>VZRU01005591.1:341413-453369 GCA_013398155.1 Pedionomus torquatus | reverse complement strand
AGAGTTTTAGGAGGAGAACAGGGTGTAATTAATGTAAACCTGATCTACCCTCGGTTTGCGTATCACAGCGGAGGCATCTTCGAGAATCTGGATAATTAAGTGCGGTTTCGCTTTGGGACGCACCTCTGGAGCACACGGGAACAAGTGGGGCTTGGGGGGGCGGGGGGGAACTAGAAAGAGGAAAGGAAAAATCAGTGCTGTTCAGAGAAGTTGTGGGGTGGAGAAAGGCGCGTGCCCGGAGCGGAGCCTGTTTGTGGGGCGCTGAAGCAGTGCCACAAAGTTTTCTGGACTGCTGATGAGAGAGGTAACATTCCTCCTCCCCCTTCTACAAGTTCCTCCGCAAATTGTTAACCTGAAATCTTGTTTTATGGCCACTTGCTAGTGTTTTGTTTGCCTTCCAGACTGGTTCTGTACAGGATACCAAAGAATTATGCATTAACTGTAAACTTAGAGGAGCTTACTGGCCTCAGTGGGTTCTTGATTTATATCAGACTGAAGCAGAGAGGAGGGCAAAGTTTTTCTTGCTGAGCGCCAAGGAATGAATTACAAGTACATTGCTCTTTTATTTGCTGTTTCTGTTCTTACGTCTTGACAGCAGGTTTTAAAACTCTGCAAAGTTGTGGGTTGTTTTGGGTGGGTATTTTTCCCCAGTAATTATTTTGCTCTGCTTCTCCTGCCTCCAGGTCTGAGAGGACGGTAGCCCATATGATACAGAGGGATCTGGTTTTCAAAATGGAATTGCAGCTTGCGCTCCTTTTCGCAGGGATAATTGCATTTTCGGACTCGGCAAGAGGTAAGGAGACCATGCTTGCTGCAAACGCTCTGCGACTTGCAGACTTCCCTCTGCTCTGCTGGCCTTGTGCTCCTTAAACAGCCCTGGAGCCCTCGAACGAGAGTTGCTGTTGGCGCGGACTCATCCCCTGCACGTTGCTTATCTGTGCAGGGGTGCAGGCTCGCACCCACCTGTGGTGCCTCCTTACCTGCATGTTTTGGGGCCATCGGTTTGGATGGAGCGTGGTCACCCCGGGTTTGCTGAGGTCTGTTAGGCGCAGGTGAACTTCCAGAGGCTTTTCTCGTACATGTGTAAAAATACACAGACAATTTTAGAGAAAAGCAGCTGCATTCCTCTGTGGATCAGAAATACCTCTCCCCTCCTGTAATCCTTCCACCCTCTGCCCTGTATATTCCCACTAGCAAACTAAACAAACACATCCATTAACTTCCTCGGTGACAGACAAATGACAGTTCCCAACAGCAAGAGCGTATTTTAACACTGGGGCTCCAGCAGTTGATCAGATTTCAATAAACAGGTTACCTTACCAGAGGCAAACTGAAATATGTTGACCTGGGGGAGTCAGGAGGTGTCTGGAAAAGAAGAAATTTCTTTATGGGAAGGTGCTTTAAGTAAAGCTCTGAGATCAGGGTGGAGGGAGCGGTGGCTTTTCCTCCGCTCTCGCCTGTGTTGTACCTTGGTGGGTGCTGTCCCTGGAAAGTCTGAATGAGAAACTGTGCTTTCAGCTCCCCCGGCTCTGGTCACAAAGGAGGGGCTGCATTGTTCCAGGAGAATGGGGGTATGGCTTTAGGATGCAGATTGCTCCAGCTGCAATTCCCAACAGTATCAGAGTTGCATAAATTGTTGAAAGACTTTTAAATCACCCAGTGCCACTGAGCCGCGAATTAAAAGGTTTAAACTTGCCCTTCGCTTGGACTGTAACTTGCCAAAAATAAACTTTGGGGGTGAGGCTGGGAAAGGAGAGGGGGCACATTACTCTAAAACTCCAAGGTTTGGTTAGTGTGTTGCTTTTTTTTTTTTTTTTCCCTTCTTGGCATTGGTTCCCAAGCAAGTATTTTATGGAGGCAAAAGCGCTATAAAATGATTTGGCTGGAAGCTCAATGAAAAAGAAAACAGTATATAGGGTGTAAGTCCTGCAAGTCTAAATTCCAGGCAAGGTTTACAATGGAGACTCAGTTGAAGTTGTAGGCAATAAGCAGGAGTGTATGAATTAAGATGACCTAATGGATGTGTATTATTGCAATGGACCTGAGAAGTTGGTGGAGTTCCGGAAAAGATCTGAAGTGGGCAGAAGAAGACAAAAAGATTTTTGTCTCTGTCATGAGCTGAGTATCGGCTGCTTTAAACAGGCTTACCCTGCTTAAATTTGGTTTGCACTTGTCTTGCTAGTACTCTTTTATTGCCCCTGGAAACCTAAGTGCTATGGGGGGGGGGTGTTGTGTGAAGAAGCGACAGAAAATTAACAACCGTAATTTCAGGGCATCGTTATTTTTCCTATGGAAAGCTCTCTTTAATTTAACTTGATAGGGTCGTCTTGGTAATTGGGTTATTTGAACTCTTCAGATCCTGCAAGTGGGTGGAGAGATGGTCGGTCCTGGTTATTTTTAATGACATAGAGTTTAAAAACCAGGGCCAAACACATGAAAAATGTCATTCATCTATGTGCTGATATCAAGAGAGGGGAAAAAAAAAAAAAAGAAGAAAAAGGTGTCATTACTGTTAAAAAAAAAAAAAAAAAAGACAGACAAATCCCTAGTGTTCAAATCCTGGTTTTCACCTTTTGAGGTTAAGAGTATTCTTGATAGCAGAGGATGTAATAAAAGATCAATCTTGTAAGTGAGCAGAGGTGGGACGCTCTCCAGCGTGTTGCAACTGTACTTTGTGCTGTTGAATATCCCCAATAATTAGATGTTTACATTGGGATAATTTCAGATTCTCAGAAAACTGTACCCAGTTGTTAACGTGCCTTTGCATTTTTTCCGAATGTATCATATGGTGGGTTCGGCCGCTGGAGATGTATAAATGTTACCTGTTTCAGTTGCTTGGGTTTTATAGACAGTCCTTTGGCCAAATCTCAGCCTGAGGTTGCGAGGCTTTACTCGGGAGGAAGAAGGGGTCTTTGTTTTGGCTAAACAGTGTTTAGTATCTGTATCCTGATTGCAAATTAGACGTGTGTGGCCGAAAGAGTGCCAATGCCTCCTAATCTGAGGCGTCAGAAGTTAAATAGGTGCTCGCTGGCTTGCAATCCAGTGAGGAAGGTGGCTGAGGAGGCTCTCTGTGAAAGTGCTGGTCCTTCTCTTCTACTCATATTTGGCAAAAGTACCTTGTGTTGGAGCTAGGGTATTAATGAGGGGCCAGCAGATTGCGTGCCCCGTGTTTGGGGAAGGGCTGTGCCATAGGGCATTTGCACAAGGGGGCAGAATTAAGTTGCCCACTCGCTCTGGCTTTGATATTTCCTTACAGTTGAGTGCTCAGCTGCAAACTTGCATTAAATGTTATGTTGTATTATTTTTACATTTTTATTTAGGTGATGCCTTTTAAGGCAAAACACAGACCAGGGATGACTGATGATGGGGATAATGTGGCAACATTTTTATTTATGTATTTATTTTTTTTTCCCCAGGCAAAGGGGGGCATTTGTCCAGGTTTGGTGCTGTGTCTACTGGCTCTGTCCCTTCCTGTGACCCAATGTGTCGTATCACCGATGCACAAAACACTGCAAAAAAGGGGATATCTTAGGAAACCAAGATAAATTCTTAGAAAGAGGCAATACATTCAAAGTATCCACACAGAGCAATGAACAGGTTTGACTTTAGAGGTCCAGGTGCAGAACTCGCTGTGTTTGGTGGGATGAAGGATGAGGTAGCACTGGCTAAGTTTGAGCCAATAATTTTGGGGATGAAATGTAAAGACTGGCTAAGGGCAGGTCTACACCTGCAAATGCACTGGAACAACCCTTCCAGAAAACTTAATCTGGAATAACTCCCTTAGTGACCAATCTTATTCCGGGCTAAGGATCTCCTGGAGGGAGGCTGTACCAAAAATGTCTACCTCGAGATCTATTTTGTTAAATATCTGAGCCCCTTCTTTCCCTTGTGGGTGAACACAAGAACTTCTGTGTGCATAAAATCCACTATTTGAGTACAAAACCTGCGTGCTGTGGCTTTCTGAGAGAGACTACGCTGTCCGACTGACAGCCAAGTCTTAGGGCGGCAGCTTCAGCCCAGTTGCCAGCTACACTAGACAGTGTCAGCCCCGAACCTGGGATAATAGCGCAGGTCTTGTCGCTCGTCCTTCATGTCACTCCATTCCTGTTCTCTCCAAGCAGTCCCATACTGGGCATGAAAGTCCTCAGTGTCCTGCCCTGGCCCTCCTCCGCGGGGACCAATGCCATCTTGGGTCACTGAATTTTAGTGACTATGTCCTGCAGCAATGTAGTTCCTACCACTCCACACCTCCGGTCGGATACAGGTAATACAATCTGATATTTTCCTGCCTATGTTACCTCAGTGACATACAACGCAATATTTGTTCCAAATCTGTCAAGTTGCCATCGTATTCGCGTTGGTGACCGTATATGGTAACGTTGGGATGTCCTTGGCTTGGTCCCGTGGCTTAAACAAGATTTCGTATGGTATGCTTAGAAGTTTTTGGTAAGAGCAGTAACAACTCTCCTGTTAGCAAGTAAACTGATATTCTGCTGGAAACTAATTAGTTTGGATGTTGATTTCATTTTCGGTACATTGCGTAGGGAGGGGAAGAACAGGACCTTAATTGCTTTTTGCTCTGGCACTTCTCTGTGCGACACTTGGCTTGCAAATCTGGTTGGTTACTGCTTTACAGGGAATTTGCTGGTGGGGACATCTCAAAATTCAGTGGTTTCATGCAGAAATAATATTACGTGCCATTTTTTGTTTCTCTGAATATTGGAGAACAGGGAACTAGATGCTAGAAGGGGTTTGGTTGTTGTTTTTTTTTGTTTCTTGGAGATTTCTTCATTCTGGTGAACATATTTACTGTTCTCTATCTTTGGGGCTTATAATAGTGAGTGATAGTAAATGTGGAAAAGACAAAGAATGATAATGTAAGAGAGATGATTGTTGGCCTCTGTTTTACTCCTTTATTCTTGTTGAATGATTTTTACCAGATATAATGATTAGATAATTTCTCACTTGTGAAAGAGAAGCGTGTTCACATCTAACAGCCTAATTCAGACTTTATGTAAGTCTGGTTAAGTTTGGGGCATTTTTTGGATTGAGCTTTGGGGGAACTTGCTCATGAATAATCTGTCAGCATGACTTGTACCTACAGTCAACATGACTATTTAAGAAAATCTTGGTTATTTCTTTAAACCTCTGTTCCTTCCTTTTTCTGAGGCTGTCGGCCACTTTAAATTGCAGCTGAGTTTAAACATAAAATACAGTGTGCGTCATACTGGAAAATTAGGGTTAATCTTATTTTTTTTTTTTTTAAATTAGGAATATTACAAAACTCAGCAAATAGCTTAAATACATTTAGATTTTCCTTGAAGTTTTTATAATTTTGTTTTCCAAGTCCATATGTTTCTTTGACCTTCATTAAAAGACGCAAGCAGCAAATAAACTACGTCTTTTCTGTGATGAACTTGTACATGGCAGAGGCTGGACTCCAAAGTCTGACTCTTAGCCACAGAAGAAACTTTCATCTGCCATGAGTTGGTGCCCAAGAAATTACAGGAAAATAGTTCTCTCAGGAAAAAAATGTCATTCAAAACTAACAAAGCAGGTGACAATTGCTAGTAAGTAGGACCCTGCTTTTCACAGTATGGGACTATTGGTACTGATTTATTAACTAAAGATGAAATGTGCCGTCTGGCAGGAATTGGCTGATAGAGCCGATCTTTTCCAATGACCCGTCTGATCATTCCTTTTCGAGCTGGTGTCTCTCCATGAGTGACTGGTACACCTGGGTGCAGAATACTTGTTACGGAATAGCATGAATGCAGTAGTCACTGTCAGACTGCGTTTTTGGATTAATATTGGAAGAGAAAAATTTCCACTGAAAGGAAAGAAAATAATCATGCAGAGGTCCTCCTGTGCCTAGTTTGAGTTTAAAAAAAAAATCAACAAACAACAACCTTTAGTCGTAGCTTTATTTATTCAGTGGGAGTAAAACCAGTGGTGCTTTCTGATTTTCATGTGATGTGAAGCTCCTGCTTGTGTCTGCAGTGGCTTGTAAAATCATCCTGCTTGAAAGGTCTGTGCAAATGTATCCCAGTATTGCAGGAGTTGGTAAAAATTCTCCATTCTCCCTTTCTTACATTAACCTGCTCATTTTGTCTTGTTTCAAGGAGTTTGTGTTTCATCTTACCGCTTTCTGTGTTTCCTGGTGGGTTGCTCATGCTGAAATGCACTTGATGATGTTTTGAATTTTGGATTTCTGTTTCCTTTTTCCCTTTTGTGTTCTCTGTAATCAGTCTTGATTTGCATCTAATAATAATGCCTCCATGTGGATTTAGCTGTGTTCACCTGTCCTAAGCTTTTGCACCAAGGTGGAATATTTTTGGTCANTAGAGTAGAGCTAGTGTGAGTGTAGAAGTTGCAAAGGCTGCTGTATGTTGAAAGCCTATTGAGTCTCATGCTCATTCACAGCTGCTGTAGCACTAAGGCAAAACAAAAAAATACTTCCAAAAGTAAGTTTGAATCTGATTTTGCTGCCCTGATTTCCTATAAGATATGCAGATACAGCCCATGCTGGTTTTAACAGGTTAGGACTTGACACAGAGCCTGTGAGTGTTAATGCCGTGACTCCTACTAACTCCCATGGGCTTTGGATCCATCCCTGAAGGACGATTTACACAGATTATCTTTGATATTGATCTCCGTACGGATCCCTCACGTACGACGGCAGAAGAGATGTGGGCTAAGCCTGGTATTTTGGATCCTTCCATTCACCGGCTCAACCAGTTAGGTTGGGCTCAATTTTTTCCCCTTCTAGAGCCTCGTTGCTTTTTCCCACTGCGAGCTCTGGCTGGTGGATAGAATGTGCACTTTTGGGGCCGAAGGCATTGCCTTAACTTCAGGTCTCTGAAGTGGGGCTTTATCCCCAAAGAAACTGTTCCATTCTCCAGGTGGTGTTGCTGGGTGTGAAGGGGCTGAAGACTGGCCTGAGTGTTATTTAACAAGTTAATATATTCCATTTGCTGCTGAATCCATTCACATCTATGATTTTTTTTTTTCAGCCCTTCCGAGTCAAATAAACACGGGCTGCGTGGAATTTGGTTGGTTGCCCTGATTACACAGTCTCCCCATTGTATTGCAGTAGAAACACAGCATCCAGCAGTCCTGTGAATAACTTAACATTTTTATTTCATCCCAACCACTCCAATTTTCAGGAAGAAATTCAGCCAATAACTCCAGGCTACTTCTTCCATTAAGTGTTCAAACTTAATTTTGAGCTTCACTAAGGGAAGAAAAATGTAGATTGGGAACAGAAGCTTCTTGGAACAGGTTAATGTTTCTTGGGATTGCTACACCTCCATTCTCAGTCTCTGTATTAGTGGCTTCTAGCTTGATGGGATCCAAAATCATTTCTCCTTATGTCTGGCAAATTTATTTAATGAAAAATTTACCCAATCTTGGGTATCCTGCGAAATGACTGAGAAGGGAGTAATGCAAGAGGTGTCATACCCTAGATACCACTTGGGTGGTGCTGGCTTTGGTGCGTATTTTAGGACTTGTCAGTATTTGTGGATGTTAGATAAAACTGTAAGAACAGCAGACAAATGCAGAAATGCAGACTTAATGTGTGCAATAAGAATTAAAAAAAATTCATATACTCCTTGCTGGGTTTGCAGGCACATGCCCAGTGATCTGATGACTATAAGAGTTTGTTATGGGTGTTGTGCAGATGCTTCATGGAAACTGTGGGCTTGCTGGTTCTGCCCAGAACAAGATATTCGGGAGAGGGAAAAAGCTGGAGGAGGACGCGGAGAGAAATAGAAGCATTAGCCAGCTTCTGAGAGAAGATTTAGGCCAGATTAGTGTACTGCCGCTCTTGAGACCTGGTGCAGCCAAGCATTGGGTGAGGATCTCGAGCCTCCCAAAGTTAAACAAGCCAAACTACTGGAGTTAGGCTGCAGCAGATGCTGGAGCACCGTGATCTGGTTTATTTTCCTCCTTTTTCTTCTTGACTAATAGATTTGTGTAAGTTGGAGTAATTGAGGAAGCAGTTTTTCTCGGTGATTGCTAACACTGATTAAGCAATGACAAGTGTCAGATGAGTTACAGGTGTATGAACTGTATGTCAAGGATGGAAGGATTAATGAATAACAAGGCAAATCTCTGGACATTGTGGAATATCTCCCCACTGCAGGAGTACTGCAGCATCTATGTGGCAGGAAGAATGCTTGCTTGGCATCAACCAGTTGATGTAAAACTGGTGGCTAAGACTCCTTCAGAGTGTGGATACCCTTCTGGCCTTTCTGAGAGAGGATACTATGAGCCATGTCGTTCACCTTCTGTGTGGGTCGAAATCTTTTATGTTCTTCTGCAGATTAACAACACATTTTGGTGCCAATCACACTGTCTCTTCAGCTGGACAAGTAATATGAGGAATTCTTGTGCAGTTTGAAGTGGGAAACTGGGAGAGGAGTTGCCAGCTCTACCAGGATATGGAGATCAAGCTCTGTGCTCTGACAAGTCATTTCATATTTTAATATTCAGAGTTGGGTATTGCTCTCCATTACAAAGGTGATAGTTGCTTTAAGTTCAGGGAGTTATGGCTGAGTAGCTGTACGATTTAAACTTAAAATCCTCCCAGAAAACAGAAACTGGGGCCTTGTAAGACCACGTTGTGTTTCAGTTCTGTACAGTGTGGCACCAGCTCACAGGAAGGTTCATTGTGATCTGCAATAGTTAATATAAAACCAGATTAACAGATCAGAGCTGATGACTATCTTTCCTCTTCTCGGTATTCACAACCAATCAAAAATGCAGCATTGCTGGGGTTAACTCTGTTAAGGGCTGATGAGAACGGAGCTTTCAACTTAATCATGGCTGTTTACTTTTCCTTGACAGATTTGATTGACAAGGAATCATAAACCTATTAGGGAGATATTTACATATGCAGGGGAGCTAACTTTGGACAGGTGATTTCTAATTGCTGGATTTGTTACCTGAGAATGTTTGCCACTGCTCTCAGTACACATCTATTGTTTCTGGGATGCAGAGATGCAAAGAAGTGATAGAGGCTAGTCAGAGTATTTTGCTCAGGTGCTGGAGAAACCTTAAGGTAAGGATGGGTCAGTGTTTCATCTAGACCAGAGCAAGGTTCTGCTTGTGTCACCTGGGCAGGATGCTTCCTGCTTCCCTGCTTGCTCAAACGGGTGCAGGCCAGAGGATGTGGAGGATTTCAAGCATTATTTTGTGACAGTGCTATATACAGGATTAATCCTGGGATTGGAAGTTCGTTGGAAACGCCAGAGTATTCACTCTTTGCAACCGGTAAAGTAGCCTCAGGATATTTAATTTGAAGTTCAATTCAGGGGTCTTCTCATGAGTACTCCTATTGGGAGGAGGATTGCAGATTCACAGGGATGGGAATCTGTCCCTTTCCCACATGTTTTGCTACTGATCCCAGGAAAGAAAACAGCAAGGTGCTACTCAAAAGTAGTCACAGGAGTAGACTTGTATATTTATGTTAATCACTGCTATTTATTGAGAGTTTCCAGTGAAGAGAAAAAATGGAATATAAAAAGGAAACCCCAAAAGTGCTCAGTGTACGCACCATTCCTCTTTAGATAGTGTCAAGAAAAAAAGCTTGTCTTTCTGAAGACCATAGTCTAGCTAAGTGGAGTTTTAGGCTTATTTTTCTTTTATCCTAGAAAATCCAATAAATCCAGTAAATTCTTTCAGTGTGGTCTTCCAAGAGTTTTTCAACTTCGTCTGACTCACAGATTATTTGAGTGCCATTATAGACTAGGGGTCAGGCAAGTTAATTCCCAGAACAGTATGCTGCCCTGTTTTCAAACTGTGCTAATCAGGGTTTTGAGTCAAAGCATGGTAGTTTGCTTAGTGAAATTATTTTCCTGTTAGAAAATTACAAATAGGCTCTGACTATTCGTGCTGGCTTCATGTCACCAGAGAACTCTCATATCACGTGTGGAGCAAAGCCCCCGGGGATGTACTTGGTGTCAATCAGGGCACCAGCGGGGGCTTATTTCCCAGCTCCCAAGCTTGAACTCGCGAAAACAGGCTGAAACCTTATAAAAGAAAGAAATTATTATGGTCACATTTATACCTCCAGCAGGACCGAGGGAGGGCTGCCTTGAGCCCATCCAAGCTGTAACGTGAATGCCCTTTCCCAAGGGAGACATTTGGTGGAGTTATTCGGTTACCTCTCTCCCTCACCTTTTTTTAATTGACTCTTGTTTACTTTTTTCCTCCTCCTTTCCCGAAGTTTATTACCACTGTTTAGGCAGAGGAAATGAATTAACATAATTTACTGTTTTTCGAACAAGTCACATTCCCCGCATGTATGTGTACACACACTCGCAGTCTCCCTCCCAGCGCTGTGCAGAGGAGCGTGTTTACAGAGTCTGGGTCCATTTAGGGAGAACAATATCCTGATTATGGAGGGGCAGCCTTTTATTCCCAGAAACCAGAAGGAGCCATTCGCTTCAAGCAGCTCCTGCCCCTTGAAGGTACAGGCGGCGAGAGCTGCTCGAAGGAGGGAATAAATCTGTTGTGGACACAAACCAGCAGCATTGTTCTCTGCGGAAGTTGAATTAGGGGTGGGGGGGTGAGAAATGGTCTCCGGACAAACCAAGCGCCAAGTTTCAGGTCTACCAGTGTGCAGACAGGTGTTGTGGCTTGCAGTTTACTTTCCAAGTAATAGCTGTGAGAATTATTTGCTGCCTCCTAAACTGGCAAGGTGCTGGGGAGGTTGGGTGGGAAGAAAATCGTAACTGAACCTCGAAGTGTTTTTGGATGGGCTGAGCTGGGTTGAAAGTTGCTGTTATGTACAAAATGCTGGTCATTTCTAATTGCAGTCATGCACCTGTGCCTGGTAGATAATGCTGGAGACGTGTTGCATGGAGCACTTGCTTCACATGATGTTGGGAAAGGTCAAGCACTTGATTTCTGTTCTGCTAAGTTGAGTCATTAGCGGCACAAATAGGAGCCCCCCCCCCTTCCTCTGCCCAACCACAGCCGCTTGGATCCTGGCAGTAAATGCTTCTCAGGTGTGATCCCACGGCAGCTGAAGATGACTGAACTTGACCCCACCACTGTCCTGTCCTTATCCTGATCTGCTCCCAGGGCTTGTAACTCCCTTGTGGCAGTGTGAAAGCTATTTTGACTTTACTGTTGGGTGTTTTGGGGAGCCAACCTGGAAAAAATGTGACGAGTTAAATAGTTACAGGAGCATGACCTGATCTCGTGGGATATTGTAGTGTGACCACAGTCCTGTCTATTCCCACTTGTGACAGGGTGGCTCAGTGCTTCGGAGGACTGAGAATTTGTGCGAACCTATATAAAATGACCCTTTAGGAATGTAAAATGTCCACACTGAAAAATGTAGTACTGCCAGGGAGCAGTCAATGTGACGACTGGAAAAATCAGATTTGGATCCTGGGTCCTTCCTTGGTAGATCCCACACAAGAAACTGTATTACCCTGGTAGGAACTTCTCATTCATCGCTATTCTGAAAAGGCAGTAATTATTCCTCGTTGACTTTTGCTTTTGGGTAAGCTCAGTCAGAGTGTAACGTGTTGCTGACCCTTCTAGATAGGGAGATTCCACTCTATATGGCAACAATTTTCTGTTTGTCCCTGTTTTCTCTTGAAATTGGAGTGTTTTATAGGAGAGTGGGAATCTCCTTTTCTCTGGCCTCTGCTTTTTGGCTTGTGAGGGAGAAGAACCATTTGGGAAGCTGGGAAATGGCATGTTAATGCTGCCAGCGTTTGCTGGCCCTCTTAAGGCATTGCCTGCTGGAAGGAAGGAGCTGCTCCATCAGGAGCTCAGCCGGCAGCAAACACAGCCTGCAATCAGTGCTGCTGGTGGTCGAGTTCCCTCTGGTCCTAGCATAGTACCCCAGTATCAAGGTGAATGCGGTGTGTTTAACAGAGCTGAGCAGGAGCCAGGTTCCCCCTGAGGCTTGACTTCGTCTCTGTGTGGACTTCGACTACTGCTCTGGCTTCAGGGGATTGCAAAAACAAGGCAGAGAAAACAACTTGTGCAAAATACTCACCATGGGTGAAAATATTTTTCCAGAGGGACAGAGTCAGCGGGTTAAAAATAGGTGAAGCCTCAGGGCTGCGTTAACAAGGCTTTTAGGCTTTTTCTGGAGGAGGGGTGTTTATGTTGGCCAGTGAGATATGGTGGGTGAATTCCGTCTGGGGATGATTGACACATATCTGATGTGATGAACCATGACCCTGCAACCTGGAGAAACTGTGGCTTCTGCTTGCCTGTTGATGCAGTTTCTGTAGAGAAGGGAAGATCCTGGTGCATGTGCCAGTACCCACATGAAGGCTGCTGGGGTTACTCTGCATTGTAATACTACGTTCTGCTACATTCAGGAAAATCAGAACTTGGTACTAAATAATTATAACTATCCCAGGGCAGCAGGTATGTGATTTTTTTTTAAAAAATAACCTTTAAAATCTGCCAGCTCTTCTCGGGCCTGGAGGATGCAAGAGGGGCAAGTGCTGGTTTCCACGCCTGCTTGTGGACTGAAGCAAGGGCAAGAAGAACAGGGCACAAAGAACCACTCCAGAGTCCATCCCCACGTCTGTGTTGCCACGATGGCTCTCTGCTGTGAGCATGAGGGTGTGCGGTGATCTGTGGAAAAATGTCAATCTTGGCAGCAGTCCCTGATTCAAAATATCTGTAAAACGCTGAGCCAGGAGGTTGAAAATATATCTTTGGGGTTTCCTTCTCCAGAAGGAAAAATAGCATCGAACTTCCACTGAGACAAGTGTTTGAAAGAAAAAATGTGCAGTGCAGAATTAAAAGGGAAGAGCTTATTTGTCAGACACTAATTGAAATAACAGGAGAGAGGAACAAGCCTGAATGAATTTTAATAACCTCTTGATTTGGATCTTTTTGTTCATGTAGTTATAGATGCTTTCCCTTTTACCTCTTCAAGAGTAATGCAGATATTACACTAAATTAAAAAAAAAAACAAACCAAAAAAACTCCAGAAAAACCAATAACTTGTCTGAGGGAGATGAAAAATGCACCAAAGTAATTGAACAAGCGTTTGGCTGTAAGCATCTCAGCCTTAAAAGCAAAGCAGGGCCTTCTGTCTGTGGCATGTGTTGGAGGGTATTTTGCAACAAGACAGATATTAAGGCAGAGCTGGAGGAGGACTACAACATCTAAAATATTTAATATTGCTCCTGGAGAGCAGGTCAGCAAACGAGCAACGGTTTTAGTTGATACAATGAGCACAGTGTAAAGCAAAGTTGTTGTTATAGCTGGTGTGATTATTATGACTTTTTTTAGATAGTAGTGGGATTAGCACCTGGAGGTCCTAATTTTACCAAAGTGCTGTTGTTTTGTTAAGGGCCGTCAGACCCAGAACGAAAGACTAATGGCTACAGCCTTCACTGCAAGGTACTAAAAGCTCTTTGTATACAGACTTTGTGCTTTACTCCGACAGAGGCTCCCTCTGAAAACTAGAGCCATCTGTCAGCCGAGTTTTATTTTACTTGCTTTAACCTGAGAAAGGTGAGATCTTGTATTTGCCTACACTGCCCCGTGCAAAGCAGATGCTGCCCCGATAAGGATTTCTCACAAGGACCCACACGACCGATAATCTTGTGCCCAAACCCTGGGCCAGTGCCCAAAGCGAAACAGGTGCAAAGGTATCATTCATGCACGGGCTGAAGGGCTTCCACTGCACACCCAACATGGCTCGCGTGCGCGGATCACAAGCCCAGTCATCCCCTCTCTGCTGGGTACAAGCTTCATCGTTGACTTTAGGGGGAGCTAGGCATCACGCAGAGTTTATTTTTGGTGGAAATGACCATCAGAAGTCCTTGGATGGAAAAAAAATTAGAGACGTTATTCAAGCGTTATTATTATCATCATCAAGGGATTTTCATGTGTGCTAAAAAGATCTGCCTCCTTCCAAGCATTGCTCCACATCCTAGTGAAGCCCACCATGGGTTTCTGTTCCTGGAATAGCACAAAAAAAAGCGCCAGCCTAAAATCTGGGGGAGAAGAAGAGAGTTGAGAAAGGCAAATTTTTACACAAGCACAGAAAAAGACATTCTTCCAAAAGATTTTGTTTTGCTTGGAAAGACTTCTGGTGGCTGTTTGAAAGGGCATTTCAGTGGAAAAGGGCCAAGCAGCCCTAGGCAGAACCAACACCCTCAATTGAGGAAAAAAAAAAAATAAAAAAAAAAATCTTTTTCAAACAGCAATACTGTTAAGAAGTAATTAAAGTCAAATAAACCGTGGAAAATAGTGTATGACACATCTATTTGAATTCATCCTGGTTTGAATCTATTGAAACCCATGTAGCACAACACTGGAGACACGCAACGGGAAGTACAAAACTGAGTATTTCGATGCCCGTTTGCAACTACAGAAGTTTCTGATCTCAGACACCATTTTTGCCAAGTGTTGAAGCACATACTTACTTTTAAGCACCTGAGGATTGCTTATATTCAAAAAAACATTTGCTGAGGACCCGCTACACAGTATGTTACACTTAGTTATGAAACATGGAGAACCTGAGCATAGACTAAAGTGGTAGCAATTATTTCACAAGGCTTCTGACACTTGTTTTTTCCTCTTAAACTTATTTTTCTGGGTTCATGAAAATCGGGAAATAACTCAGCTTTCAGTTGAAGAAAAGAGAAGCTAACCCACAAGAATTCAGCCTTGATGATTTTGAAAATAGATAGAAATGTGAGTTGCGTGCGCCAACCTTGTTGGCAGGCTCAGACACTGGAAAGGAAATAAAGAACCAAAGCAAGTTTTCCATGACTTCTCTAAACCAGTCCTGTTATTTTTGTGAGCTTCGGAAAGCCCGTGCCCCTAAAGGTGCTGTCACTTCAGGATCTGAGCCCACTTGTGTGGACACCCTTCACACTTGCAGTTCCCTTTGCTTTGTCCCTCTGCCTCCCCTGCAATGTTATCTTGGGCAAAACTTGAAAATAAAAATAAAAAAACCTCAATGATTTTTTTTGGGCCCAGCTGTGTCACTTCAATTTTTGCTAGCTGTTGAAGAAGATTTGTAAGGACTGTCTGGGGGATAAAGGGTCAGGTCAGAGGCAAAAAGCCACTCACCCTCTACCAGAGGCGTTTATAATGCCAGGGCAGCTCCCTGTGGAGCATCCGTCTGTCTGTCCTTCCCTCTGGGGTTGACAAGAGACAGACGGCCTCCCCCCAGCTGTTCCCTCTGTCATGTTATGAATGAGATGCTGAAAAGCAGCCCTTGGCCTTGAGACAGCTCTTCTCTCTTTAGCTCATTCTACCCATCAATTAATGTCAAGTAAACGGTTTTTATAACTATTTTATAACTTTTCCAAGAGCAGGACCCTCACACCCTTGTAAAGGGCAAGTCCAACTCCTGTATGAGGTGGCTGCCAAAATCCATGTGTGGCAAGTTATGTATGACAGCAAATAGGACTTTTGCTTTTTGTGAAAAAAGTGCTCCCCAACATTCAAATTCTTCCATGAAGAGTTTATCCAAAAAGAGCATCTTTGTTATAAGTGAGGGTGGGGAAACCTCCCGATCTTTATCTTTCCCATCAAGACAGTAGTACTTACTGACAGCATTTTCTGTCCTCTTTGATTTCTGATGAACTTTTAAACCTGGTACCAAGAAATGGTGGTTTTACCTGGATTCCATCACTCCCTAATAAGAGCAAGTGGCATTTCAAGTAATTGTTCACCCTTGTAGCTCTTGGACTGTGCAATGTGTGTTAAGTGTGAGGAGTGAATTACAAAAAATAATTAAGAATCATATGTCACAACATATTTCCTGATAGAAAATAGTGAGATGATGGTGGAGGTTTACAGGCCCTCATTATCCACTCACCCCCTCCTCTTGTATCGACTTCCAGCAATTTGGCTGCATGTTTTCTTAGGAACCAGCTTCCACCCAAAGGCTACTGAATTTTTCTTAAATGCCAGTTTCTGTCAGAGCTGATAAGGCAGCAGCCAGCCTGCAAAGATAACACAGGGTATCGAGGCTTCTTGGATCTGTCTTTATTTGGATTTTTTAGCTGGCATTTGACACACATCGAGAGCTGTCTGGAGACTTTGGGTTTGGTGGGTTCCCTCCCCTCCCTTCTCTTTGTCTTTGGTCCCAAAATACTTTTAGGATGGTTTGGGAGAGAAACCAGAGTGCTAATGGAGCTGGTGAATTAACAGTGTTTACTGAAGGGAAGAGGGAAGGAAGGTAGGCAGCAGGGGCTGGATGATGACGGAGACGCTGGGCTCTGCGCTTTTGATGAGTCCACTTGGAAAATATTTCCCCCAACTAGAGTTTAAAGGGGGTGAGGAGCAACACAAAGTCACACAAACACCTGATCACTGGCAAAAATGTGTTACAGCGTAGGAAAGCTTGTCACTAATTGTCTTTTCAGCTTTTCCCCCCCTCCAGCTTCTCCTCTCCCTAAGCATTATCCCGGTTTGGGCTGCTGGCTTTTGTTAACCTGCAAGGGGTTGTTTACATTTGGCTTATGTTAACCAGAAAGGAAACTTTTGCAGTCTAAAATTGATTTACCTGCTGATGCTAATGACTTCATTATAGGGAGCCTAGTGAACAAGACAGATGTCGACAGAAAACATAGCCCAGGCTCTTACACAAAGATGTCTTCTGTCGCCCTTGGGATGTGAGATTATCATCCACTTTCAGCCTGAGGAAGCCTTTAGTGATGTAGGGTGTCCCCCACCATGCTTGCGTTTTTGCTGTGACCCTGTGGTATCCCCAGTTTAGCCTTTGGCTGGTGCATCTCTGTGGATGGATGCTTCATAGGCCAGATCAAGGCAGAGGTCTGGCTGGTAATCCCACAAACCCGCTCCCCCCCCCCAGCCAACCAACAAACAGAAACAAACAAGGCTGTGGCACAGCGCTAGAGCACTGGATTTTATATACCTGGCTGTTGCGTATGGCACCCCTCAGGTGGTTTGTTCAAAGCATGCTGTTATTCACTGATACTTAATATTCATTGTTTTCTCAGCAGTGTTTCACCATGGCTGGAATTATGACGCCAAACACCAAGTCCCATTTTCAGGTTTCAGTGCAATTTGTGGGCATGCTTTAATTAAGCTTCACAGCACTGCTTGAAGGAACACTTTTTATGCCTACAGTATTGTGCAGACAACCATATACAGAGGGTCAGCAGCAGTACAGGAACACAGTGGTTTTGTTATGCGCTTCTGCCCAGCAAATCTTTCTTGCTCTTTAATGTAACCTGTTGCATATGAAATGAATTTCAAACATGCATTTGCTCACAAAGTAGCGTTCTTTGCACCAGAAATCCATAACAGTAGAAGAAACCACCGCCAGATGTCTATATTTATAGAAAACTGGCACGTTGTGTCCAGTGATGACAGAATATTTCAGTGTATTTATGAAGTGCTCATGTTTTTAGAAATATAGAAATCCAGTCAATATCAGTAGAACTATTAATCAGAAATCTTGCTTTTCTTTTTTTTTTTAATTTTATTTTAACCAATGGAACGTTTCTTTAGTTGATTCAGTACCAAAAAAAAAAAAGCTTTCCCAACCCTTCTGTCCACTGTGCTTTTTTCCCAGTTTCACAAATCTCTTCATTTTAGAGGGGCATCTCTGGGTTTAAAACAAACATTACTAGAATCTTGTGCAACTCTAACTATGTACTTCTATGTCAAGCATTTTTACTTGAGAGAGAACTCTTCGTAAAGCTGAAAGAATAATTTCTGCTCTAGGGGTGGGGCTCACAACATTTTTCAGGTTTCAGAATAAGTGGGGTTTTTTTCAAAGATTTCCCTCATTTGGGTTGTTACCATGCAAAGGGATCTGATCTGATCACATTGGGAGTTACAGTTGGATCAAGCCAGAGGTGCTGAAGGGTGCAGGAGCTCTGACATGGCTGGTGGTTGAAGTGTGAAGCCCATCAGAAGTCGCGTCCTCACAACAGTTCGGTTCCATTCCAAACTTTCTGTGTTCGCAGCTAAACTGAGCCACTCAATGACCTGGTGTCAAGGTTTTTGTTTACATACGTCACATTGGAGAGTTTTCAGAATTAAAATTTGCAGAGATTTCCACAGTTCTTGGTTGGATGGTTCTGTGGGAAGACAGGGATGCATACCAGGCAGCCCATAAATTTAAGGGCTTTAGATAGGTGCCCTTACGTATTAGGGTAACAAAGGAGGAGCTGTACAGAAACATAAGGGAAAGGGGCTCCTTGTGGGATTTGCTATTGGAACACAATTGCTAATCTGTGCAATCTACAAATCAAGTTAATTGGGTTTGCTCAGGCTGTTGCTCACTCGATTGCTAAGCACAGTAGCTTGAAGGCAATGGGGGTTTGGCCTTCCAATCTTTGCTGCATATTTGTTTTTACAGAAAATGCCTTTGATATATGTAAGTTATATTTCCGTGCATTACAAATGATAGATTCCTCCCCCATATCCTGTGACAGCCTTCCCTGGAGACAGACAGTCTGTGTTGTTTTAGCAAGATGAAGAAAGATTAACGGGAAAGGTTTTGCTAGTGTTTGCAAAGACTTTGAGCGAAAGGGAAAGGTTTGGATTGAGGATTTACTGAGAATGAAAAAGCATTTATGAAAACTATTGCCTGCACAGAGGCTTCCTCCTTGGCTCCCCTCTCAAATGGGCAGCAGCCTGTAATGGAGCACCAGGACAGTCCTGATGAACCCTGAGGGTGCAGGCTTGACATGCACTTGGCTCCTGCCGTGTGCTTCTGCCCAGGTAGCACTGATCCTCTTGCATCTGGAGGTCTGCAAATTATTTTCCAGGACAGCTGTGCTGGCGCATTGAATCTCTGGGTGGGAAAGGAGCCTCCACACCACAGGGGAGTGTGAGAAGGTAGGTTCATGTGGGGAAGGTGCTCCACAGGACACGTTCACTCCCACCATGGGGGCTCACCTCACCAGACACCTGAAGCATGAAGCCAAGACACTATGAAGGGTGTTCAGCTCATAGATAAGTCATCTATGTGTCTGTGTCTGAGCTGCCCTCAAAGCTGATGGAGATGTTAGTAAGCAGGGCATTGAGCTAGAACTGACTAGCTCTCTGCAGACCATGATGGGAATTAGACACCTCAATTTAGGCAAATCCAAGAGCCGAGTCCTGGCCATTAGATTCCTGGGATAGTTAAAGGTGATAGTATACATGGTTGCTGCTCATCTATATGCAAGCAGAACCAGGAATTCACAGGCAAGTCCTTGTTAAGTTTTTTTCCCCTGCGTTTGAGCCTGGATGGGCTCTAGATCACTCAGCTACCTAATACCCTCAACCAAGGTCAGGCCACCTTTACCCACAGCCCCCAACTCCTCCCTGCTGGATGCTGGTGCCTGAGGATGCATTGTAGTTTACACTGTGAGCAAATATCCAAGGACAGACCTATGGCATGTTTTGGACACTGTCAGCAAAGTATTTGCATCTGGGAGCTTCTCAGGCAGGCTAATTGCCCCTAAGTGTGTAATATTATATGTATTTGAGGGAAGGGGCAGTTTTCCTCCCTCCTGGTGATCAATTTATACTCCAGAGGGAAGGATTAATAGCCCTTGAGGCTTTCTCATCACTGTGCAGGGAATTAGCATTCCAAGCAGGAGGAGCTCAAAAGTCTGACCTGAAACCTTGTGTGGTGTTTTCTTTGCGAGGCATGGACAGGATGTACAGTAAATCAGGTTCAGGCAGTTCTGTTTGCTGAAAACAGCTTCATTTCACAGTGACCCTGAAAACATTACTTTTTTTTTTTTTTTTTTAAAGTATCCTACCAGAGGGTTTGTAGCTGGATCCAGAAGGAGGAGTTGAGGGTGGTGGATTGGGAGCTGGAAGCAAAACTTTACTCTGTGAGTTAGTGCTGCACATCCTGCCCTTGCTGCCAAGCTGAAGCAGGCAGAGGACTTGATGGCCTTCACCATGGCTAGATATAGGAGTGGTACAGCAGTGGATGCAATGGCCCAGAGCCCCACTGCCATGAAAGGGAACAACAAATGGCAGCAGTTGGAAAAAGCCACCAAGAAGAAGGGCTCTGTGTGCACCAGTGGTCCCTTCGTGTGAAGGAGAGAGGCTTGTCTGACCTGTGCTGCGTTGCAGAGCAGGATTTATTTGTCCCAGTCTATTTACGTGCATGAGACTGAGATGCACTATGCTCTAAAAGCACCTTTTCCCACTGAGGTGTTGGACCCCTCAGGTGTGTGTGTCTGAAGCTTAGAGGTGAAGGAGTCCTGATGGGGTCTGCTTTTCATCATGTCCTGGTGTAAATTAGGAATGGCTTCTTTGAAGTGGAAAAGGAAAGGCTAATTTAAAGCCAATAAACGTGAATTCACCCTAAGGCTTCAGTGAGTGTTAGAAGGATTAATATGTGAGCCAGCCCTTTTCCTTACACGGGCAAAACTTTTCCTTATGGCATGAAATTCAGCTTGTTGCAGAAAGCACAGGTACCACAAAACCCTTCTTAAGGACTTGCATGAGAGGCCAGAGGTTCATAGACATTATGTTGCCTGTCTGTCTGCATACAGAGAAGTGTCACGGTAAATGAATCTATTACCCAGGATTGTTGATTTAACACCTTTCTTGCACCTCTGGAAGAAGCTTCCTTCTGGGTCTTAAATCTGTGTTATCTTCAGCTCCCTCAGTGTAATTGGGGATTTGTGGATTAGAGGATGGGAGCCAACGTCACTGCTGCTTTTCTGCATTTTTGGAATGTGAGGAAAGGGGCTGGGGGTGGAAAAGCTCTCGTATGTGCAGTTTATTGGTGTGTCTTTGGTACAGCTTTATTGCTTTGTTAAAAGATGTCGAGCTGTATGATTTATTAGTCACTGCCACGGAGACTGTATTAATGATTATTTCGCATTCCATGAGATCTTAGTGGGTCCTGCCCATGGTAAGGTCAAAACGAAGGGGTATTTGACATAGTACTGCTTTCCTTACAATAACAACTGATAATGCGCCTAGAAAATAAGAAAGTCTCTTTGACTGCAGGGTGCGTTATCTTGCAGCAGATATCAACACAGCCTTCCAGAGAGAACTGTTGACCCTGTGCTGCATGTTGTCAGATCTCTAAGAAGTGCCACGGCAAATCTGCATATGTACACATGCTTGAAAGTGCTTTTACTTGCTTGGGAACTGCTGTCTCAACATTAGCAATTATTCCTGGCAAATACAATACTATCTGCTAGCCATGCGGGATCATGGGGTTTGGTTGGGAATGGCCAGACCCAGATGGCATGAAAAAGAGATTGTAAACTACTGCTTTTCTTTTTTATGTGTATCCTCTAGTAAAAACTGAACGTGCGTGGTCCACTTGGTGCCTTCTGGAGCAATTGGTCATGTCCTCCAAGCTGGGACTTCATACCTGATGTGATTTGTGGTTCTTCGACTATTTCTGCTGCACATTGAGAATTCCCTTAAAAAATGAGTGTCTTTTGATTGCAGCTGTCATATTGCTGCAATGCTGCAGCAGCTGAAGCTTTATGAAAATCAGCGATTGTTGCAACTCTCTTCATAATTAAAAAAAAAGCATCTATTGGGCAGAGAGCTCCATTTTGGTTGATTGCCATCCAGCATGGTAGACCAGTTCCCCAGGTCTACATTTGACCTTGCAGATTTGGTTAGGCCAGCTTGGAGCGACAGGCCATCCATAGGTCAGCTTTGCCTTAGCAACATCTGTACTGGTGGAGATAAGACAGCAATCGCATCCTCTGCTAGCTCTTCCCTGCTTCCAAAGCAGATTTTGCAATATTTTGTTTTCACAGGCTACTACTGGCCAAGTGGAGACATTCCTTGTCTGTTATTCATGTGGAGAAATGCTTGGTTAGGGCACCTCTTCCTGGAAATATCAGTGAAGCTGATGCCCTGGAACCTCTTCCACAGATAAGATTAAGAGCATTGGAATCGGCATGCTTCTGGCAGGGGTTTTGTCTGGCTTAGGGTGGTAATGGCAGAGAGGCCCTTTTTGAGGATGATGAGATGTTTTTCAAAAGTGTTCCTATATAATTTGTCAAGCACCGTTTGCTGGTGGCTGCTGGGGGCAGAGAACTCACCTAATTGAGATGGATTTTTTTTTTTTCACGTTGTTGCTTTTGCTGGCAGTGGCTGTAAGGGTTGCTGCTGCGAAGGGAATGAGTCACACATTTCTTTGAAGCCGTGAAGAAAGGTTCTGCGTGTTCCCATTGATATTAAACACGAAGCTGTGATGTTGGTGGTTTCCCTTTCTCTCGCTTTCAGTGTATTTGGTTTTCATATCAGGGAGGTCAGGAATTCATGTTTGCTGCCTTCAAGGGGGGAGGAGTCGTGTAGTCTTTAGCTCTTTTTGGCTGCCTATCCCAAACTGCTGTCACCGAAGCCCTTGTAGCTCCACTGTATCCCCAGGCTGTCAGATGCTGGTATTTTCAGTTGCCATTTCGGTGGGGAACCTGCCTGAGCTGTCAGCTTTGTGGTTCTATCTTTCTTCACTTATTTTTATTAAAGTGACTGACCAGTGCAACCCTGGAAAGCAGCCGGTACTTTTGTGGTGGTGTTGCAGTTTGAAGGATGCGAAGATCAGTTTGTAGTATTAGAGTGGTGGGTCTGTCCTGCCTGGCACACAGCTGGGAGCTTCATCTACTTAGTCTCTTCTTGGGGACATAAACTTGTGTTTGATTAAAGCCATCCTAGCATCTCTCTCTGATTATTTCCCTGTGGGCAAGTGAAGGATAGAGAGGAATAGCTGCCACCTGGGAAAGTCTTCTTTCAATAATCAGGAAACCAATTTCCCATTTTTTTTTCTTAACAAATCTGACTGACTTTACCCCAGTGGGTTTTTGCCTCTTTAGAGTTTCTTACTTATCAGAATGCTGAAGTGACTCTCCCGGTGTAGGACTGGCCTGTGAGAGAGCTGCTTTTCCTGCCACCTTGGTGATGTGATGTACTGCATCTTTCCCGGACTCCCCACAGGTAAACTTTCACTCCCCAAAGATAAATTTTCTGTAGTGTAGTCACTTGGGACTTAAGTGAGCATTTCTTAAAGAAGATATAAAGCCCAGTCAGTGTCAAAGTGCTTCTGTTGGCTGCTGGTCCTGCTAAAAGCTGGAATAGCAGACTTCACCCTCCAAGTAACATCTGACCCCTACGGGGCACACCTCTACTTAACATCAGTGGAACCCCTTGGTTCCCCCAACATTTTTACTTTCCTTAGATCTGTAATTAAAGAGCAAAACGACCCCATCCTCGCCCCCATAGAGACCGTATGTGGAACTGAATCTCTATGGCTTTCTGAAGCAGAAAATTTATCCAAAAATAGGTTGAAAATGATGTAAAAGCTGTGCTCTTCAAAGGAAAACACCAACCCATTTTGCCCTCATGGTTCTGGAAGGGATTTTATCTTGTGCAAAACGTGTTTCCCCCCTCAGCCTCCTCCCCTCACCCGGAGCTGTAAGTCTGCTTTTGTTAAGCCGGTGTTGAGGAGCTAAATCCTGGAAACGTAATTTATTCAAAGTGTTCCGCACACATGTAAATGGGAAAAACTTATTGACAGCTGAGTTAAAGTATCTCTTTCTTCAGTGTAACAAGGCACTTTTGCTGAATCTTTCAACCGCTGGCTTTGTTCCTTGGACGGGTGAAAAGAGCTTATGGGGGAGAAACGGGCAGGCAGGGAGAATGCCTCTGGTGTGACTTGCATGTCTGCACAGTCACAAATTTGCACGCGTGGAGCACAGCAGCACCTCTCCCCATGTGGATATCCCTATCGCATCTGAAGGTGCACAAATCTGGGCATATACTCAATATAAGAGGAGCTGCTGTGGCTGAATGCATGGGCACACTCTGCCTGTGGTACTTTGAAAAGCTCCAAAGGGCTGTGCGTCTACCTTTAACTCTGTAAAATAACGGTCCCCGAAAGGATCTTGGTATTTGTGTATTAAATTCCAAGCACACAGCAAATTTAGCTGAACTTTCTGCTGCTTAAGCACTACTCTTTCCTCCTCCATACAAGGCCTTGAATTAGCTAATTAAAATCTAGTGGAGAGAGGGAACAGTCTGCAATGTAGTGAACTCACCAGATTTCTGAGGTCATTGCTGGTACAGAGTTCCCTCACTCTGTCCCATGAAAAGATTTTTAAGTATTCATTGGAAATCTCCCATGGATTTAACTTCTTCCTTTGTTTTGCTTTGCAGTAAAAGCTTGATTGAAAGTGGCTGTGGCAGCAGTAATGCCTGGCTGAGTTTGGAGAAAACAAGCTCTAGACCCATTTAGACGTTTCATTTGAAAGCAGCTTCCATTATCTCCTATTAGGGGCTGTGGTTAGTAAGTAGCGTGTGTGTGCTCATCCATTATGACTTCTTTATTAATTTTATTTTTTTCATCACTGGTTTTTAGGAAGAGGTGATTGTTTTTTCTGTTTTTTTTTTTTTTTTTTTTTAATATAGGTAATTAATGTCTGATAAACCTATATCCAGTTTTCTAGGGAAAGATTTTGCTGGAGTATCCTAGAAGTATTGAGCCTCTATCTGTCCATCTTTTAGAATTTCCTCAATGTCCATGAAAGAAAACTTAGGAAAATGTACCATTTTCCCCTCGCTTACATTTTTTGGGGGAGACAAAGTTTTTAAAACTAGAATTACATACTGGAATTTAGGATACCAATTAGTGTAACTTCATCAAAGCTACCTTGTGTTTTACTAAATGTCTTATTTTCTGGGCCTTAATTAGCACAGATGACACTTTGAGGAGAGGAGTGGATCTGCCTGGGTGCTGGCAGTGCAGCCCCCTGACTTCAGTGGTACTGGCTGAATATTTTGAGTTTTGCTCAGTCAAAGTAGAATAGATCAATACACGAAATAGGATCCTTATTTCTTTAAGGACATGGCTGGAAATGTTTTGTCTTATCCCCAGAGCAGATAGGGCACATGCAGGCAGTACTAGCTTCTGCAGTATATCTCTGTTGAGCAGGGAATTGCATGAGGGAAATTCTGCCTTAGCAGCTTTTCCCTGAAGCGTGCTCTCTGTGTTGGGACAAAGAGCTATTTGTCAGCAGAGGCTGTTTCATATAAAAATCATATTTTTGGGTGAGTTTTATTTTGGAGGCCCTTCTCTCCCCCAGTCTGTTCCTGCTGCTGGCTGCCTGCTGCCTTCTCACACTTCTTTGGTTGCACTGGGCCAATCGGAGTGAAAATGAATCAACAAAACATTTTCTGCTGGATTAATGACCTGAGTCTTCTTTCTTACCACACCAGTACCTAGGGAGTGATCACACTCTGAGGAGGGGAAAGGGTCAGATTGATTTTTGCTTTAGCGTTGCTTCAGACTTAGACTCTCCAAGTTTGTACCTTAATCCAAAGACCTTCCTGGTGCTGATGCTGGCAGGCATTGCTTGGTTTCATCTTTGCAATTTGAACCTAAGTTTGGAAGAGCTAAGGTTTAAGTCTTTGAGCTCTTTATGGAAGTGAGAAGTCTGATTCTGCCGTGCCTTGTTGCTTTCTATTTTTCCTGGGCTAATGATAGAGAAATACCACTCACTCTCAGATTGATAGGAGGAAACAGTTCCTAAAAATACCCCTTTTATGAGGGTTTTACCTGGTTGCTGGAGAAGAGTTGGGAAGGCTCTGTGCTGGGACAAGGGCTATGCTAGAAGTGTGGGGGGAAATGCACTCAGTCTGTATTCTACTTTCAGTCTCTCCAAAGTGCTGGGAAGGAATAAGACGAGTCCAACGAAACCCAAGGCAATTTCAGTCCACCACTGTTGGTTCTCCTCACAGGTCATCCTTGCCTTGAGCAGAGAAGGTGGAGTTGGGACTGTATTAGGACTTGCTCACACTCATGCAAAGTGCCCTCAAGTTGGAGGCTACCTTTGAACGTGGGCTCTCACATAAAATTTTCAGTATGCTGGATGAAGCAGGGAACATTGGGAAGAACTTCCGAACTCTCTGGGATGGATGTTAGTCCTGCCTCATGACAGGCAAGAAGATGGCTGACTTTCATCCCATGAGTCTGCTTTTTGGACTCTTTCAAGAGGGAGACTCCTGGACTGACCAAGCAACATGCTCTGAGGATTAATTTTAAATTAGCCCAAACCAAATTACTTGGTGAAGCCTTATTTCTTGGGGGGCTATTGATGCTGTCTCTTCTGTCAGCTTTATGAGTGTGGCTGTGAAATTAACCATTTAACCATGTAATGACTTATTAGTTCATGTTATCTTCCAAAAACGCTTTTTATGTAAAAGTGTTAGGAGTGCTGGGGTTTCTAATGCAGCATTTCTTTGGCTCATTTCCTGCCCAGCTGTTGTCCTCTCCAGCCCCCTGTCCCCTGGCTGGGCAGCAGTGTGGCCTACAGCTGTGTGGAGGTCACACCTGCAGTTCTGCAATGACCACCTCAGCCAGCTCTGCTCTTCAGGGAGCTGGGACCAACCATAGCCTGTGACCATCTGGCTTCTGGCTTGCTTCAGCCATCATGCCCAGTGTTGGCCCAGCTGCTATTGTGGCCATCGGGAGCATTATCTCTGGACCGTGCATCTGATGAGGCTGCCATGAGGCAGGAGCACTTACTGGAAAATGATTTATACTAATTAGGTGGCTTAAAGGTTTCTTGTGGAACAGTAGGAGGGAAGACACAGAGGTCAGTTGTCTTTATTCTCCAAAAAGCCATCATCACCTGATAAAGATTCAACTGCCTTCAGTTTTGAAGAGGATGTTTCATGCTGCTTCAGGCAAAGCGGGGAGTGAAGACTTCAATCTTGTGACCTTTGTTCTCTAAAGAGCGTGTCAAGTTTTAGCTGTGCTGCTGGCCTTGACTTTTAATTGTTGAAGAGGATGTGAGATCAGCCCCAAGCCTTTGTGCGGCAGCTTACCCAGTGAGAGAGGGGAAGTGCCGTGCTTCTCTGCACACCGCTGCCACAATTTAATTTGAAAAAAACATAGCCAGCTCCCCCCAGATAATGAGCTACCTCTTAACAACAAAAATTAAAACAAAGTAAGAAAAAGATTACTATTAGGGGTAGGAAACCTGATGATATCTATAGCTGTGTTTTGAGGCAGATTGTTACACCCATGATAGGGTAAATAATAGGGGTTTGCCCTTAATTTAGGCTTTTTTAAAAATAAATTTCATCCCCATATGATGGGTCAAAACCCCATTAGCTTCCTCAGGGATAGCGTGTGCTTGTGAGGTATCACAATTTGACACAGCAAGGCTGCCTAATTCCCCCTTGTGTTTCAGAACCAGTTTTCACCATCATGTGATCCAGCCAAGGCTGATGTACCAGGTGCTGCAGAGAGAGAACACAGTGGGATGAGGTTGTGAAGGGCCAGCATGACTATCCCTGACAGGATTTGGAGAAGAGGACCTTGTTCTGTGGGCAGATCAATAGTGAGCTCTGGGGGTCATTTGACTGCCTTGCTGCCTGCCCATCATGTGTTGCTCTGGTGTGGGAAAGAGACCCATGGTGGTTTGCAGTCTCCTTTAGAGGACTGTCTATAAATGAGGTGCCCTGTAGACCATGTAGGGCCATCCACGATTGCTCCATGCCTTCTCATTGTGCCGTTCTGTGATTACCTGGCACCCTCCCCCTGCCCCTTGTACTGGTGTTTGCAAGGAGGTTCTGGGAATGTAACTACGCCATGCTCAGATATCTTTTCTAGGCAGCCTAAATTATTTAGAGCCCTTTTATGCCTCTTTAGGCCTTTTACTTAACATAGAAGTGTGAGAGTAAGACTCAAAATTTCTGTGCTTCTCTGCAGAAAGGAGGTAGTTTCTCCTTTCTCTCCCAGCATGGCGACACTCTCACTCCTGCTGGTGGGCAGTCATTTCTTGGCTGACCTTGCCAAGGATAGTCCCCGAAGTGTTGACTAGTTACTATCTAGGTTTCAGGGTTGCTGAGATATGTCCTGCAGAGAATGGCACAGAGGAACTATCTTTTTTTCTTGTCAAATGTCTCCTCACAACCTTGCTGCTTATGTGGGTTATGTGATTTCCAAGCTGGCCTGCAGCCTAGAAGTGAACTCATAGGCCTCAAGGAGCAATCAGTGCTGCGGTGTTTCAACCAGCCCAGCCAAACTCTGTGTGTGTGTGTGCATGTGTGAAAGCACTTTCCAGCAGACTGGCTATCTGGAACGATAACCCACCTGGCCTAGCTCCATTCAATAGCGATATCAGCTGCAGTTCTCTGGTCCCATCAAAACCCCAAGCCAAACAAAGTGTTTCCTCCCTAAATAGCCTGTTTTAAAAAACACAAATGTCACCTGTAGGTTTGTGTGAGAAGAACAAGTCTTTCTCAAACTTAGTTTTGTGTGACGAGCAGAGGAACTGCTGGGAAAGCTGAGGTCTGAGCTGGTCCCTTTGCATCAGCAAGGTGTGCAACAGGGAATCAAATCTGCCTCTGAAGTCAGCTCCCCTCATTCCTCTTCCAGGTGCTGCTGTCTTTGTAAGGGTTATAACAAGGGAATTTTAAGACAGTGAATATGCTTGTGATGGATTTGGAGGTTCTCTAAGCAAAACCTTTAACCTGTGGGTTGGAAACAGAGTCTGTTCTTTTATACTTGCACTGTGCTTTCCTGTAATTGGCTCTGGAGATGCTAGGCTGGCTCATTTGAGAAACCAAGGAACCTGTAAAAGTGTCAAATGGTTTTAGTATGAGCTGAAGGGAGCTCTGAGTATTTCACAAGCCCATTAGGAGCATAAAGCCTGTCTTACAGTACCAGAGCCCAAGAAGAAAGCAGGAGAGAAAGGCAATTTTATGTGTTTGTATTTTCCAAAGGTATCCTAGAGCTTGAGATAATAGGATTGATGAAGGCTTTGATTTGGGACCATCCTCATTTTACAGTCATTGCTCTATTGATGTCCAAAGAGTCTGTCAAACGGAGTCTTTGTGGAGAGTATGTTGGGCTATGGTCTAGGAGGCCTGGTGTGGGAATCATCTGACCTGTTTCAAGTACTTGCATTATCATCAGGTGTACAGAGTCTCTCTATAGTCTTGGTAGAGAGAGCTGAAGGGAACTAGCTTGGATGTAGGCAGCTATGTTGCAGAACTCTAGGCTGGTGTTTGCTTTCCCAAACCCAGATAACCAGCACATGGGGGTTCTTACCGAAGGCTCTGCTACTGGACAAGAAAACAGGAATCCCATAGGTTCAGTGTCCTATCTGCCAGCTCTGTATGGATGACCTGGGCCATCTTCTGCTGCCTCAAGCATCCTATGTTTAGAGTGACTCGGGGCCCTAAAGCCAGGAGGGTTGTCTCCCATCTCTGCATCTAACCATGGCTCTGACACTGATTTATCCTGCTATGGTCATAGAATCAGAGAATGGTTTCAGTTGGAAGGGACCTTTAAACAGTGGCAATTCCCTTTGCAATTATTGTGGGCCTTAGAGTATTTCCTGCTTTTACGACCATTTGCAAAACCAAGGAAATGGGATTAGATGAGAATTCCTGATTTGACATTTTTATGTTGTTGTGTTGGGTTTTTTTTTGTCCCGAACCAAGATATTTCTCCAGAAATGCTGTGTAAGATTATAGAGTATATTCAACAACACCAAAGCCTGGCAATCAAGAAGGCAGTATGGGAAAAATAATTTTGTTAAAACTGATCTAGCGAGTTTTGGCTGATGGAAAGTAGCAGCACTTAATTGTGGCTTTAGTGCCCTTCTTCCACAGCCATGATCCTGATTTTCATTGGCATGCACTGTGGTGGAGCAGGGCACAACCCAGCAGTCCTGAGCATCTCTTGCAGATCTCTCAGAAGCACAAGCCACTTCTGAAAACCTTTATGCACAACCTCTTCGAACCTCTGATTTCTATCCAGTTCCTCAATGTGATACAATTGAAAAATGCAGTGAAAAGGTTGGAAAACATTATTGTTAAATAGACTTCCAGAATTTCCCATTTACCAGGACTAGCCAGCCCAAACAAGCCCTTGAGCCGTCCTAACTTTTCTGTCCCAGCTTCCTGACAGAAGGTGCACACCATTTCCCAGAGAGACTTCTGCCAGTGCCAGAAAAGGAGACACTGCTGCTTTGCTCAGAGTTGTCCTTGTGCTTTTTCCTCCCTCTTGTTATTGAGATAAGGAGTCCGTGAAAGACTGTGCAAAGCACCATGTCGGTTTAATCAGCATATGAGGGAGAAACTAGATATGCCCTGTTAGTGCAGTCACAGTCCAAGCATGAAATTAAGTGGAGGTGGGGGTGGATGCGACGGGGAGAAATGCTGTCCATCTCTTAGGCATGTAGCTGAGAATCTACAGAAAGGGGGGGGAATGAGTGTGTGCCCTTGCAGAAAGCCTCTTGGAGCCTGGCAGACCAGGGCTGCCGTGTCTTGCAATTATTGCACATTAATAACCCAAAAAGTGGGTCACACTGCAGTTTTGTGTGACGGTATTAAATGGCACTTTGGGAGAGCGTGCGTGCTGATTACAGCTGGTGAGGAATGCCATCACTTTAAGAGGGGTGAAAAAGAAGTGAGAACGAAAAGATTTTCTTTGTGCCTTGAGGGATGTGAGGATAGTATTTTCCCTGTCGCCCCAGAGATCAGTGGAGAGTTACGCTCACTCAATCCAAGCATCAGAGCCGGAGGCTGCATGTTGACATGGGATTTAATGCAACCTGTCTGCATAAATGCTCCTTGAAATCATGGGGCTGTGCGGTGACGAATCACTGCGAAGTAGTGCTGTGCACCACCGGATGGTGTCCGTCCTTCAGCCCAGAGCTGGCAGTGTGATTGTGTGTCTAGCACTGGTACTTTTCAGCCTTCACAGTCTGGTGCCGCTGCTGAGAGAAGGGGTCCCCTACCTGCCTGCTGCCCCTGACCACCTACCAACCCTGCTCTACTCCTCCCTTAGTGCCGCTGTAAGCACTTGTAATAAACTGACCCAGCTTCAGCCATGACAGTGATTTAGGCCAACATTGTGCAACTACAGTCCTGCTTTCTTTTCATGGTTATCTCACGTGGATGCAGGATGAGGCTAGATGAGCCAGGGAGCTCAGCCCTTTCCTACCAAGCACTAATGCATCTCTCGTTGCCTAGTTTGGGGAAATTCACCAAGAAGTTGATGCAGGTTGAGTTTTTACTACCTGTTCTGCAGAGCTTCCCAGATAAATGGCTAGAAGCTTTAAACTTCTTAAGCTAGAAAGAGAGCTCCAGACTACCATTGTGGTCCTCCTCTCTTGATGTTCTGACATACATGAACCATAGGATTTTCTGTTGGTGTTGCCTATTAAAATGAATTGTCTTTTTGATATAGAAATGAAAGGAAAAAATACTTAGGATGTGAATGTGATTCAGGACCTCCCTTGCAACTGGAGAAGCCTTTCTTGAGACACTGATTTTGCCGTCAAGTCTAGCTGGTTGCATTTTTTGCAGTGATTTTAATGTGCTCTTTAGGCTTAAAAATTGAAAATATTGTAAATTCAATCACTCCAGACAATACTTAACTGCTACTACATGTTATAGATATGACAATTGTTTCTGATATGACAAATATACGGGGAACCCTTACAAAAGACTGCTGCAATGACATGCCATGCTGCCCTAAGCTCTGCTATTTACTTACCCTTCCTGTCTTTGCATACTGAAAAGGCACTGTCCATCTCTTTCAGAATTAACAAATTAAGCAGAATACTTGTATTTGCATCTTCTTGCAAATGATGACTTTAGTAGCCTCAGCTTACCCTCTGAGCTTACTTTGTGTCACCTTATTCGGGCAACACTGCTGCTGAAATTTGTGGGTATTGCACCTTGTAGTGGATAGATCTCAAAATGCCTTATAGAGGTAGTTGGCACCCTTGTCCCTGCATTATAAATTCAAGGCACAGGGATGAGCTTAAACCGAACAGCAAGGAATATGACCCACCTTATAGTCAGTGACAGTGTTGTAGGTCACTGTTAGATCACTCCAGCTCAAACTGGTGCTGTCTGCTCTCCCTCCCATGGCTGTTCAGCCAGGGTTGGAGGTGCTACTTATTAAGATACAGAGAAAGAACTGAATTTGGCCTAGCTTACTTTGCATGTACACCCTACAGGGTAGAAATCTATATGTGTAAATTTGCAGATATGGAGTCAACTGTCCAAAACAGGTCTACAGCCAAATGACATTTCAGAGGTAAGTGAAGACAAGGATGCTGTGGTGAAAGGAACTTCTCTGATATGCCTGAGAATTTGACATTCTCACTGCTGCAGCTGTAGCTGTGCAGAATCATTGGGGAAATCTTGTCATGGCTCTTTTGTTTCTTATTCTTAGTTATTCTTGTTAGTTCTCAGAATGCTTCAGTTCAGGTCTGGTCAGACAGCTTACTCCAGCTATGGTAAGGAGCTTTCTGTAAACTATAGGAAATCATATGGCTGCGGCACTTGTTCTGATTTGATCAAATAGACCCTCTGCTTGTCTTTCTGTCTCTAGATTGAAGCTAGGAAAGTTGGAAAGGATCAGAAAGCAGCATATATTGGCTTTTGATGCAGTCCTTGCTGTCGCTTTTTGCATTTCAGGATGCTGTCTCCCAGCAGCCATGCAGTAGGTCAGTCCCTGGCAAAGGGGCATCAACCCTGAGCAGCTGCAGGTGGAATCAGCCCAGTTGCTTTGCTCTGAAGCAACGTGCAGATCCCCGCTGTTCATTCAGATGGGTGATCTTTGCCGTTTTCCAGTCTGGTCCCCCAAATTGCCCACGGCCTCCCCTGCCCGGGCCCTTTGGCATGCATATGATGGTGAGCTACAGGGCCGTGCAGAACGGTCTCCCTGCCAGACACGCAGGCATCCTGCCAGCTGCCCTGCTCCCTTGGGCTGACAAAAGCTGGGGCTGCCGCGGGAGGAAGCATGTTCAGCTCCCAAGGGGAAAAGGAGAGCGAGCACTTTGTATCACTTGACAGGAAGGCCTCTGCTTGACAAAAGAGCGCTGCTGACAGGCTCCAAAAAAGCAGCCCGGGGCTTAAATTTCCTGAGCCGGCAAGGCATTGTGAGTCTTAATAGAGAGGGGTCAAATAGATGGGCGTAAGAGCAGAGTCTTTGGGTGTTGGCAGACCTTGGCAGGTAGGTTCCTGACCTGTGCAAGTCTCTTGCTTCCCTAAAGGTGAGTTTTCCACCTATTCCTTCCAGCCCCTGGTTTCTGAGCAGCAGCTGGGGCATCAGGGATGCCGGCAGCTCGGGAAGCTCCTGCCAGATTTTTCACTTCCCCCTCTGCTCCCCCCACCCGAGGCTCGCACAGCAGTGAAGTAATCTGTGACATTCAGACAGCGGGAAGGGGAAGCTGCTGCAAAATAAAATAACAGCATCAGGAAGCGGCACCGTGCTCTTTCTCGCTCCCAGCTGGGAAATGACAACACTTCATTCAGCGGCTCAAAGCCCGTCGCCGGTTCAGCCCTTGCCGAGCGATGCTGCCTAATAACTTCCCTGGCTGCCCCCGCTCGGCGCCGCCTGCCCAGTGGGCTCAGGGGTACTGGGAAGATGAGACAGGCGAGGTGCCAGCAAAGAGTCACTTTAGCAGCAGGCGCTGTACAATAACACCTGGCAAAACAGTTGCTTGGGTTTATAGCTTCTGTGAAGACCCTGGGGGGTGTTTCTTTTACATTTTAATTCCTGCTAGTTACATTTTGCAGGAAACCCAGAGGCCCTCCCCTCACCCCGTCCTTTTATGGTTGCTGTTGCTTTTACAGATGTATTGCAAACCAACATTTCACAGCCCAAATCCAGTGTGTAATGTGTCAAAGCGAGACCGCCAGAGGCAAGTTGACCACTTGGACAGGTGGTGTGTGTTGGGAGGGAGGTTTTTCTCTCCTCCTCCTCCCCTTCTTGTTACAAACCGACCCCTCGGTGCAGGACACTGTCTCTGTAGACAGGTATCTGAGTGCAGGAGGCTGGTCCTGCATTTCATCCATGGTTTCTCTTCAATGGGCATGAAAGTGCAGGGAAATTGATGAGCCTCCTTTTGTAACCTGCCCAAACCAACAGCCACCAACCAGTTGAACCATAGCCTGCAGACAGAGGATGCAGTTTGTTCCTGGGTTAATATATTCCTAGAAGGGGAGACAGTTTTGTGGATGCTCAGGTTTGTTAGCACCAATCTGACAGTGTGAGAAGGACATGAAAGGGAGTGTGTGAGAAAGTGCAGGTATCATTTAACTGTAGGCATCTAATTTGGGTATCTAAGTGAGGACCCAGAGCAGTGTCTCCTCTGTCCATTAGCTATACAAGAGGGTAAAGATAGGCAGTGTAAATAGCTGCAGACATTTGAGCTTACAGGACAGCCTCTGGAGGGAAATGGTGCTGAAAATGCCATTGCTTTAATGGTCAGAACTGGGCTGGACAGTGCGCCTGTGAAGAACTCATACGCTGATAAAATGCAAGGGCTTGTAGCAAAAAGTTTCCTCTGTCATTACCCAACTCTGCTAATCTGAACCAGAAGTGTTTCCCTACTTTCCATAACAGCAAACAATTCTTCAAAAGCAACCTCAGTTTTCCCTTCTCTAGTGTTCCCTCCCTTCCATTAATGGGGAGAGGGGGAAACCAAGCTGGCACATCAGGCCCGATGAACAGAAGATCACTACACCAGCCAAGCACCTTAACATTGACAGCAAGATCCACGGACTTCAAATCCTCAAAAGCAGATTATATTCTTTGTTTATGTACGACTGGAATGTAAAAATAAGCAAGGCAAAGCCTCCGTTGTTAGCTGGAGTCCTAAACCACAGATCTGCTGTGGATTTAATGCCTGTTCTCCTCATCTGAATCTGAATGGACACAAAGGAGTCAGTGCCTGGTGATGGGCTTGAAGTTCCTGGAGAATTTCTGTCTACTGTTTGGGGTGCCCACAGTTTCGGCTCTGGTGGGCCTGACTGTGGCTTTCCACAAGCCCAGTGTAATCTTGTGGTTCCTTTCTAATGTTTGCTCCTAAAAACTGCTTTCAGAAATTACAAAGCAGAAATGGTCACAAGTAAATGCATGGGGCTGCATGCATGTCACTGCTGCCTGGGGTGGGTGGCCTTGATGCTGCCCTCTAAACTGGCCGTCTCCAAACACTGTGCCAGCCTGGGCTGAAGCTGGCAGAGGTTACTTATTGTCCATGTGCTGCTGGGTGGGCACTGGTGGGAGGTGGAGGATGCTGTGTGAATGGCTGTTTTGAAGAATGATCTTGGAGGATGTTATAGATGAGGTTGCTGTTTGATAGGGGTGTTTAGAAAGGATAGGGGCTTGATTTGCAACAAAATATTGCCCACCAGGGACTCATCAAGATGTTTTTTAGCATAGGATGCTGCTTGTCTTCCAAGAATCCTAAGCCAGATTTTCCATGGACTTCCATGCATGCATTCTCAGGGCTAGAATGCAATTCCTGTTGTTTTCTTTTTTTTTTTTAATCTTTTANAAAATTTTTTTTTTTTTTTTTTTTTTTTAAGCATGCACCAACAACTTCACGGAGCCCCACAAGTTGCCCCTCTAGCTTCTTGGCCCTCTTATTGCATGCTGTTACTTGATGGCATGACCCGAGAGATGTCATCTCATTGCTGTGCTGCCATCACTGGACATGTGTAAAGGAGCATACACTCCATGGTGTGTAGGGTATAGCACAGCTATGTAAAACACTGAGCTGGTCCTACAAATTGCTAAGAGGTTGCCCCCACTGTAATTGAAGCTTTTCCCACCCACTGGCTTTGGGGGGCTTCAGCCCTTTCAGATGGTTACAGCCTGAGTGGTCACCACATCTATATGGAGCTGCCTTGTGCAGGATGACATAAATGTCTGTCCATGTTCTTGTTGGGTTTTTTTGAGTTGCTTCTGAATGTTAAAGCCAGTTTGTGTTTTGCAGTTGGTTTTTATCACCCAAGCTCCACCACTGTCAATCCTCTTGCAATTGCTTATGTTAATCCTCTTGCTGGCTATTTCTTTTCCTCTACCCAGCATCAGTCTCCCCAGGCTTCTCACCCTGCAGTACAGCTAAATCCTGGGAGCACTGGACTCTTCACCTGCATCCCAAATCAACACAAAATGTTTGCAGGTTTTTTTTTTTTTTTTTTGTCCAGGTGCACTAAGCAAGCAAAGGTATTAAATGATGTCACCATCTGTTGATGGTGTTATTTTGGCTCTGGTTTGCCACAGAACGCAAGAGCACAGCTGTGACCTGTAAAGAGGAGGCCCCTGGCAGGTACATCTGGACTGATTGTACCCCAGAGCCATGTTTTCCTATACAATGAGTCTGATTTTAGAGTGTCTGCTCACTTGTGGGTGTGGAAACCCATGCAAAGGGTGGTATGACCCTCCTCTTGGGGTGATTCCTGCCTCTGCAGTCAACCTGCTGGGGGATCTTAACCAATGCATTTCATAGCTCTGTTCATCCCCCTGCTTTCTGTCCAGTCCCTTCATTTGGATGTGCTCTCTTGTTGTGAGTTTGCACTGTATCTCATCTGATCAGGGTTCTCATCCTGACTGGGACCTTGGGGGAAGTGCTGTAATAATCATGATGTAAAACCGAACTGTGTCAATTTGACAGGGCCTTAACCTGTTTTGCATCACTGTAAATGACTGCCCTGACTGTAGCAGATCTACAAGTAAGCACTCTCTCTTTTCCATGCATGTAACTACATTAGCTCTGATATATATATTAAAAAAAAACCAAAAGCAGCAAAAACTGGGAAAAGAACTGGTTTTCATCAGAAATGGCAGTCCTGTCCCACTGAAATGAAAGCACCTCATGAAGCAGAGCATCAGACCGAAACAATCCTCTTGAAAATAAGGATTTCCTTTTAAGATAGTTTCCACACTTTAAGTGTTGCTGCTGCTCCATGTCAATGCAGATTTCAAAATCTCTGAAATTGTTTGTGAGACAAAATACCCACCTTCTGCCTACCTCTGGATGGCAGGAGGCATTCAGTGCCCTACTCTGCGTGCTGGGCAGGATGTGGGCTTTAGGAGATGGTTTGAGCGAGAGACACAACACAGGCATCTTGGTCATATTGTCTGCCTTGGTATGGGCTCCATGTTCAGACCCAGTCAATGAGCTCTGTCTGCAGATAAAGAGCTATTCTGGTAAATTGTGCTGACAGGAGACGTGTAAATGCAATAAAACTTTAAATTTATGCAATACATACCCATGACTGAGCCCCCTCTCCCTTGGAATTGGAACTTCTCGTCTGTTTTAGGAAGTCGTCCTCCTTAAATTAAAAAATAAGACAAAGCTGCAATAAGACCAGCCAACTGATGCGGATGCAGCAGCAGCTCTGCTGTGGGGGCACCTGGTGCTTCACAGCAAATGGGGACGCCACCCGCCCACTAATGGCCCCAGCTCATTAATCTGAAACCGCTGTATGCCGGTTTTGGGATGGTTTTAAAATAGCAAGTCAAGAGGGAAGCCACATTTGTCTCGGGGCTGAGGAGGGAGCCAAGCCTGAGATAGTGCGTCTGGACAGCATGGACGGAAAGGCCTCCTTCTCCCTATCGTCCAGCCCCCGCATGGATTTTTGCCTTTAAAGTTGACTTTTTTTCAGATAAATGCCTACTGGTGTGGAAGTTGGGGGAGGAAAAATTGGCAGCTGAGGGAGATGAGGGCCTGCACTCCATTCTCTCTGCTGAGGTGGTGGTGCAAACCTGCTGCAAAGGCTGCCATGGGGAGCTGGGTTGGGCAGTGTGGTGGGAAGGGTGGGACATGGTGGGTAGAGGGCAAAGTGATAGATGTAGCACAATATGGTGGGTAGGGCATGGTGACAGTAAACTCCTGAGCTGCCTCCTGCCCAGTGGCCATTTTCACCCTTTTGGAGGTTCCCTCCCTTGTCCTGGGGGTTAACTGGGACATGCAAGCAAAGCTAAGGTGGGTGCTGGAGCCTAATGTCTATCTCCACATGAAGGGGTGTGGGGTGGTGAGTCTGCTGCATGGCTGGGGTGCCTGCACACCCTGCTGCTGGCTGCATTCTCACTCTTGTCCTCCAAAACGTGAGCTGTAGCATTTGAAGTATACATCCACTTCCGTGTACCTATTTGGATCAAGCAGATCAGAGGAAAACCTTCGGCCAAGAGTGCTCTCCTCATTTATTAGAGCCTTGACAAGTTAAATAGAGATAGAGATTAAATATGAATGGGACTTATGTTGGAAAGATCAACCTTAGAGACATTAAAGAAAAGGGAGTTAAGTCAACAGGAAAGTTGCCTGACTAATGGGAGGAAAATCTAAGTACGAGGGGGTGCTGTTGGTGTCCTCGTTCCCTTGTGGAGCAGAGGAGCTGAGGGTAGGACACCTGAAAGATGCCTGGCATTGCCCTCAAGTGGGCAAGCTGCAGCCATGGAAAAGCATCATTGTTTTAAACTTTCTTACAAGTTTGTCTTTCTGAAAGACAAAACAATGAAAACTGTCCACTTTTGCAGCTTACGTGTAATGCAATTAGTGGATCCTTTCCATGTGCTGACAGATTTCGTCTGTCGGTCTGTCCTTAGTTACTAATTGGTTAGGCTGCTAAACACAAATTTCTTATTCATTATCTTTATTTATCATCAATACTTGTCTGATGGTATGCATAGCTGTCAAATTGAACTAAGTATTACCAGTTCCTGGCAGACTTGTATGTTATTTGCCTGAGAATAGCTTTATGCTGCCTGTTTAAATTACGGTGAATGTGCCGTCATGTTAATGACAAGAACAAGATGACTCCAGCTTTGTGTCAGTGTAACAGCAAAACTTGGACTGCTTGCTATTTTTTGCCATTACATAGGAGGTTTGGGTTTGGGTTTTTTTTTTTGGTTTTTTTTTTTTTTTTTTTTTTTTCCTAAGGCATTTACTGAAAAAGTGAATGCCATTTTAAGGCTATTTCGTTAGCAAGGAAGTATCTTATAAATAGAAGGCAAAGCTCTTCATTCCAAGAAAGCACTGCAAATCTGGACCACATCTGCTGACTTCAGCAGTCATACCAGGTTTACACAACACACGCATTGCAGCTGAACTCATGTTGTGTATTCTTAGAGAAAGTTAAGTCACCACTAGAGGTGAATGGAAACATTTTTGTGAAGTGAAGCTTTCCTGAAATTGTTTCTGTACTTTTGTTGAAGCCAACATGCTTGTAAAGAGGTAGAGGTTTTGAAGAAAATGTAAGCAGCAATATCCCAACAGAGAGGCCAAGACAGAGGAAGAACAAGACAGTGTGATATTCCCCGTTTTGAGTTCAGGGTGCTGGCTCAGGATGTGGAGCTCCAGGTTGAAATGTCTGATCACAAATTAAATGTACCTTTGAAACCAGGAGAGTGGGAAATACTTAGCCCTGCATCTCTGACACTCAGTGTCAAAACTGGAACCTCTTTCCTCAATAAAAGTTGAAATAAGAGTAAAATGAAAAGAAGAGAGAAAAGAATGGGACTTCGTATTTGGCAGTAACTGGTGCAGTATGTGTTTGTGCACTGCTTGCTCTGCTTGTGGAGGTATCCAGCTTTCCCTCTGGTGTCCCTTGTGGCAGCCTTTGTCATATTGATAGCTTTCATAGTCACCTTTTGCTTGAAGGTACAAGAGGTATTAGGCAGTCTTAGTATCTAACAACTTTATTCATGTAGTCAGAATATTTGTATCTTCTCTGTACACAGCATCATGGAAATGAGTTCTCTAGCCTAATTATGATTAAATCTCAAATCCTAAAACCTGAGCAAGCCAAGTTTGGACTAAGGCTCAAGCACTATTGCTTCTGCTGAGATTAGAGGGCTCAGTGTGGTTTAAGGCCGTAAGATGCTTGTACGGATCTTTGGCAGAGTGGCAATCTAATGCATTGTGACCATTTCCAACATTGGATAACTGAGATGCTTCCAGATGATTTCAAAGCCAAGTAAAGCAATATCCCTGAGTGCTGTGAGTTATATTTTGTGTTGGAAAACACAGTATCCAGAGGCGTGTGTCAGAGGATGGCAAAGTATGTCACAGTTTTTGGGGACAGTGAACATCTTATGCTGTGCCATAACTGTCATGGATGCACGTGCTCATCATGGCTATTGCTTTGTTGGTGTACAAGCCACAGAGCACTGCAACCTAATTCAAAAACCTCTGCCTTCTTCCTGGGCATTAGGCATTTTCCATCCATCTGCAGATCATAACCCAAAACCATTTTGCCATGAAGGGAGATAATGTAGAAGACAAACCATATAGCCAAAAATTGTCAGTAAAGCTAGATGCCTGAATTTTCCTTCACTGCTTTTTAAGGATTAAAGACTTTTTTCTCTCCATCATGACAGCATGGGGTTCCCAAATAACTGATACCTTCCTGATCAGTTTACAACAAAAAGTTAAACAATTTCATGTTTATGGTGGACTCAGTCCTGCACTCAAGGGCAGGATGAATCGTGTCAGTTCCCAGAGTCCACGGGGCTTGGCATGTAGCTCTTCCACCACTAGAGCTGGCTCTTTGGTTACCAAATGATAGAAAGGCAAGTGGATCTTACCCTTCTAGGTTGAAGCATAGGGGCACTGGGCTCTGCCACAGGTCCCCTGTGTTGCTTTGGGAGATACCAGTCTCCTTCAGGTGTTTTTTTTTCAGGCAGGGTCCATCCTCCTACCTTCTCCTCCCTGTTCATCTGTATCTCAGCAGCATTGTACTGTTCTACCAGCTGTGCTGATCAGGTTGTTTGTGTGCTTGCTTGACAAACAGAATCAGTGAAGTGAGCTAGTTTAAAAAAAAAAATAAGAGCAAGCCCAAAAAAAGAAGACATCAACAAAAATGTTGAGAGTTTAGAATGCCTACTAGTCCCTCTTGGTTTTTCTGTGCTGATTTTAAGCTTGGCGAGGAAGGGGCTGTCTCTCTCTGGAGCACAGAGAGCCTCTGATCTCACTGGTGTCCTTGAAGCGATGTGTTATAAACAGGAAGGAAAGAAGGAAGAGCATGGGTCTTGTCAACATCTTTGTGGGCAGGAAACCTTACCAGACCCAATAGTTTGGAACCTGGATGTCCTTCTGAGAGGTAGCCAACCTTTCCTAGAAGTAACCTTTTCCACCCTTGCTGTTGAAATCCCCATACTGACATCCTAACCTTGCTGGAGTGCAGCCTTTTCGTTTCTTTGATGTGCCAGCAACCTCTTTTCTTAATTCCCCCCCTCCCTTGCCCCCCAGTCAGTCTGTTCAATCCCTCTTAGAACAGGCTGTCCTACTGGGATCTTTCACTGCAATTAGATTTTAGGTGTCAGGAGCAGATAATGGGCAAACGCGTATCAGGGGAGATGGCACTTAGCTAATCACTGGCTCTCTTTATCTTACAGGCTATTTTAGGGAAAAAAACAACAATGCAAGAAAGCTCCCACTGTAGTGTCTGTGGTTGAGATCGGCTGCTGTTACTTTGGGGTTGTGTCGGCATTTCCATTCTGGCTTCATGTGGTGCTTTCCCAATGGCCTTGTTTTCACAGCTGTGCCATGACCAGGCAGGAACCAAGTGGCAAATGAATGTAGGCACAACTCTTGCGGCATTGTTGGCACATCTCTCTTCCACTGGATTGCGTTTCTGTTGTCTTGTTTGTTTCTTCAGGCAAACCAAAAACCTGGGTGTGGGAGTGTATGGGAAAAGAAGATGAACTATTAGGATAATTAGCATCGTCCACAAACCTCCACATCTTATATGCCTGTTACATCAGAAGCATTTAGGGTTAAAGTGGCATCTTTAAGTGTTTTAGTTTAAACACTTGATTCTCTGAATCTCCAGCATCTACCTAGTTTAGGTGTCTTATATCATCTCACTGGGATCCATTTCAGCAGTGGAAAAAAAAAAGTATGTTGAACAAAACCTGGGATGGCTGACCTTAGGCACACAGATTACTTTTCAAGCATTCTTTGCCTGAAACTAATTACCTCATACTAATTAGTCCTTTCTATGAGGTGAATTGTTGGGGAGGCAGCTGTGGATGTTGTCAGTCAGGCTCCAAAGTCTAGCTTCTGGTGAAATGAGAGCCCAGTTGAGCCTTTCCAGTTTATGTGAGGGTTGCTACACTGAGGGCTTGCCCTGGGTACCCCCGTCAGCTGAGACAGTGGAAAAAAACCCCAGAAGAAGCTGTGTATGCAGTGCAGATTTGGGAAAACAACTTTAAAGAGAAATGGAAACTCCATCTTCCTGCTTGCTGCCATCTCATACAAAAAAGAAATCTCGCCATGTAACTCCTGAATTGCAGGAATTCCTGGAGCCCCAGCAAACCCTGTCTAATCTCTCCCAGTCCCTCACGTATCACCTCTGAATGTTTTCAGTGAGTTCCCAGAGCTCATGCTTACTTGCTCCTGATAACTAGCCATTGCTGAGATGCCAGAACCACTGCATTGCATAGTTCGGCTATCAACAAAAATATAGTGAGATAAAGAGGTTGGTTAATACCAGAGTGTCTGTGGTAATTCAGATGTCAGAGATACTCAACTGGCTTTCCCGGAGAAGTTCTTTAAATGGGTCAAGTTACTTTGGGAAAATAGTATCTACCCTTTTGACAGTGTGAACATCCATAAGAACATCATACAAACATTTCCTCCTGTTGAAGAGTCAGGCAGCCATCAAATATACCCATAGTACTTCACAGTCTGGGCAAAGTAATACCAACTCGTCTGGGACTTTCCAAAGATAGCCTCTTTCGTGCTGAGCATGTTTGGAAAGGTTAGAGTTGCAATTGAAGATGAAAAGCTGGTCTGAATGCTGGGCAGTGAGTTCTTTTGAGAATTAAGTCCATTAGAAAAAATAAAGAAGAAATCTGATAGAGGAGCTGAAGGATTTATTGAAATGACAGAGCAATTGTCGGATCACAGATGCCAAAGAGGAAGAATAGGGCTATTGGGTCTTCCTGCCAGGTCAGGACTGTTCCCTGTAGTGTCTCGGCTAGTAACCTGTTCAGTTGTTTCGAGCAATAGTTTCCATTGCTTCCCTTCTGAGTCCATTGCATTTCCTGATAGGAAAACTTAGTAACAATGAGTCCTAACTGCCAGGCTACATTTTTCTTCTGTCTAATTGTTGGCAAATATTCTTATTCATTTTAATGGGAAACACATACTTAAAACAGAGAGAGGGGTTCCCAGGGGTCCTTTACATGACATACCATTGTCTGTGGTATTTTCACCAGTGCGATGAAATGGAGAAAGCTGAAGAGTACATCTTGGCATCGATGTGTTCACGTCTGTCCATATCCAGTGGGTGTGATGATTTGGCAGTACAGGCCGCTTATACGGTTTGTTGTGAAGAATGATACCAGCCGTTTTCTGTGTTAAGGTCTGTGGACTGTGAAATTGAAAAATACAGGAACGGAGATTTTGGTGTTGACACCAGTTTCTGGGAACCGGGATGGATAGAGTCTCTTCCTGACTTTGCTACTAACTTGGGCAAACATCAGTTTCTGGGAACCAGGATGGATAGAGTCTCTTCCTGACTTTGCTACTAACTTGGGCAAACATCTTTAAGCCATGGTGAACTCATGAGTGAAATGGGGGTTTGTTCCTCCTCCAGTCCCCATCAGAGAGATGCTCTCGCACTTTCTGGCCCAAGTAACAATGTATAAGCCACTACTGCATGTGTCAGAGCAAATGTGCACTTGGCATGTGGAAAACACAGGGCAGAGTGTGTCCACTTTGTTTCTAATGAAAGACATTTGAGCTAAGTCATTTGCATTTGAGATGGTGCAGACCACTGTTGCCTACTAAGCCGCAGTGACTTGATCATATTTGGGAGTTCATAGCTGCTATGGGCAAGGTCCAGAGAACACTTGGATCGTCATGTGCTGGAGAAGCTCTGAAGAAGTACAAGAGACAGTAATTGCACTAGTCCAGGATTTTATCCACAGGGCTATGGCTCAGTGCAGGTCTTATATATATTTGCACTGAGTAGGGGAGGGAAAACCAGGAAAGAAGAGGCTGCAGTCACCTCTTCCATTCATGGGGATGCTGTGCTTCACCATTTATGGAGGGGGATTGGCCTCAGCTGTGAAGGCAGCTGCCAGTCTGCCTCTTCTGACCGTTACTTAATGCTTGTTAAATGAACACAACCTTTAGTTTAGGTTCAGTATTTCACTTGATAGCTCTCCGTCCAGCCACCAGGGCTGGGAAAGGGGAGGGAAGAGGAATCCCAAGAGCAGAAGCAAGACAGAGGAGAATAGTAAGGGAAGGGAAAAATATAAGGACATTGTTTCTAACAGCACTTAGTGGCCTAGATTTTCCTTTCACAGCTATTTCAACAGTCTGCTTTATTGTAGATCCATTCAGCTTTTATTGGTATATAGTACACTGTGTAGTAGCAGCCACTGTTGTCTGTTCAGCTCTTAACATGATACTCTGCCAGATGGCAAGAATATAAACCTGCATTTGTACTCTGGGATTGATCAAAGTTTTTTTGCTGTTGTCACCCCTGTAACATTGTCACAGATGTAAGGCTACTACACCCTGGCTCTCATCCCTGCAACCTCTGTGTGTATAAATTCAGTACAGTGCCCCTTTTCATAGCAATATAATGCCTACATTCCTTAAATCCCAAGAATAGTCCTGTGCAAGGGAGGATGCACTGCAAGGTTTCAGCAAGAGTTTTTGAAATAAGGCTTGCGTACAAGTAAGCGTAGGAAGTGAAGTTGGCTGGGAGGAGGGTAAATCTCTAGTAGATGTATATCAGCAGCCCAGTTAGTGTAGCTAGGCTGATTTACTTCAGTGGAGAATCCAGCTTGGGATCTCAGCGGGAATCCCTCAAAGGAAAGACATTTGGGAGTGATTAAAAAAATACTAAAGGCAATGACTGTTCAGTGGTTTTGGATAAATAAAATCTTCCAGAGGAGAGAAGCTGGTTTTGAATGAGGTGTAGGACTGTGCATCTATGTGGAGTAAAAAGAAATCCCACCCTGAGTGGGGAGGAGATGCAGGGGGATGGCACGAGGGTCCTACTCTCTGTAGACAATTTACTCAGTACAATTTAATTAATCTTTAATTGATTTTTGCTTTCCCATCTGCTTCTTTGCATCCTTCCCTGGCTTTCACTCCCTATCCTGACATCCTTTTTCTTGTTGGGGGTGTGCAGGTGGCAATGTGCTTCTGCAAAGAGCCCTATTAGTCTTGGATGGCCGCACCATGGGCTGGACTGAGCTGCTTTCCCTGTGGTAGGAGAGCTATGGTGTCATGATCAACCTCTCTGGTTGCCGTGGGGAGACCACTATCATTGCAACATAAATATCATGAGATACGGTCTGTTCTCACAGAGAAGCAGGTTGTCCTGTGGCCACAGAGGTTGCACACCCACACCAGACAGAAGGAAGCTGATGAGGAGAGAGACCATCATAAGCAATTTTCTTCCTCCTGCCCTGTAAGTAGGGCTGCAGAGACAGTAGCAGGCCCTAGGCAGGAAGTGAAAAGGGTCTGGAGAACTTAACCAGATGGCAATACCCAGTCTGTGGTGGCAGAGGTCTGGGAACACTGCTCTAGCCTTTTACTTTCGATGGTTTTTACAATGCTGCACTGTTGTAATCCCACCTGGACCAGGGTCATGTTGTGTGACAAGGGGGAGATGATCCCCTTCAACATGCCACTGTGTATGAAACACTTCTGAGAAACTGGTGCTGATGCATTGTTGTAAAAAAGGCAAAAGATGCCAGTTTTGTCCTCCTGACATTTCACAAAACCAACTTCTCTCTCTCTCTTTTTTTTTTTTTTTTTTTTTTTTTAAATTTTTATTTTAAACTGTTTGGGTTTTTCTCACATTGATGGGGAGGAGAGAAGAAGCCTGTTTTGGCATGATTTATGGCTCCAGGGGTGGCTAACTTTTTGGCGATCCTTGCAGGAAGAGCCCCTGGAGCTTGCCAGCTGTAATCAGCTGAGCTTTCGAGAGAGACACTGAGAGATAATGTTTTATTTATCCTTGCACAAACAGGCTGATGGAAAATGTGCATATCCCAGACAAGGGAATTCTCCCTCCTCCCTCTGCCCCCTCACCCAAGTTCAGGCTCCCCAGGAGCAGCTGGGCTCTCTTACTCCTGCAGTCCCTAACAGCTTCAAATTCACTTCCCTCAGCGCCTTCAAAGGAGGTTTTGATAAATGCATCACACTTTACAGCCAGCCAGGGCTCTAATTGCCAGGAGGATTACGATAAGCTTTTTTCTTGTTGTTTCAAAACAATCTGGAGGACGGCATGCCCTCCCAGTGCAAAACCCCCCCAGCCCTACTGCAGCTGGGCAGAGAGGAGGCAGCAAGGTGCCGTATTCACCCTGATTATTGCATTAAACTGGGACTCATTTGGTTATAATCCAGCCAAAGCGTTGTGGAGCGACAGTCAATGCAGACCTGTTGGTGACCTGTGCTCAGCAGGAGACTTGTGCCAAGGCAGCTTCTCCGTCAGCTGCCAAGCACCCTGGCACCTCTGAGGTCTCGGGAGTCCCAGCACCAGACCTGCCTCGTGGGCCAGCAAAGTGGAAACTCAAGAGGTCTGTCAGGTCAGCCCCTGGCAGGGATTTCCTTTCTCCAGCCATATAGTTATGCTGCATGTACGGTGTTTGGTTGGTTGGTTTTTATTTAAAGGATGATCTTGCTCCTTTGCCGCTGAGTTTAATGACTGTGGTCTGGTTAAAAAATAATGCAGGAAAAAAAGCAGAGCTGCCTTAAGTTGTGATCTAAAAATAGGGAAACCTATGCCATTAAATTGAGAGGATTTAGAAGCGTAACCATAAAGCCAAGAAGAGTTTGCCAGGAGCTATCGAATGACACAGATTTCAATTCCCTGCTTCTTCTGGTTTTCTTCTTTCAAAGGTGAATTGAACAGGCTTAGGTTACTATTTTGCTGCTTTTGAGTACAAATAGAATTCTGGGAGTTCACCCTGTGACAGTGATCAATAGAGTGTCTTTTTCCAATTTGTACTGATTTTATTTGTAATATATTTCAAGCTCTTTGGCAGAGGAAATGCTTTGTAAGCCTTATTGAACCCTTATATATCCCAATGTGGGATTGATGTACCTGACATCTTTTCCAGGATTTGTAATCTAGAGGGGGGAAAAGGCTGGTTTAGTGGTTACTGTTCTCACCTGGCTTTGTGAATCAGCAGTCTTCTTGCCTGACCTGAGAGAAATCCCTTGTGTCTGCTGTCACCAGCATGTGTGTGAGTTTCCTGGGTGTGGAAACAAGGATAATGTTGCTTCACAGAAATACTTTGATTGGGAAGCTCCAGGTTGCCTATAATTGTCTTCCTCTGGAGATACATGGCATCCAGCTCTGTCCTTGGAGTGGTGAATGGGTTGGAGACCTGAGACAGAGCCTTCCAGACTCTAAACACCGTGCTGTGCTCTGGTGTCAGAGCTGATTCTGGTGTGGACACTTTGGAGGAACTCCATTAGGAAAATTCCTATAGGTTGATCTGTTAACATAACGCTAAGTGGTTTTCTGCTCGATGACTGACCAATTCAACCCATCTCCTCACACTCAGTGAAAATTTCCAGTGTGGCTCAGCGAGGTGCTCTTGGACAAGGTGAGTCCCACTTCATTTTCATTTCTCTGAGTGGTTGGCATGAAAAAGTTTTGTTTGAAGTTTTGTTCAAACTGAGCATTGCCTTTTCATGTCTAGAAAATCAGTTTTCACATCACAAGTAGATTTCCAGTTAATTGACATCTTTGATTAAGAGACTCCATTTTACCTGATTTTCCTGGCTGTTTACCTGCCTGTGATTGCTCAGGGCTTCAAGTTTTGCTATAAAGACCTGTGTAGTACTAAGATTGTATTCCTGGGTTTGTATTCACCTCAGGTGACACTGTGCCAGTCTCACCATTGCTGTGTATAAAAAAGAGTATCAGACAGCTTGCTGTCAAGGAGGACCTCCTTTGCCTTTTTTTCTAGACACTATCTTTGAGTCAGCTGGGATCTCTTTCTCGGATGCCTTGAGTATGAACAGAGCTGTCCAGTAAGTCAAAGGCAGCATGACAGAACGAACAAGGAAATGTTCAGGGAACTTTGAAGGTGATGAAAAGCAAAGTTATTCTAGATAAGCTCTGGAACATACTGCCATGAGATAACATGAGGGCTGCATGCTGGTTGGGATTAAAAAATATGTAGATATGTTGATAATGGGAATATCTGCTCTCATATTACCTGGTTTTTCTTTTTTAAGGGATGTTAATCCTGATACTTTAAAGGCACATGCTGAATACTGAGGATACAGTTATTTAAGGAGTGCTTTACTGGTATATAATGGTATGCTATGCAATCCGTGGCTTCCTAGTGTGAATATAGCTACTACAACAAAGCCATACTTTGGCCCACACAACTAAAGCATCCTTTGAAAATTGAAGAAAGCTTCAGGTTTTCCTGTATATATTGTATACACTGGAGCCTCCTAAGTGAGTCTGAGATCACTTTTGTGCAGCCTCATCATTATGGTGATAACATCCTTTAGGATGGCGCCCTTACTTTCCCCTGTCCAAGACTTAATTGTTATTCCTGGCTTTCTGGAAGTAGATGTTGTCTCATCCAATGTTACTGGCTTTCAGAATTAGTGCCTTGATGATAGTCTAGCTGGCAAGATGTTCAAATCAGGAAGGCTGTAGGTGTGAGGTAATGCTTCCATGTCGGATCCACCAAGGTGCTGAGCTTCTTCAGCAAAGCACTGAGCATCCTCATGTCCATTTACACTCACTAAGAGTGAGTAAGCTTTGATTATTGTGCTCCTGCCAAACACCCAGAGGAAGGCATGATTGAAGTATAGTGATGCTGTGCAGGCCTGGTCTGGGGGACAGCCCAAAAGTCCAGTGTGACGTAGTCAGGCACTTCTTGTATCAGAGATGAGCTGTGATCAGTTAAAAATGCTGTGCTTGCTGATGGTTAGGGGCTGAAGCATGATGTCTTGGAATGAATGCACCATTGGCTTTGAAAAGAACTTTCTAACCCCCAGTTCTTGCAGGTGGGTGCTGTTAGGTTCATTAACTTGAATTTAGCTAGCAGGGAAAATGTATTGTTCTATCTTAAATATAACCTGCTGCCCTTCTTCATGCTGTGTGAGCAAAGCCACTATTGCACGCATGGGTCAAGTAAATGTTCAATGTGCTGCTAATGAATGGGAAACAGCAGCAATAGCAGTGTGGCTTGGCTGGGTATTCTGAAGAGGGCTTCCATCTGAATTGGAGACACTAACTTTTTACAGGTATGTTCTACATGCTTCAAAACTAGATCAGAGGTGTCAGAAGAAGGCTTTCTATTGATTCAAGGGGAATTGCATCTATATTCTGACTCACGACAATCTCCCTACAGCTACTTTGTAATTTCAGAACAATGCCATTTGGTTTTAACTCCCCCTCCCTGTCCCCATCTCCCCGGCACTCCAGTTTACTTAGCAGATGTTGGCCCAAACTTTCGAAGCAAGGGTAAACAGAGCTAAGGTCAATCTGAGAAACACAGTACCCCAGGAGAGCTGCTGGTTTTCACTGCTGCTGGCGAGCCTGTATCCAACTGAAATTGGAGGAAATCTGAAAAGACGTGGATAGGATTAGTCCCTGCGAGGATAGCGGGGTTTATATATTTAAAAAGAATCACACAGAAGAAAAGTGTGCAACCTTAACATGAACTGGGTAAAGCTATACCCTTCTCATGTTTCCTCCCTTTGAAGATCTTGCATTTTGTATTCACAGCCATTACCATATGAATCAATGATTAAAAAAGCCCCAAACCCAACATCTTGATAAGAATCCAACTGTGCCTTACCAGTCCATCCTATAAGGTAACCAGAGTGAGTTCCTTTCACTCCAGCCATTGTTGACAACACAGATTATGTTCTTCAAAGACTGTCTGTCTCATTCAAACACAACGTCCATATCTTGGCTGAACATTAACGTTACCTGATAGGCACTGTGTCCAGCTCCACCTTGCCCTTCCCGGCGAATTAGGCCTTATAGCAGAGTCACAACATGAGCAAGAAGGATAAAGAGCCTTTGTCCTCCTGCTGGGTCCATCCCCTGAAGCTGATCAGAAACCAGGATTGATTACCAGGCAGGTAAAGACCTGATAACCTACCGAATCTCTATGAAGACCCTTTCTGATGAGTTCTTCCTCTGATTTGCATTTCAGGCCTCTGTTTCATTTTAGAGATGATTTTATCTCTCTTTCATTACAGTGCAAACTGGAGGAAGTTAATATGAGAACAGGCAGCAGGGAGGGTGTAAGCTTGAAGACCACTCTTTTAGTACCATACAAATAGAAATGAAGAATTATTTAATTAGCAGCAATGATTGGCTCAGCTACTCTGCTTCACAAGTATTGTGAATTGACATTGATCGATCCATCCATTAAATGTATTACAAATACATAAAATTATATTAAACAAATTATTAACATTGCAAAACAAAGAATTGAAGAAAATGTCCTTTTCTGCCTTAGTTCAGCTCACACGTACATATGCCAAATCATAGAATTTCTACACTAGGTTTCTAATGAGATGTTCTACTATTTTTTTCTGTCTTATAAGAATGTAGTTACATGTCCCAGGCATGGGCAAGTCTCAGCCCAAACAATTCTGTTTGGCAAAATTATGAGAAATTCAACTTCTGTCTTTAATTTTGAGAACTTGTGATTCTGACTATAACCACAGAGACTTGTGGCAGCTGTTATGTATGGAAGTCCTGTATTCAACTCCTCTGTTGGGAGTTTGGGGTTGTAATAGCCCTTGAAGAAATTTTGTATAGGAAGGGTGGGGTTTCTTTAAAAATTAATTTAAAAAATGCTGTTTCTTTTATGGAAATCCTAGTGAGTGAAGTTTGTTGAGTGCCTCGTCTCTCTGCTCTGCTGATGCATGAGGCTCTTGGTAATGGGTACAGTTTGTGAAAAATGGCTGTGAAAGTGGAACTGTCCTCCATGCTATTTGTGTCCGTGTCTGCTGGAGGATACTTGCCAAAATATGTGAAATACTCGAAGAAATTCTCTCCTCTCTTCTCTATTTGGGAAGTGACCCAACAGGCCCCAAAGCTCTTATTGCTGCATTACAGGAACTGCGAGGAGAGGTGAAGCTTCTCTCGCCCAAATCCGACGATTATAAACAAGCGACTTAGCCAAAACATAAAAGATAGTATAAATGGAAGTATGCCTTCCCTTAGGGTTTTCCATCTGAGGGTCTGTTTCCCTGACATCCAGCCCTGGAGAATAGCCTGCTCTTTTGTGAGTGATTCCTCCGGGAGGTCTGAGGAATTTTGAAGCTGTCAGGCTGTAATACCCTGGTTTTAGCTTTTTTGAGAAAGCACACTGTTTTCCAGAGAGCGAAGCCAGATTGCTGGTTTAAAGCTGCTACATTTCACCAAAAGAATGCTGATTATTTCACAGTCATGCGAGCGCCTGACCGGTAAAACGTGTGGGCAGTCTGTCGACTTTTTTTTTTTCTTCTTTCTTTCTTTCTTTCTTTCTTTTTTTTTTTTTTTTTTTTTTTTTTCCTGTTTTTTCACCGATTTGGCTTCTTAATACAATGCCTGAAGATCTTTTGAAAGGGCCAGAAAAATCTGCTGACGGCTCAGGCAGCTGATTTGACCCAGAGCGCCTGCTTGGCTGAGCAGAAAGATGACACTGCAGCAAAAATGTTACTTTAAGGGAAAAGAAAACACGTGCAATGCTCCTGCCATTGTTCAGGGCCTCTGTTCTGGTGCCAAGCTCTCCACTTAGGAAAACACAGAGGTACCAGGTTTTAACCTTTCGCCCGCTTCCCGCAGGTGTTATCTTTTGCTCTGAAAAGGCAGGATGAGATCCACAAATCTCATTCAAGCCTCTAGCAGCCCCGCTGGCCACAAAAGGACAACTTTTGGTGGGTTTCGGAGCGAGAGGCTTAACAAGATTTTTGGCGAAAAGAGTAATTTGCTCAATTTTATTCTTTCTAGTGTTTCAGTGCAATATTGGGTGAAGCCACAGGTGCCTTCTCTAGCAATGCTGATAATAGAGGTGGTTGAGCACTGGGATATCCAGCCTGTGCTGAATAGGTGCTATGGAGAAGGCAGGTCTCTGTTTTTGTGATTTAACTATACCGTGTCATTGACAGAGGAGTAAAAAAAAATCTGAAATGGCTTTGGTGAGGCTCCCATTTAAATAGTTATTGTTTTGAGTGAAAATGGTTTGTGGAGGGAGAGCAAAGCACTCTGACTTCAAAGCTTGTCATTGTAAAGAAATCTGATGGTGAGTGGTCACGCATACCTGAATGTCACTCCTGTTGCAATAAAGCCAAAAATGCTGGCAAGCAGCCTTGTCATGTTCCCATTAAAGTCAGGGTGAGAGATACTCAGCTGGTGTAAGTCGCGATAGCTGTGTTTAAACTGGAGATTATTTGTTTTAAAAAAACTTATTGACTGAACTGGGGGCTCGATTGAGGCCCTTATGAGCCTGTGGGAGCTTCTTAAAGCTTTCAGATCCTGTTATTTGTTTAAATCTTAGAGAAATCCTTTGAGCCCAAGAAAATTTGGTACAAGTATGAACAAGACTTGCTGTATTTTTTCAGTTTTCCAGCCTGCCTTGCTATTCTGTTGCACTTAACAGGATGTTGATAATTGCCCAGGTGGACTGTGTGTGCCCCTCGTATCTGCCATGAGAAGTTGCTTTTTTAGCCCTGCTGAGGGGCCATTTTTGTGAAGACCTACCATGCTGGGTTCCTGTGGCTCAGTTGGGTGCCATCCTGCACCATTGGGACAGAGGCGTTCAGAATTCAGCAGTGTGTCTCCCTGTAATATTTGAGCAGTCTTAGTGTTCAGCGTGAAATATGCAGGCTACAAACTGTTTCTAATCCCCAGTAGATACACACGCAAGGTAACAGGCATGCACACTCCCACCCTGCAGATCAAGTAACTTCACCGTGCAAGGATGATGCATTTTGCAAGGATAATGCAGCAGTGATGACAAATGGGTGCCTCTGAGTATTTAGAGGGTGCCTGGAAGGCAGACAGATTATCTCAGAAGCACCTCAACCTAATCCTGCTCAAGAAAACCAGTTTTACTTAGCCTCTAATCTACCTGCTGAAACTAGGGTGGATTTGGTGTGTCTTGTTCTGGAAGAAGTGGGAAGTAAGACATGCAAGCCGTCACTTCAAGTCTGTAGATTGCTTGTTTGTCTTAGGGTGTGGAAAAATTGGAAGACATTTAATATTCATTGACCGCTAGTCATTTTAGTGTGTTTGTGAATGTCCTCCTGTGCACTTGGAAATGAGAAGTCCTGGTGAAAATCCACTGCCGCAAGCACTGCTTGGTGCTTTTAGCAGTGAGGGAACTGTGTATTTTTCTGCACTGCTCTTGCTTTGTGAGAAGTTTGAAATGATTCAAACTTTTCTTCTTGGCTTCTGTTTTGAGCACAGTGTCAACAAAAGCATTAGAAGTGATGTGCATGTAACTGGGAAGACGTTACAGGAGGAGGCAGTGATTACAGCTGTCTAAAGGATGGCAGATCTATCTCCTGTTGCTTTTCTGAGATGAAAAAAAAAATACTGTTCTGCACTGGAACAAACCCAAAACGTTTCACTTCTTTTTTGCCCCCACAAGATGGAATGTCAATAAAATGTCCCTTTTGGACTGAAAATCTTGGGGTTTTCCATTCCTTCTGGCCACTGTACGAGTTTACTGAAACATGCAGTTACTTATCCCTGCTTCTTCAGGAGCAACTACACTTGGCCATCCTGGCAGTAGGAGGTTCAGCTACGCCTGTGCATCATTGCCTTGATCCCACTGGGCTCTCCTCTGATGACAGTGATGCCTTCCTGGGTGAAGCTGTAGCCTGGTTTTTGCCAGCATTCTCCTTGTTTATGGATGAACCCATTAACTGTCACTTAAACTCCCAGTCTGCAAAACATAAGTCAAGTAAACGTCACACTATTTCTCCTTCACTAAAATAAATCTTCTAGGCACACTAGCTGGTTCACTCAGGGTTGTTGTTTTTGTCGTGGCAGAGTTTGTTGCCAGGTCATGCTAACCTGACCATACATGTATATTTTAGTTGAAGGAAACATGGGGCTGATTCTTCAGCTAAGGTTCATGGCATAGTTACAACTGCTCAGCTACATCGATTTACTTTAAATAGGTATCTGTGACTTTTTAAAGTGACTGGATCCCTAAGGAAACTTTTTCAAGGGCTCTCAGACAAGCCTGGACCAACTTGTTGGGTAGGGAGAAATGGAAAAGAAAAAGAGAAGAGAGAAAAAAGCCATAACTTGTGCTCTTACAGGGCTTTCTGGTAACAATATTACCTAGGACTGTTCTGGTGCTTTCCCTTAGTGGAAATCTAACCACTTTATTAAAAACAAAACAAAAAAACGCAACAACCACCATCCCCATTATACAGATGGGGAAATGAGGCAGAGAAAGATGAAAGGACCTTGGCCTATTTATCCCACCAGGAAAACAACATCATCCAGGTCAGCCAAGTTCCAGTCTTAATGCTTTAGTCCTTAGGCTGTGGCTTTCAAACTACCTTGCACCTGTGTAAATAGGGAGGCAGGTGCTCAGCCACAGAGAGCAGCCTGCTGAGGTAGCCATCCGTTGGGAAGACATCTATGGTGAGAGATGTCATCGGAGAGGATAGTTGAGCAGTGTAAGTGTATCCTTCCTTAAACTCTGCTGTCTGCCCCAGACAGTATGGCTTGTGTCCTCCCAGAGGAGAAGGCATTGCTCTTGCAGTGTGAAAGCATGTAGTCAGCAAGAGAGATTTCATGCTCTGTCTCTTGAAATCCAATATGAAGCAGTTGCCTTCTCTCCATCCCACAGGCTCATTACACAGCTCCGTGTGTGGCCTCTCCCAATAATTAACCTGAGGGGGTTACTTTCCTTTTCTAATTTGTAGGAAGTGGCTCATGACATCTGTTGCAGCCCTGAGGCTCCTTCCTGCAAACCCCGAGCTGTTTTTGATTGAAAGAAAAGGCAACACAAAGAGGTGTAACAATTAACCAACTTGAGTCCTGGCTTTGAAAATAGTATCTTCCAATTGCTCAATAAAAACCTATTGAGAGCAGAGGAGGGTGAACATGGCTTTATAAAGAGAACCATTGACTTAAACCTTGTTACTGAATATCTTCATTTCTCTTCTTGTTAACACTTAGGGAAAAACAAACAACAAAACCCAACTAACCTAGGAACAGTCCTAGTGTGTTTTGCTTTATTTATTCTGTTTGTTTCGTGGTGCAAAGTTCTAGTAGTCCTCTTCCCATCTCACCCCTTCACCTTGGCAGATTTGCATTTACCTGTTGAATCTTACCTTAACTGAGACTTGGCACAGTAGGGAGCTCTTCTATAAAAACCACTATAGAGCTTAATCCTGAAGTTTAAGCCTCTTGGAAGCAAGAATTATGTTTTCTTGTCTTGAAAAGCAAAAGGGATCTCATCATAAATAAGCTTTCCTTTTTTTTTTTTTTTTTCTATTGCATTTTGAAGTTAGGTGGTGTTTTGGCAAGGAAAAAACCCCAAAGAGACGGAAAGGTGCACAAACCAATTCTATGGGAAGAAAATCACTGGGGCAGGTGGGAAGCTGGTTCTCACCAGACTAGGCAGAGGTGACACTTTCCCAATCTTGCTTCTTGGATCTTTTTATTATTATAAAGGAAGTACAGGAGAGGAAAGCTGTAGAGGTGCGTCTGTGTGTGCACTGGAGCTATGAGAAAATAAGTAAGTCTTGTTCTCACTGATTTATTACAGGGCTTGAGCTGAGATTTTTGTAATCTAGGCTGTAGCTGTCCTGGGAAACAGAAATTTCCATCCTGGACCTAAAAAGTTTTTTACTGTATATCGATTTTGCTACACTTTCATTCCAAATTTGCACTTTTCAAATTGGCATCTTCTGACTGAAATGCAGGCAGCTGGAAAATGGCTGTGCTATAATTTCATCCAACCTCTCACATAATGTGCTTCACAAAGTCTCCCGTGGTAATTTCTGCATCATTTCTGTTGGGCACAGACATAAGTTGCGTTTAGATAAAAAAGCCTTTTAAAAAGTTGTCTATTTGTGTTTGCAGCAGGCAGTTGTAGCATGAATTGAGCAGCTTGACCTCTGCCAAGGCTTGTGATACCTTAACAGCAGTTGTGTATGTGCGTACCGTGGTAACAGCAACTGAATGAAAAAGTCTTTGAAGTTCCTGGCTGGCTGAGGAGCAAAAGTCCCTTCGTCTTTCAGCACTAGTCGTGCTTGCCAGGCCATCCAGCGCTACTGAAAATCCCCTTCCCTCTTCCTGATTGTGAACGTAATGAAGATGACTGATAACCAAAGTGCCATTTGCCTCCTGCTCTGTGCGAACAGTGAAAGTGGCCTGGTTGGTCCTGCTGAGATTTGTACCCATCTAAAGGCTTTTTAGGTTTGTGGTTGTTATTGGGGACTTTTACGGGAAAGGAATCCCTTCCTTCGTGTACTGCACTGCTGTCATGTGAGGGCTTGCAGATGACTAATGCCTGAAATTTTGACTTTTGTGGAACACTCTGTGCCAGCTTGGTGAAATTATGGTCCTTTGAAGCAGTTTCCCATCCAAGAACAGAGACTCTGCAGAGCAGAGCACATCTCCTGGAAAACCTAAAGACCATTGCGATGAACCCAGGCCCAAAATCCTGTTGTCTTATGACTATTGCCTGAATAAGGTGAACTGTGTCATGCCAGGTACAGGCCATCAGGTTTTCCTCACGGGAATGGACCTGTGTCCCTACCCTGCTCCCCGTGCATTGGAGTAAAAGCAGCAATGTCCCCATGTGGCCCTTTGCTCCCCATGAATAAGGACTGTTGCTATACCTGTAGAACAATATATAGCAAGAAGAAACATCTCTCTGCACAACACTGGACAATTACAAGGGCCCTTTTAGTTTTAACGCTATATATGTGAGAGGTCCACTTGGCAAAGAGCTGAATGGCTCTGTGATCTGTATGGAGGAGAAACATATTTGGCAGCAAATATATATCTCTGTTAATAAATAACAAGGTATAAGTGAATACTGCGTAGGGGGCTGCAGCAGGACCAGGCTGGGTGGCTGCAGAGTTGAGGGCTCTGTTCAAAGAGAAGGGGGAGCTTTTGCATGGCACAATGATACAGGGGTATAACAAAATGTATAAGGTCCTGGGTAAAAGCTGATGGGCATGGGGGTTGCTGAGGTGATTCTTCTGGAGAACAGGAGTAAAGCACATATCACTTGCAGCCACGGGAGCCTGGACTGTGCCCATACAAGTGTGAAAAGGCTCAGCAGAAGGTGAATCCCTGCCATGTCCCTCAGCACTTGTCACACTTTGCTTTGTAAGTATCAGAAAATTGCTTTTTGAGTTCTTTCAGAAGTTCCTCCTCAAGAAGCCACATGATTATGTTTTGGGAGCAGAGTAGAGACTAGGGAAGAAAGGGTCAGGGGACAGCAAAAAGTATAGTTGATGTGTTGTCTGCAAATGACAGGTTTAGCACTAAAGAGCTCACCTACCCAAGTGCCATTTGTTTATCTCAGATTTACACTACAGTGTAGTGGCAGTAGAGGTGGCCTCTTGCTATAGGAGCTGTACTTGGGGGCCTGCCTAGGAATTGCGAAGAAACATTGGTCAAGCCTCCCCTGCTCTTCTTAAATTAGCTTGGTGTGTCCCTAGTAGAAAATGCTCTTTCCAGAGCTTGCCCTTACTGACTGTCAGTTACTACACTGACATTGCCCATCTCATTCAGTCTCAGGTTACTCTCTAGGCACTAGAATAGCCTCATGCTTCACTGAGACAGAGATTTAGATTTAGACTTACTTCATAGGGAAGAAGTAACACTAAGAAGTTTGGGCCCAAGCCTTCAAACTCACATATTTAAATATAGATGCGTAAATCCACCTAGGCACCTAAATGTGTTTCTTGTCCTGATCTGTGAAGGCTTTTAGATACATGTCCTACTTGCTGAGGACCATCCCCTCCACAGAAGAGACAGAGGCTCAAAATTGTTACAGAAAACCTCTGATTTCATCCTAGTCAAGTCCTGCAGCAGATGATAAAGATGTAATGTAGCCTTTCCCAGAACCATGACTCAGTCTCCAACAGTGAAGAGGATATTGTAGGGTTATTTTAAAATTCCCATTTGGGCGCTTGTTACTTCTTTTCTTGCTGAAGGTTCAAGTTCTCAAGATTTCCACAAGCTTGCCACCACAACAGCTAAAAAATTCCTTAATGTTCATCCTTTTGTGTTATCCCACGACTCCAGAAGCTGAGACTTCATGAAAACGTAGTAAATATATTTATTTCAGGATGAAAAGAGTACAGTTGACATCTCAGAGAGTTTTACATAATTCCTAACATTTGCCAGTTAAATGTTAACTTGTCTGACTGAGCTGAGAAATGGGCTACAAATGGCACCTACATGTTCATTTGACTTTTTTCAGGAATTTTGTAAAGTCAGCAGAGCCAAGGGAGGGTGAGGTCGCTCCTCACCCACCTTGTGCCTCATCAACAATAAAAGTACATAAGCATCGATTGCAGATTTTTCTTCAATTGGGTGAGACAGTTTGGAGAGAACCAGCTGTTATTCGCCTCCCCAGAGAAGCTTTAGGGCTGACATAACCCAGCAGCAGGGAAAGTGGATAGATGTGGGAGGGAGGTGGTAAAGGAGAGCAGGCGTTGGCTCTCACGCCTTCCCAAACCGAATTACACGTCTGTCTCTATCAGTTCTTGAAGCGGACGGCTCAGAAGGCCGTTGACATAGGTTAAGCGCTACAAGAGCAGCAGAAGTACCATGGCGATGCACGTCACAGCAGGGATGCTGCCACAGCCGCCCCGTTTGCTTGAGTTCAACCAAGTGTCACTGTGGGGGACGTCGTCTTGCTCCCTGTTGGCACTTGTATCTCACCCCTCTAGGCTTGCCAGTGGTAGTGAATGGACCTTTAGCATCCTGAAATCAAAGCGTGGCTGTGCAATAACCACAGAGCTTGGCCCTGACTAAGCCCTCAGTGGTTGGTAATGAAATTCAGGGAATTCCAGGCACAAGTGCTTCTTCATCTCCCTCTGCTTTTATCTGAATGACCAAAGTAATTTGTGCAGAGGAATGGAAGATCTCGAAGGCCGTGCCAGATAGCTCGCTGCACAAGGCAGCTTCCCAGATGCTCGCAGAGAGTAGGTCACTTAGTAAGTGTTTTTCTTCTTCTGGCAGGGATTTGAGAGACAGGGGCATACCAGAGGGAAGGGTTGCTGTTACCGATGTCTTCGTCTGTCACTGCACGTGAGGAAAATGATAAGGTGCATCTGGCACAAGGTCTCGGTGTGTCTCTTCCTTGCTTGCTGACACGGCAAGCTTGTCTGCTGCCCTGTGTTATGGCTCATTGGCTCTGTGCGTGGAAGAATTCAATTCATTTCATTTTACATTGACATTACCACGTAGGGGAAGGAGTTACTTTTGCTTTTTAAAGTTGAATGTACATGAAATCTTATGTATTCTATATTTAAGAAGAGTAGCTGGTGGCTATACACAGCTGCAGAAGCACCATGGGATAGCATACCACCCATGAACTGCTGTGAGACATGGACATTTGGGATGCTCCTATATCACCATTGGATCTAGCTTAGAATTTTTGGAGGTAACATGTTTTGTGTGTGAGATGCTAGTTCATCATAACTGAAATTTTGAGGAAATGACTGATTTTGGCAATGTTTCAAGTTTGTTATGAAAACCCCAACACACTGCTATTATCATCTGTTTCACAACTGTGCCTGGGGGACTTTATCTTGGGTCAGGACAGGCTAATTGTTGTAAAAATGAAGAACGGTAGGAATAAAAGTATTTGTCACCCAGGGAGGTGGTGATTGCAGTTTACTTTCCTCAAGTAAAAAGCAACATTTTCTGATTTGGAATAGGTTAAGTTTAATCTGTGATTTAGGTTACTTTTTACCAAAAAGCTTGAAAAGATTAAAAACTAATAGCATCTGCCAGGATTGAAATTAAACACTCCCAAACTGCAGATATAACGTCTGACCAGATAGGAAAATGTTCTTAGATTAACTTTCTGAGAAAACACTGAGGTTCTTACTTTCCATTATTATTTGTTACCCCTCTTTGGAATACAATTTTCCTTTAGAAATTTCAGAAAAAATCTCTGGGGACAGAAAAACTATTTCCCCCTTGCTTTCCCTGTGACTCCTGCCATTAGGCTATTGTTAAGAGGGGGGTGTCAGGGTGTGGAAGTTTTACCCAATGTTTTTTCTAACCCCGCTATAAGCAGAGTTAGATGATCCAATACTAAAAGCAGCTGAGTCCTGACTTCCATTAGAGCACTGCTGTTGCTGCTACTGCCTGAACAGCACTTTTTTTTTTTNTTTTTTTTTTTTTTTTTGAATTATGGGGCCAGTTTCTTCAGCGTGGACAGAGCTGTAATTATTCTCTGAGTGTGGGGTGGGTGATGTCATGCTGTTGGAGAAAGTAGGCTCTGCATGCGGTAAAATCGTTGTGCATTTCAAGATAGAGAGAGGCCTCGTGGCTGTGGAGCAGCATCATAAGTTTCATTAATACAATGTTGTCCCAATTCTACTTTCATGAAATATGTGGCAATACACACACGTGCATTTTTCGTGTGTGGGAAGATGTCATGTCCTGGGCTGCAGAGCTGTGTAATAAAATGTATGTAGGTTGCGTGTGCACATACAAGTGTGTGCTTATGTGTGCTGTTTATCTCTGCATGTGTATACACATGCAGAGGAACCAATTATAAGCTGCTAAGTTTTACAAAAATATTTTCTTTTTGATTTGGAAAAATAGATTTTAAATAATTTTTAATATCCTTGGCCATTTGCTGCATTATTTAAACATCCCCTTTCCCCTCTACCCCTTTGCCTTTGCCTCCATTCCCAGCAACAGTCACCCTTTTTTTCCATAGCAGGGATAGCTTGTCGCGTACCTTCAGTGTCAGAGGAGTTTAGCAGGGGGATTAGCAGGAGCACTCTGGCTGTGCAGGCAGCGGTGGTGCTGTTGCTGCGTGGGTGTCTCAGCAAAGGTGTATGGGCACCAGCACCAGCCAGAACGCAGTGGACGGTCTTAAAGAAACTGGGATGGTGAGACAGAGGGGATGTACTTTCTGCCAGGCTTGGGTTTTTTTACCTTGGACACCAGCCAGAGGTCCTCCAAGGCGCACATTTTGGTTGCTAATCTGTGCAGAAGCCCTTTCCACTGTGCTTTTGTGGGTGTCTGTCTTGCTGCTCAGTTCAAAGCCCAGAGATGCACGGTTTGCTGGGATGCGCACAGCCCCGCACTGCTGTTCGAAGGCTGGCATTGCAGTCGCCGTAGACAAAGCTGAAGCTGGGTGTGTTTAACGTCCCAGGCTTGCAGGATGACACAGGCTTACTCACTACAAACAGCATGTCCACACAGGAACGGAGGAACAGAGTCACTTCTATATGAAATACCGAGTCCCGTGGGTTATGTGGGCTGCTTCGCCTTAAGGTAGTTGCACAGACTTTCTTCCAGATCAGCCCATTAGTCCGATCTGGTTCTTGCTCAGAAGTGGAAATAGCGGGTTTCTTGTTCCAAAACAGCAGCTGAGCTGGTGGCCTTGGTCCAGTGCACCTCCCAAACCACCCCACCAGAGTTGGCACAGCAGGCACCTACTTTCCTGACCTTTTTAGGCATGATACATCCCGCAGCCTTCCTTATGTACTGCTGCATGGGTCTGGAGCTCGTCCTGCATGTTGCAGGACCCTGAGCCAGACAGGGCTGGCCTCTCTGCATCCTCCTCCTCCATCATATCTGAAGACAGGTTCCCCATCACAGCAAGGAAGTGCACAATCTCTGTATAAATGTGCTTTCTTCCCTGCTTTCAGTGGTATGAGTTCCATGAGTACTGAAACCCCCCTAAAATATGTATAACTAAGAGAACAGGCTTAGCTCTTGGCACTGGAAGTTTTCTTCTTTACAGAGCATGCAACTTCTTCCTTCCTTCCTTTCACTTTGCTCATCTCTTAAGACTGAGTATTTTCCTTTTGCTCTTTCTCATTCCCTTTCCCTCTAGGAAAAAGGAGTGCACTACCTGTAGGCTGTAGGGCCACAGAGTCAGCCTCTTCCTCCTGCTGGTACATGATTATCTGCCTGAGGGGTTTCATTTAAATCAGAGAGGATGAGGTGTGTGAACAACTCTCACTGGTGAAAGGAAGGTTCATAGTCCTATCCTGGAAGGGGGTGGGGGAAGCAGCTTCACATTGTTTTAAAAGTTACTCCAAAGAAATCCCTTTCACTTGTGCAGTGATTTCTTCTCCTGGGACATCTCTGCAACAGCTGTCCTCTTCCTTTAAGTGGTTACATGTTGAATATGAGATATCCTGCCAGCAAAACCTTGATTGCTCTACTTAGGCTAAATGAACTGGATAAAAGAAAGAAGTTTTATAAGATTGGTGCTTTCTGCTAGTTGTTCTGCAGTGAGGCTTTTGCTAGCTCCAGTCTTTGTGCCAGGTGAAAAATACACTGCACAGTATTTGCAGTTCTGTACTGGGAGATGTTTGCAGTACTAATGTCAGAACTGCTTATCTTCTCAGATGTGTCTGTGAATCCAAAGAAGGACCACTGATAATTTTAGAGAAAGAGCAGATGTAAATCTTGTGGGGAGAAAAAATATGATTCAAATGTGGCATTTTGCATTGACTGGACTTACAGACATGGCTACATAAGCACATCCACAGGCTGAACTCTTCACGCCTCAGTTCTTGCTGTAAGCCCTAGAGTTGCAGCTGACATTTGGTGCATCCCTACATGACTTTGTCAGGCTGATGTGTCCCTAGCTTCTTAAAATAATGGATTTTCCCCGTTTCACCATGTTGCTGCACAAATCAGCAGTTTCCTGTTCCTTCTTCCACAAAAGCTTCTCACTGGAAATTTTTCGGCCACCTATTAATGTAGCATTTAAAAACTGCGAGGCTTGCTGAGCTCCTCAATGCATGGCCAAGGTTTCACAGGAGGGAGCATGTCCTGGAGAAAGGAGGCATCTCCTGGTCTCCACAGTAGAACACTGGGGGTCAAAACTGAATTCCTCTTTGCAGGGCAGCCTTGAACAAGACACCCTCTGTTTCCATCCTGGGCTGCCTTACATTTGCAATGCAGCTAATATAAAATGGGGTGGAGATGCCAGCGAGGGTCCTGGTAGCAGACAGTGTTGTGAGACTACCAGTCAAAGCATTTTGAAGCATCTAATTCATAAAGTATCCTGTGTTGCCCTTACGTTAACAGGCAACTATGCAAAGTTTTATTAGTCCTGATTCTTATATTCCTGAAGGAAATAGCAAGCAAGAGCATCTTCTAGAGAACTTCCCATGCACAAATGACATGGAAAGAATGAAACTGTTTGCCTTCAAGATGATGTATCACTTTCTACCCCAAATTCTGATTTTCATATTGTTCAAACCAGAACTTTTTTATTGTTTTGCTTTAACTTTTCTATTTAAAACACCGGAGTACTATTCCTCCTCTGTGCTGGATGTGTTCCAGTCTAAACAATCTCCATTCTGCTTGCCTAAATTCCCTTCTATAGTTTCAGCTGAATGTGAAATTCTTTTCTGCTCTTCCATCTAAATTGCCATGTGCCATTCCTCGGGGATGCGGGACAGCTCATGTGTTCCTCCCTGGAAGTGGCCAGCATCTCGGTAGTGTGTGAAGCAGGGTCTGTGTAATCCTTTGGGATCTTTCAGGATAAAAAGATACTCTATAAATACTATATCATTTTCATTGTCAGTCTGCATTCAGGAGTGAAATGATCCCACTTAGTTAAAGCAGGATGAAGTGTCTATTTTCATATTTGTTTAATTGAACCACTCAGCGTGTCTGATAGTAATGGCTTTATTTGAAGCATGTGGTTCTTATGAGCTGTTAAGATACCAATAGCATTTGGATTAGTCTTCCTGCCAAGAAAGCCAGGTCAATTCTTCAGGAAAATAAAAAAACTAAGGCAAACTTTATTTTAACAGTGTCTTGAGTTTCACTTTAGGTTCCATAAATATTTGTCAGTGTTCCTTTTGTAAGACCCATGCGAGCCCTTGGCAAGACATAGGGTCTATCTCCAGAACATAGAATATAAATAAATTCCCCAAACCATGCCGGAGAATTGGAGGTAACTTTAGCCCATGCAAGGGACCTGAAGCCAAGCAAAGGGCTGATCGTGGTTCTTGAATTACTATTTGTATAGAGGAGAGGGAATGGGGGAAAAAAGGAAAAACACAGAGAGAGGAAAATATAAACATTAGTAGAAGGTATGTGGGAGACCACACCATCCTGTGCAGAAAGGTGGAGGTCATTTACCAAGGCAATGGCAGAAATGTGACTTCTGCTTGGATTCCAGTTGCTGTCTGCTCCTAATGCTTCCAGAAAAGTTAACAATATTTTCTCATGTCTTAGAGGACAAGGGAGGAAATTTTGCAATCTTGATGAGGACTGGTAATGCCATCTACTTCACAGAATCAGGCCAAAAAAGCTCTGTGGAGCCATCCTATGTGCCCCCCTCCTCCAATTTCCTCTGAATACCTTTGATATTCCTGAGAACTTGGTTTACTTCTGTGGTTTTCAGAGCTATATCTAAGAAAAAAAAAGCCCATGATGATTTCAAAGACTTGCCTATAGTTAAGTACTTAACCAGAGGGTTAGGATGCAGGGCTTTTGATTTAAGAGCAAGCCCTGTTCTGTGCAGTTGATGGGGGGAAATAGCTGAAATTTTATCCTGTCCTTGACCACAGATTGAGATTACCAAAGCAGTACAAAAGCAGAGAGTCAGAATGAAGGAGGTGTATTGAAGGAAGCGGGAGCTTGGCTTCTAGCAATGTGCTCTGGTTGCTGGATCAACTCCAATAAAAATTTAAATTCAGACGATCTGAATGCCTTATTTGTCTGGTTAAGGGGGAGGAAGGTGGAGATGGGTGAAGTTTTTCCTCTACCTCTGAACGTTAAAATAATGGTTGTAGGATGTGAAAAGTACATATTCCTGATGAATGTACTATTGTAATATCAGATAGTTAGCAACTGAGTCCTTTTCCTTCTGTATGTGCATGAATTGAAAAATTACAAAACATGAATAGAGACACGAGAGGGGATTGCTGGAGGAGAACTGTTTTATAGTGAGATGGGAGCCTACCTGTCCGTAGATTTAGAATTTTCTACAAAATGCTGGACAACTTTGATCTCCCTTTAACTTAATGGGTATTGAGTGTTGCCCACACTTCACAAGATCAGGCTGTCTCTTTGCATGCAGAATTTCCAGCAGTGATCAGTGATCTCCATGCCAGTCCTCAGCTGTCTGCAAGTACTAAAAGAAAGTTATAAAAGAACCATTAACCCCATGTTTTCCGCTTTCACGGATAGCTGTCTGTGGCCATGTAGTGGTTGATACTCTATAGCTTTCTATTCCTGCCACATGATTCCTACGTATGGTTTTGGAAACAGTGACTGAGGTTTGATAGCAGTTCCTTAATCTGGCTACTATGGACGTTAAGGAAAGAAAAATCAGGTAACAAACTCCATCTGCAAAACTACTCCTGGTTTTGTGACTGGGTTTAATACAGAGGGAATATAGTCAGGTCATTTTTTATTTAAAAATACCCCCTCTCCCTCAGCAAAACAGGAAGCATCTTTCCAGGAATGCTTGGGAAAGTGTTTGACTTTTATGTCTCTGACCTAACTGGAGGAAGTTTTAAACAACTTTAAAGCCAGCAAAGGTTTAGGCAGACAAAAATACTAATCAAACTCTTATATGCATTAAAGCTGTGCCTTCTTTCTAATGTGAGACTGTTCTCTCCTCAGTGTACATGTGTGTTATCTGTCCATAGCTACATGAACAATTATTGGACCATAAACAGTGGTGGAAATGTGGAGTGTGCCCCTGCTGGGGAGCCGCTGCCCAGGGTGATGTCCGGATCCTGGATCCTATGACGTACGCAGTATGGGTTGCATTGATCTGTCCCGGGTACCACACCTCATGCCTATCACGGATAGCAGTGTATACAAATTAAGTGACATCAAGGCATCTAGAGTGTTGTAAACTCACACCTTTGCTCATTCTTTCTTATTCTTTCTTACTAACATTTTTCTTCCCAGGGGTTTCAGTTATCCTTGCTAAGAGTTTGCGAAAAGAAAGCTTTGCAGCCCATTTCTGAATCTTATTCCATTGCCTAGCTCGTGCCAGTGGTACAGTTTGGCAACTTGCTGTTTTACCTTTCTGCACAATGTCCAAAGGAGTGCAGAAGGGGCAGAGCCACACTTTGTGTATGCTGGCAGGGTGTACACAGGCATTTCTCTGCCTGCGGGCCAAGGAGTTGCATTACTTCAGAGACTGTGCAGCATTTACAGGAGCTGCTGCTGAGCACAGGCTTCTGACTAACGGAGGAGGAGGAGGAGGGGATGGGATGGGATGCTCGCTTTGCTCCTGCACGGAGGGCTATGGTTTACACAGCTTCATTGTATCGCACAGGGCTTTCCTGCCCTGCAGCTTGACTTGCTCCGTGACAAATTATTCCTTAATTGCTGGATAGCAGAAGAAAAGCTTTGCAGCCCTGAGGTTATTCCTAACAAATCAGGTTACAGAAGCCTTGAAAATTATATTGAGCAGAAAAGATGTACCGTGAGGTTTCCTTGGGTGCTTGGGCTGTGTTAAGTTTGACTAAGGCAATGTGCTAATGAAGCTTGTTAAAATGCAATTATACTGTAATGCTGTGGATGCAGAAATGAGGATAGTCAGCGGAGAGGTGCTAGTGAAGCTTTTGTGATTAGCATGATTTGTGAGTGTCACTGCTGTGCTCAGGGCCTTCATTCTGCTGTGCAAGGTTGTCTGAACACAACAAGAAGTCTGTCCCCAAAGACTTAGCTGAGGGAATGAGATGAAGACTCTGGCAGGAAGATGGGGAGTTGAGCAAAGCAACAGTGAGATGGTGCTGACCATGAGAACCAGCAGAAGTGTGAGGCTTAGCTGCTGACCTCCAATGCTTGGTAACTGGTGCAGGAAAGCTTTAAGGAGGGATGCATGGGGAGAGGGCTGAGTGCTTCAGGCAATGCTGTTGGGGGAGCTGCTCCCACACAAGGCAGGCAGCTTGGCAGAAAATACCTGTGATTTTCTTGGAAAAATGTGAAAAGAGAGGAGAGAGCCTGGATTTCTCCGTCAGTTGGAAGAGGGTGGACCTCCAGTAGAGAAGAGGTGATAGCAACAGTGGGGAGAGGCCAGGAAGAGCCTTGACAAGTGAAGAAAAGTAACAGCCATTTGATGTGGCAGGGAAAGGGAGAGCTAGATGCAAAGAGAAGCAGATGTGGCCAGAGCGCTGCTTAGAAAAAAATGAAGCAGGAGTGTGTTTCATCAAGGCTGGAGCAGAGGGGTAGTGATGAAATATGATGGAAGCCTGGATGCAAGCTGCAAGTGAGTGGATGGACAGCCAAGACTGGGGCTCTGAGCTGCAGACTCATGGTCCGAGCTTGGATGTGGAAAGCTAGAGGGAGAGCAACATAAAAAATAACACTCAGGACATAAGCCTGAGCGACAGTCGGGACGGTAGCGGTGTGTGAAGCAATTAAGGAAGAGATGGGGAGGGGGAGGAAGATTAAGAGCTCTGAGCTTGAGCTGACAGCTCGACATCCACGAGATGTCAGGGAGACAGGCAAGGTTTTTGTCTGGACAGAGAGAGACAGGCCCGGATGATTGGATCAGACAACTGGGGGGACTGATTTATGTGAGAAGATTAAAAGAGCTGCTTGTAAATACATGTATAGCTTGACTAAGTGACACCTGAGGGGACAATAACTGTCTACAAGTGTATGAAGGGATTGGATACTGGAGCCAGGAGGAGGGGAGGGAAACAGTTTAGGAGTGTAGATGAGGATTTTGACTTGAGGCACTGGAATCAGGTGGAGCAAAGTGAGCTGTATTGCCTGTGCAGGGAAAACGTCCCCCTGCAAGATCAGGAAGACTCTTAAGTGATATTTCTTGTTCATCTGAAACCTGCAGATCCATCTAGGTACCCATCTGCACCCTCCTCATCACAGGCTGCCTGGCAATCTGATGTTTGTCCTCACAGCACCCCACGAGAGGAAGACAGCCCTGTTTGCACTTGTGGCCCTTTGGTACCCTGTGTGACCCTTGATACCTCACTTGAATCAAGGTCCTAAGAAAGTATCTTAACTGTTATGTTCTTTTTCCTTTTACGTGCCTCTGTTTTAAGGGATTGGTCCTGTTGAGAGTGTGGTGAGATGGGTAAGAGCAATGGGGCTCCTACTGCCTATAGTTTTTGTGGTCTTCTCTACATGTTCTTTATAATTTTTTCTCCTTATAAAGTTCTGTTCCTCTATGAAGGATGAAGTAGCAGGTATTACTTTGTTGCTTGTTCATACATGAGCTCCTCCCATCAGTGCAAGAGAGCAATTTTGGGATGAACCACTGGATAAGGGAGTGTTTTGCCCTGATCACCCCTAGAACTGACCAGCGCCCTGGGTAGCAGTGGGAATAAGGTGCATGTACATTTGTACTACATTGCTGGTTCCTCTCTGGTCACAGCCATAGTAACTGTCAGTGGTGTGGTTTGTTTTCCAATGGCAAATGACAGGCTGGTCTAAATCAAACCAAATAGCTCCATTTCTGCTCCAAGAGTGCCATTGTTGGACTCATCAGTTAAGGATCTCAAAGCATAGATTCAGTGCTTTGCACTAAATTATCTGAAAGGTCCCTTCCAACCTAAGCAGTTCTTGAAAAAAATGACTCAGTTTCCCAGCTGGTGAAATAGAGGCAATCTGATGTCAGAAAGAAAGCACATGGGAGGTGGAGGAATAGTATATATATCATACATTTTGAATCCCAGTCCTGTGCAGAGTTCATCAATGGTCTGGGCAGAATAGTGCCTTGTCTCTGCCTATGACACTTGCAGGTGTTTCAGGAGGAGATCTAGGGCATTTTGCAGACAAGCTCCAGAATGAGCTATCTGTTGGTAGTCTTGTTTTCCTAACACTGGTTACAGACTGCCTCATGTTTTGCACAACCTGGGTTTCTGTTTCTGCTGAGTAGCCCTGGTCAGAATGTGAGAGGGTTGTTTTTCTGTGAAACATTAATGTAAGCACAAAGAAAATAAAAAGAAATTAGAAAAAAGTGGAACAACCCCAGCCTCTGTGATCTTGATTTTCTGATGAAGGTTCTGCTGTGATACTAGATGGGGATAATATCTTCAGTGAAAACTTTCAAAGAGCCCTAATTCCAAAGTTAAATAAGTGACTTGCTATTTCCTTCTGCCTCACTTCTGCCCTTCCTGGACCTATCCATATCTTGCTGGTCTTCAGGTTGGTGTCCCTAGGAGATGAGATCCATGTAGCAACTTTTTTTGAGGTTTGTTCCATCACCATCTCTTCCAATAGCTTTTGAACCTGTTAGCCAATTCCAGACATACCTGTTTGAGGAATGGTGTAGCAGATAAGAATTTCTTACAAACTTTGTGAAAATGGGAAACCGTGTAGACTGCAGTGATTGTAATAGTGCTGGATCCCACTATCACCGTGCTTCAGGCAAAGGCTATTGCATGGCTTCAGCCTTTTCTAAATATTTAAGAGGTGATTGCACCAACAACAAACAGGCAAATACATAGATGAAAGTGCCAACAGATTCTTACCCCTTAATAGGCACTGGGAAATTCAGCCGCAGAATCTAGCTGGGCCATTGAAAACTAAGTGTTGTTAGTCCTGCTGCCTTTTTGGCATCTCTGGTTAGGAGTCCCCAGCAGCAGGTGTGAAGAAGAGAATGTGTATGGTGAATAAATGGCCTGGCACTGCAAACTGCCATCTCCCTAGAGTGGGGTTGTACAGGCATCAGTCGCGAATTGCTGATGGCTATTTCATTTCTTTCCGTGTGTGAGGTGCTCAAGGTGTCATCCCTTACCAATGCCAATCCAAGTACCCCAGCCTCACTGTGCATTAGCAATAAAATCAGGTGGGACCCAAATAATATAGAACCAAAATAGTCTTTTGCGGCTCTTATTGCCGACTTTAGCTGCGTTTTAGGGGTGTAGCACTTCTGCAGAGACCGTAAGTTGTCTTCTTTATTCCTGCAAGGAGTTAATTTTTGACCTTGGCAGGCAAAGTTAAAAGCAGAGCTCCCTGCTTTTACTTAGATTTTCAACTTTCACTTAGATTTCAGTGGGACCAAAATCTGTGGGGTCCTCCTGACTATTTCCCTCCTCACCCAATATTGCCGAAAATGAGCCTGACGTGTTGACAGACAGCAGCACACTTGGTGTGTAGGAATCCAACATAAACAGACTTGCCGGTTGTGTACTTGGACATGTTAAACGAGGTCTCTGCTTTGATCTTCCCTGCACTATCCCAAAGCCCAGCAAGCAAAGGCTAAGTAAACAGACCTTTGATTTCGGGGCTGTTTGGAGCAGAGGTCTTGTAAAACTTTTATCAATGGCAGAGCTGAACTACTGAAGTCCCTTGTGGTCTGTAGGTGCTGCAAGAGTAGCAGCATGGTTTTATTGACCCTAACGTCCCTCTTTTTCCCCTCTTCCCATAATGATAAACATCTGGGGATATGAGCCAGCTTCCTGTTGATTGTAGCGTACCAGATTTTCTAGGAGAGACACCTGCTTATAATCTCCTCTATGGTCAATGGAGCATAAGCTGTATTAGATCCTACAGCTTTTGGATCCCACAACCAGTGTAACTTTTTGTTAATGCGTGTCATAAAGATGCATAAAAAAATCACACGGGACACATCCGTGGGAAACACTCAGGTTACTAAGCCTGCATGTTCAACACTCCTGGGTCAAACCCCAGAAAACTGTGGCTTAAATGGCATGAATGTTACAACAAATTGGATTTTATTTGTTTGTTTCCTGGTTTTAAAGCATTTAGTGATTCCCCATTATCACAAAGATTACAAATTTTGTTTCCAGTTCAAATGAACAGGAGATTCTCCTTCAGGATTTTGCCCTCAAAACTGACACATTAAGAAACAAGCACCTAATACCGTAAGGTTTAAAAAATAAAAATGTGAATGCTGGCGAATTCCCCTCAATGGATGAAATACGAGAGTTAGATTGGCCTATGCTTTCTTTTAATTTAATGATTTTCTCTATCTTCCGGTGTGTTACATGGAAGAGGCTTTGGCTTCTATTCTACCCACTGCAGAAAAGTGATATGAGTGGGATCCTGCCAAGATATTCTATTTTTTAAAGTGTTACCAATTTTCCATTGTTTTCAAAACTAAGAGCCACTGTTCTCAGCAATCATGGAGCCTAAGCTGTTCCTGGCGAGCCAGAGCTACGGGCCCTACTGCTGGGGCCATTTCAGCCCAAAGCTTGATTGAGCTCAGGACCAAAAGTTGGAGCATGTTCCTCAGCCCTAACAATAATTATTGCTTCTTATCAAGATAAATTCCAAATGACAAATTCATTGACCAAGTATTACATGCCAACATTGTTCCTGCTGTACCTTGTGGAGGTGAAGTTGAGATCATTTGGCTGAGTCTGAGCTCCTGCCAGTAAATTTTGAGCCTAAGTGCTCTCTTGTCCTTTGCTCTGACATTTTTCTAGTATAGCCTATAATGATCTTAAGCTGCCTTTTCTGCCTTATTCACCAACTGTTTCTTTACTGTATGTAAAGCAATGCCATGATTTTCCCTTAAAAAGTGAATTTTGTGTTTTGTCAAATAGTCAAACACACTATTAGATAAAAAGTATTTTTAACAGCTCTTTATTTGTTGGTATTTGACGGCAGTTCTTTGATGCCTGAAGGGGTGCGCAGTGCTGTTTGTGATATATAGCAAATTGATTTTACACATTTACATCTTTTATCAATGAGTCCTCCAATGGGGTTTCACTGAAATCAGATTGGCGATTACCATGGCACAGCCATTGGGAAGGGATTGGAATTTACATGCAGTAAAGATTAGGGGATTAGCGACTGATAAGGAAAGTGCTGATTTATCCAGCCACAGGTAGAGCAAGGGGTCTTGAGCATCTGCTTTTTTCTGACCTTGGGTTTTGCCCTCTTGACTCTTTGTTTAGGAATGCCAGCGTGCAGCACAGAAGTGATTTCTGATGTGGCTTCCCTCGAGAACAAGTTCAGGTCATTGCAACAGTAAAACCTCCTGTTTCTGGGAACGGAGAAGCTCAGAAATCTCTGTGCGAGCGGACACTTTGCTCTGATGCGCATCGGCGGCTGGGACAGGCTGAGCAGACAGGCTGTGGCAAAGCTTTAATCTGCAGTCAGGAATTCCTGCTGACAGCTGATGCGATGTGCGTGTGTTGGTGCGCGCACGCGCGCGGTGGGGGATAAGGCAGCTATGGAATCAGGCGGCAAGACAATATTTCTCCATGCACAGCTTTTCCTAGATAGCTGCTACGCTCTCCAGGTTTTTTCCCCCGCACACACTTGCAGGAGGGTAGCTGGGACTCTACATTACCAGACTGTGAGGTAATAGGAGTGCACGTTAATTGATATACCAGTGTAGCTCTATCTACCTGATGGATACGACGGTACATACCAGTGCGCCAGTGGAATGATGTCATTGGGAATTGCAGAGCAATCGATGTCAGCAAAACTCCTGTAAGCTCTGTAGCTGCTGAAGTTTAGGCAGCTCAAATAAAGCAACTGCACTGGCAGTCACAGGAGGTTGGTAGTTTGCTTGTGTATCAGATGGTAATTAGCACCATCTTTCTACTCATGCAGATTTATAGAGATAAAAGGCAGGCACTGAGGGATCTTCAGCAAAAGAGAAATATTTCCAAATCCTTTGGATAGCTTGTGGACTTTAAATGGATTTGTATTTTAAATATTTAATGTAAGTGTTTCAGTTTAGGCAGAATATATCCACTGCTTGGTGATGTTTTGGTAATACCATTCATCCTGAGACATGCCCAACTGGTGTGCAATAGAAGTACAGGAAAAATGCCTTCCTTCAGATGAAGTGAAGCAGCTTTTGAGCAGCAAGGGGTGTAGCAGAGCTTTGGACATACCAGATGAAATGCACTGATTTTTTTCTGATCTTAGAAGCTGAACAGTCCCAAGGCTGTCCAGAAAAGCACCTGGCAGTCCTAGGTACAAACCATGGTGGTGCACTCAGATACAGTAAGCATAACAGAATGAGTCTTTGCTATCTCCTGCTAGGAAAACTAATAAACGCCACTTAAGAGTGCACTAACCCCGTTACTGTGAGCAAACCAGCATGTAGAAAAGGAGGAGCAGAGGAAGTGGATTTGTTTGAAGCTCTCCCAGATGCAGGCAGCCTGCAGAAATCTGGACTAGCCTCTGTCCAAGGCACCAGCTGAGCCCTCAGACTGTGCCAATGATAACTCGAGTTTTCGCAGCCAGAAGGTCGCTTGTGCATGGGCTTGTGCAGGCATCATCACATGTTTTACACTGTGCTGTGGCACCAGACTAGGGTCAATCCATTTGCAGGAAATACTACCTGCGTTCCTTTGGGTATGGCTGGGAACTGAGGCTGTTTCCTGTTTGAGATCTGACAATATAATATTCTGCGGGTATGAAAGTGTCATGCATTAAGAAGTCCTGGCTCCTCGTATGATTTTACATCAGTTAGTGTACGCTTCATTGTCTGGAGAGCAGGAACCAGATGTGAATGCTGTAAGACTTCAGTGATGGTTTCCCTGTTTTCATATGCAGGAGACTTGATGTCTCTTGAGTTTAAATGTAAATCTTCACTGCATCAACCTTACGAGCACTTTCTTTTAAAAGGCATTTAAGTATTTTTGCCTCCTGGAAGAGATGTACAGGTGTGTCTTAAGTTAGCTTGTACAATGGCACAACAGGAACAAATCTTTAAAGTGAAATATTTGGTGCTGAGGAGGTGATGCTCACACTATAGGCATTTTGGGAGTTTATTCTGGATTAGCTCCAGTCTGATCATGCAGATAGAGTACTTGTTAATGGAAATCCAAGAGCAAAGCTTCTGCTTTTGTTTTACCAGGAATCCAGCTAGAATTGCTGGCTCTGTCTGCATTAGCTGCTGGTGAGAATTGGTAGTACTGGATCTGTAAAGCAAAGCATTTGGTGCTGAGGACCTGACACCAACATTTCAGAGGGGTGTTTCACTTCGGAACAGTCCTATTCTGGTCCTATGAACTAAATCCCCGTCTGAACTGGAGCACTCCTTGCAGCATAATTTCTTATAAAAGCGACTCAGTTCATGAGCACCAAAACTATTTTGTGATATGAACCAAAGTATAATTCGTGGAGATGATAAAAAAATTCACTTTAAATCACATCCCTGGTCCAAACTAAAATACTGTTGTAGTGAAACATTAATAGACCCCCTATCAGTAGGCATGTGTATAGGTAGACTGTTATGATGACAGTTTAATTTATAGACAGCTGGGTAGAGCACTTCCAACACACCTATTGGGCATTTTGGTAGGACAACAGTAAATGGTTTCATGCAGAATTATAAAATGCTGATGTCTTAGAAGGTGAAAGTCAGCTCCGCATTGCATTTTTCTTTTAGAGCAAGACAGGATTTTACATATATATATGTGGATTTTTTTTCCCCTTGTGATTTTTTAATACATTTTAACTTATTCCTGGCCCAAATAAAAACTTTTTTTCATATTTTATGGCTACAGCAACCCATTAAAAAAGATTACAGTTGCTTAATCACCATACTTTTAAAATGCCAACTTCTTTGTTTGTATGTGTTTCATTTTAATTTACAAAATTATGTCACAAAAGATTTCTCAAACTGAAAAGAGGACAAAGTCTCGTGTGTTTACAAAAATGTCATTTTCTGATACAAAAAGATTTCTGCAGAACACTCCATACCAAGTCTTCTCTGCAGCCATTGAGCTAGAGGTGCTTGCTGTTCTAGAGAAGCCTCCAAAAATATCTTCAGTTCTTAAATACCGCAGTGTTTATCTCTTTGTGGTCACCAACAAACAGTTGTTACCGCGTTTTTGTGCTGACCAAACTTAGAAGCCCCCAGTGACGAGGGCAGAGCAAAGAGAGGTCTGAGAGCAGCCGCGCCATGTAGGGCACTGCCATTGATTTCCCAGTAGCAAAAGGCTTCTCGATATTTTGGCAGTCTCCTGTCTGAGAATGAATGATCAAGATTTTTTAACTTTTTTTGAGTCCTTAACACCCTAATCTCACCTTTTCTATCTTGGCTATTGGGAAAGGCCAGTAGGAACCAGCACTGGATGTAAGAGTTTAAAGTCTTCTCCAATGTCATTCCTTAGAGAGAAATTTGTTAAAAAAAGATTTTAAAGAATATTTTGAGGAAAACCAAAATCTTGGATGCAAATGAAAAAGGCTCCTATGTTGGTGTATGGCCAAAGACTCACCCCTCTGGACTAGCAGGAAGGCAAACCAACTATCTTGTTGATGTGATCTTTGTTCACATCATTCCCGAATATGGCACGGAATCAGCCAGCATGGTTTCTGTTTCCCCGCAGACATAAACAATGACACTTACAATTTCCTGCTTGTGTAGCTCTCGCACAAATGTCTGTCTATAAGGGAAATGGCTAATTACTTATTAAACCTTGTACTCTGCTGAGACTGGGTTAAACATTGACTACCAGAGCTCAAGGGGAATCCATGTCACTAAATGTGAACTTGGGCATCCTAGTTCCTAGGAGCTGTTCAAATAAAATGATTAGGTGACAGGATGCTGCACGTAGGCAGGGGAGACGAAGAAGGGGGAGAAAACCCAGAGCAGATAGATTAGTTCATTGAAGCCGTGGGTTTTGGAGCATAACTGCAAGTGGTGGCTCAAAGGGGAGGTTTTTTTTACAAAATAAGTGAATTAGAGTGAGATTTGCAGAGTGCCTGTTTGTTGGTTTTGTTTTTGTTTTTTTTTTTTCTGAAAGTCTTGGAGGTGTTCAGTGGTTTGGCTGGAAAATGCACTGGGCTTGCGAAGCAGGATTTGCATCGTTGAGAAGCAGTTGGAAGGGCAGAATACAATAGCATTTATATTAAAATGGGGGTAGATTAACCCCAGAAGTTAATTCAGGGCTGCCTGACTGGATTGTTTCCCAGAGATTATGAGAAGCAAACAGATGCCTTATATTGGCAGGTGTGGTCTCTGTGTGACTTGTGGTGGAGATGCTGGCAGTTTGGGTTAGGTTTGGTGAGAGCAGGTTGGGGCTATGGGGCAGGATTTTCAGTTCGGTTCTGGATCCTCCTGCCTCCCTTGAGACAAAGGATTTCTAACTTTCTTCCAGAATTAGGCAGTTTGTCCTTCCTGGAAGCAGGAGCCTTTAAAAAAAAAAAAAAAAAAAAGAAAAGAAAAAAAAAGACTTAATTTCAGAACCTTGAACGCATGTTTTAATACCATTTACTTTGGAAAACAACAAGAACAACAACAAAAAAATTAGAAATGCCATTATTCAGATGGGCTTGCCTTCTTGAATTGGAATGAAGAAGGTAGACTGTGTGGGTATGTGTGACAACACACCTTTGTTGTACTTATCTTTTCTCTTAAAAATGTTTTCTGGTTATCCATTGAATGGCATACCTGAACTGCACCATCAGTATAATTTTAGCCTTAGAGTAGAAATATTTGTCCTTTCTTTTGGACCATACTAAGCCCACTGGCAACACTTAAGAAACAATAAATAATATCTTTTCTTCCACACTAGAAGAGAAACCTAGCATTCAAAGTGTTTCTTCAAAAGTAATTTGAATCTTAACTCTCCTTTGTGTTTGCTACCTCAAAACCTAAGGGATAAAATTACTATTTTTTGCTGCTGAAAAAATGTTCAGCAACACTTGAAACTGAATGTCACCCATGCACATTTAATTTAATAAGATGGTAATTTCATGTTAAATAAATACCAACTGATTATTGAAAACATATGCTCAAAGGATTTAAAAACCATGTAAGAGATATGTATCTCATCTACTGTTGTCAAACTGCAATAAATCTACGCAATAATCAAATGCCAATTGTTTAACATACAATAACTGTTTTATTAAATCTCGGAGAAATGTGTATGTAGGGCACTTAATTAAATGGAACAAGTTCCCAAATATTATATTTTTCTTATTTTTGGAACATCTAGAATAGAAAATTTACTGGCAGCCTTTACCCAAGGGGCTAGTTATTACTCATGTAAAAATATGGCAGGCACTTCTTGAGCTATCAATAAATATCCATTTCATCAGGAGAGCAGCTCCTACCACAGACATAGGGAAGAAAGAGAAAATATGTCACTTTACATGCTGTAAAATGAATCCAGAAAGCTGTTTTCTTCATCACTTCATTGGGCTCAGCTGTGCAGTCCAAGCCTACAACTTGCTCTAGCAAACGATTGCATATTCCCAAAGCTAAGCCTGACCAGTCACCAGACTTGGTCAACAAATACTTGTGACGTTTTTGTGTTCCTCTCTAAGAGTCTTTGTTCTACAGAGATGCTGTTGTTTTTTTCTTTAATCTTTTGATTGTTTTTGATAAGCATTGTTTTTGTCTGTGGGCGCCTATGTTTTCTAGCCAAGAAGAACCCATTAGCTCATCTAATCTGATCTCCTCGTGTCACATACCAAAGCATTTGGCCTGGGTACCCCTATGCTGACCCCTCCTTTACTTGGCTAATGCATACCTTTTGGAAATGGAAACTGTTTTGTTTTGAAAAATATGAAAAGATGTTGGATTCACCAGTTCTGTGACCTGCTTATTCCAACAGTTAATTGTATAGATGGGCAAAACATTTATCCTTTTATCTCTCTCAAAAGCATTTTTATCAGTTCATAGAATCATAGAATTGTTTGGGTTGGAAGAGACCTTTAAGATCATCTAATTTCAAGACCCTGCCAAAGGCAGGGATACTTTCTATTTGACCAGGTTGCTCAATGCCTCATCCAGCCTAGCCTTCAACACTTCAAGAGATAGGGCATCCAAACTTCTCTGGACAACCAGTTCCAGTTTCTCACCACCCTCATAGTGAAGAGTTTTTTCATCATATTCTGTGAATATGTAATCTAAATCTACCCTCTTTCAGTTTAAAATGTTTACAACTTGTCCTATCTCTATACTCCCTGATAGAGTCCCTCCCCATCTCTTCTGTAGGCCTCATTTAGGCATGGGAAGGCTGCTATAGGGTCTCCCTGAAGCCTTCTCTTCTCCAGGCTGAACAACGCAAACTCTCTCAGCCTGTCCTCATAGGAGAGGTGCTCCAGCCCTCTGATCATCTTCTTGGCCCTCGTCTGGACTTCCTCCAATAGGTCCATGTCATATGTTGAGGGCCTTAGATCTGGACACAGTACTCCAGGTAGGGTCTCACAAGAGCAGAGTAGAGGGGTAGAATCACCTCCCTTGACCTGCTGGACATGCTTCTTTTGATGCATCCCAAGATATGGTTGGCTTTCTGAGCTGCAAGCGCACATTACTGGGTCATTTTGAGCTTCTCATCAGCTAACATCCCCAAGTCCTTCTCAGGGTTGCTGTCAATCCATTCTCCACCCATTCCTGTGCTTGGAATTGCCCTGACAGAGGTGCAGGATCTTGCACTTGGCCTTATTGAACTTCATGAGGTTCACATGGGCTCACCTCTCAAGGCTGTCCACGTCCCTCTGGATGGCATCCCTTCCCTCCAGTGTCTCAACTGCACCACACATTGTAGTGTCATCAGCAAACTTGCTGAGGATGCACTCAATCCCATTCTCCATGTCACTGATAAAGATGTTGAAGTTCTGTCTGTGTAATGGCTTCTCACTGTGCAGAGAGCTGAGTTCCTCTTTTTGAGGAACATCTACTCATGTTAATTGAAACTCTTGCCACCATTGCTTTGCAAACCCTTCCCCGTGGGAATTGCAGCCCCCAGCATAACACGGCCTCTATCCATTAATGCATAATTATAGTTTGAATGCCAATAGAAGTAATGGTAATAATGATGTGCAGAGAGGGCAAGCGTATAATCCTCATGTTAGTCTTGCAGAGAGGGTTAAACTGTTGCAGTGAGGGTTGAGCAGGAGTGTAAGCAGTTGTCATCTGACCCAGCTTTCTGGCAATGGATATTCCAGGTTAACCAACTCAGGGAGCAAGTTTAATACATGACTTTTAGATAGTTCTTTCCAGCCATCTATGTTGATTCTGAAGTGTGGGAGAGGTAAAAGAAATCAACTTTGCTGTGTAGCATCCTTGTACTAAGGACTTTGGAGGATCAGGTTTTAGAGTGAGGATTATGGTGAAGGCCAAATGTTGCCTCAAGTCTTGGTGTAAGAGATTGTGTTCACGTGGAATGAGTGGTTTGGTTAGCGGTCATTGTCCGCCTGCTTCATCTCACTGGCTTACTGTGCTTGGCTGTGTTCTTCTTGTAGGACACGTTGTTTGTGGTACCCCAGTCCCTGATGTTAATTCCTTGCGTGTGTTGATGGGCTGTTTGGGTGCTTCATGGTAAATGACTTTACTAATTTGCTAACATAGCACTTCAAAATAAATCTTATCTTCATGGAAAGGGAATGTGTTTGGTATTAAATAATAAAATATACACAACCCATGGGGCTCTTAAAACTTATTTAAATTCTTTATAAACTTTACAATACAGTATGTGGATATTATAAATTACTTTCCATTCCAAGAAACTGTCCGGGCTAGTTGACCTTCCTTGGAATTTCCTTTTTGTAATTATGTTTAATGTGTTAATAAAGTTCACTTTGAACTGTATCATGGCAAACGGTCTCATAGGACATGGGTCAGTGCTGGTGTGTTCACCATATGTGAAGCTTGACGTTAGCGTGCAGTTCAGTTGATGGAATAACAAGGCTAAGTCCAAACAATTGTAGAAGCAGTATCTCCTCCCCTGGTTAGCAGTAAAAGGGGTTCATGGAAAGTTAGGAATGTGGAGTGGGAAATCATTTAGCTTTCACTGCTAGGTGTTACTAAATTATAGCTCTAGGTTCGAGTCACTATCAAAACACCATATATCTAGAAGGTTTTCACGCAGAGCTATAAATCATGTTTACTGCATGTATGAGATGAATGAGTGCATGAACTTTGCAACGCAGTCCAGGAAAATATAATTACATGTGTGTGTATTTTTGACTGTGAGAAATAGGGACAGGAAGCTCCAGGCTATTCTGCTGTTGTGTCTTAAATACACTTCTAGAAATTGTTTTTACTGCTTCCCGGAAATAGCTATTTGGTAAAGCAAAGAGGCTTTCTTGGGTTTTACATAACTCCTTTTGCCAAGAAATGGCAACCACCAGCCCTTTCAAGGCACTGGCTAAGGAGGGGGGAGATCAGGAATGCTTGTAAAGCAGTGTCAGCAGCAGAACAGCAAGTGGGGCTTTTCTGTGGTATAGGATAGTGGAGAGCAGTATTGCAGGATATAAATTGAAAATTGCCCAGCTGTTCAGTAAGACAGGTGTAGGATCTGGCTTTTATATAATGGAACAGAATGGGGATTCCAGTTGCTTGTATTCGTAAATGGGGCAAATAAATCTGCACACTTGTCTGCATGTATATGAACAGAAATATTTAAAACAAATGAGATGGTCATGGCATTTCCTTGTTAATGTTGGCCTAGGCTTATATGATCTTGAGCAGAAAAATTGACATCTGACTGGGACTGTTTCTTTCTGGGTGTACTTATGTATATTTGCAGATGGGGAAACTACAAGCAAGAAAGTAACTTGGTGGAAAATGCAGTGACTGGATTGTTTAAATTATATTTTAAGCCTGATTGCACCCTGGCCCTTGGAACTCCAGGCATGATCCCTTCTAGCAACTAAAATGATTTGAATGTTATGGGGCAAAGTTATATTTAGTTTGTATTTGGAGAAAGAATAACAACCAGGCGCGGGGGGGAGGCAGCTGCATTCTCGTCACTTCTTCCCAAGTCACATCCACAGATGTCAAACCCCACCCTTCCCCCTCAGCTGAAATAGTAAGAAATTATTCTCTCCAACTATTGGTTTGAGGACAAGGGGGACTGAGGGAAACCTGCCCCCCACTGGTTTTGTGTCGAGGTAGGGCTTAATTTATTGTAATAGCTCTCTCTGTTCCTATGGGCTGTAAAGTCAGCTGCATCCTCTTCAGTGTGGTGTGGGTTAAAAGGGTGTTTCTCTGCAGCACCCTGTGGCTGTAGAGACCTGCCTTTGCCTAACTGAAGACTGCAAGAGTTGAAGCAAGAAATGGTGCTTGTTTTCTCTCCTTGCCATTCATTTCCTTCTGCCCTCCCGGCTATAAAAATGTGTGAAAATCTGTGTCACCAATTTTGGTGGAATATCTACCTGGGGCCTTAGTTTTGGCTGCTTCTCCAGCATCTCCTGGCAAAATGCTGTGGGAAGTTCCCTCTCTCCGGGAGCATCAGAGGTTGCAGATTCTCAGTACTTAAAAGAGCTGATTTTTTCGAGTCACTGCCTTAATGGGTAAGAAATGAGTAGGGGTATGTCTTAGGGATACCTCCCTGAAGATTTACACCCAGGGCAAGAGAGCAGTGCTTTTCCCTGCTCTATTTTCAAAGGATCCAGTCTGAAGCTTTGGCTCCATGGCTTCAGACAAGTGGCAGTTCCCCTCCTAGCCAAAAGACGGTATATATCGGCATTAAAAAAAATTGTGTTGTGTTAATATGGATTAAAGTTTTTAACAATCTGGTCTAATGACATAATTTCAGGTTTCAAAACAATCACTCATGGCCTTACTACCCAGCTCACGTGGTGTTGCCATGAATCATAACCTATGAGCAGGGCAAGAGCGTCACTACAGCAAGCAGCCATAGGGCATTACTCTCAAAATACATTAGATCATTTCTGCAATTGTGTGCAACAGAAAGCTGGAGTCTAGGATGGCTGGGATTGGGCCACAGGCTGCTTGAGGAGTAATTGCATCTGGTTTTTAATGCTGCATTAGAGCACAGGACAGAAACCAGCAGTGGCAAGGGATGGGAAGTCAGCAGTGGCCAGCGTTCAGCTGGTTTGTACCTTGCTGGCAGCTGTAGGTGAAGCAGCAGGTGCTTTCCTGGGATTTGGCTTCCCTAAGCAGCTGTAGAAATGCATCCAGCCTGCAGGGTGGTGGGCTGTGCCCTGGGCTCTGCTCCCATCCCACCGCGCTTGGCTGTGAGCCCAGGTGTGCCCCAGGCCTGCCCGGAGGCAGCCGCCGAGGAACACCCCCAGAGCAGCGTCCTGGGAGAGCTGGCAGCTATCAGGCACTCTGCTCTCATGGCCACCCTTCTGGCTTATTGTGGACCAGATCTGCAAGGTGTGCAGCTCCCTTCAGTACCAGCGACGCACATCAGAAATTGGGGCGCTTGGCATCTTTTCATTACGTCTTCTTGCTCTGTTCATGTAGTAGAAGATAGAACTGCCATAGAGAAGCACTGGAAATTAAACTCCAGGGGAACCTGGAACTTTATGTATGGATTCAGAGGGGGAATGCGTTTCTATCTGAATAGTGGGATTTCTGCAGTGTGCCGTGCGAGGCAGCTCTGTGTCAGCAGCACCCACTGCACAGGGCCTTTGTGGCAAAACACACTTTCACCTCTCCACCACCTCCCCTCCAAATACTGACAGCACAGAATGGAAAGATGTGCCAAAGTGTGTCTTGACTTGAAAAGCATCCATCCGTCACTGTTGCAGTCCCAAGGCAGGGCTGTGCAGATATGTAGTGAAATAAGACCCAGTGGATGCCTGTACATTAGAGAGACAGAGATCCGTGATGATATCAACATTTTATTCTTGCTGTAGCCATCTACAGCAGGTCCAGCTATCGTTGGCTTGCCAGGGTCTCTGAAGCCTCTGGTGTATGCAAAGGCACTGATTCCAGGAGACAGAGTACTGCTTGTGCAGAAAGTTATTAATGTGAAGACGATAGGTAATAAAATGGGAATATTTACAGCACCAAATAAACAGAAGAAAGGTTTTTGCATCTATGTCCTGAGGCTGTAGCTCATTGAGAAGTGCATGCAGCTGTATCCAGCAAAAGTCAGAGCAGGAAAAAGAGTGGGGAGAAATTTTTATTGCTCATTGCAACGAAGTTGCTGGAGGGGCTAGTGAAGGGCTGCAGCGGACCATGCTTCCATTTTTCTTCTCAGGCAGAAAGGCTTCAAGAAACGCACCCTTTACTAAATGTCATAAATGTCTGTGAATAGATCCTGTGACAGTGAGCGATCCAACAATTCCTCGGAATGAAAGGTCAATCAAAGGAAAATGGCATTTAGGAGGACCAAGCTTACTGCTGACCCAAACATGTGACAGATCTAGAGGCAACTCTGGTGCTATCAGGAGAGCTTGTGCAGCCTGCCCCAAGGAAGCACATGACGTGACTGGGAAACTATCTGATTCCTTCAGGTCTCAAAATTCATCAGGAGTCAACCTGAATGTTGGAAGGAAAGGGATTTCAAAGGAGCTACAGTGGGTTTCCGAGCTGTGAGGAACTGTCTATCCACTGTCCCTGCTTGTCCTGCACCAAACATTTTTTCCCAGCACTAATTATAGAACTGTTTTTGCCATTTGAATACTCATTGAGTAGTATCCTGGCTCACAAGTAGACTGCAATGAAGTTTTTCTTAAAGTTTGACTTGGTTTTGTAGGGCTCTGGGTCAGAAAGGACCCCTCCAAGGGCCAACCCAGAATTTCAACAAGGCTGTGGATTTGTCTAGACAGTTCAGCTCTTTTACACTGAGGAAGGTGTTGCACCATGTAGGGAAATATAGCAGTATTTGCGGCTGGATCCTCACACAGTGTTGGTGAAATCTGCTTTATCAAAGCTAGCATGCACGTCCCCTCCTGACGGATGGATTTCCTCTTTAAAATCTTTGGAAGATTCAGCAATGCAGCTTGTGTCAGATCAGCATTCAAAGGATCTTGGGGATTACCTCTCCATCCACAGAGATGGTTGGAGATTTCCCAAGGTGAAGAATTTCAACAGTGTGATGCTTAGAAAGACCTGGACAGGCAGGATTTCTCATGGTGTTTTGCCTGTTTCCTTGGAGTATGGGAGGGCATCATCATATATGAGACACTGTCTCACAGGTGTCTGCAGAAGGTGTGCAGAGATGGATGGGTGTTGCCAGGGACTGTTTCAGAATAAGCACTTTAAAGTTCCCTGCTTTGAGTCTTCAGCAGTTCTTCAGAATCTGAGTGTGTCTAAGATCCATTGATTTAACCAGGCTCTTAGTTAAAGTAATTGATGAGTTTCAAGCTAGTTCATGGCTTTTTTTTCTCAGCTTGAGCAGTACTTCTGTTCACTAGCAAAGCTGCAAAATTTATAAGTGCGATTCAACATGAGTAACTGCAACAGCAACTCTGTAGTCATTCATGAGCTGGACTGTATGTATTGCCTTAGTCATGCTAGGGAAAATTCAGGCAGACAGGAATAATAGAATTAGTCATGAGGAAGTGCAAATATGACCTCTGTAGTTCATCCCATGTGGGTCCAATCCTGGAAAACACTAGGAACAGGAGTAAAATATGAGGGAGCAATTCCAAATCCCACAAACATCTTGTGGGTTTTGGGTGCAACTCAGCATTAGCAATCCTTAGCAAAACATTTTGTCCTTATGCAAGAACCGGGCACTTATTATCACACCCATTAATAGACTGTTCTGGGAAGAGCATTGCCATTGCTGTTTGTGTGGGGAACTTCTGCAATTAATGCAAAGGCAGATGCAGGAAAAAGATTCTCCTTCACCTTTTCATAGCCTTGGGAAGATATTCCTGTTTGAATTCAGCTATGAGACCATTCCCACTGTTTGAATCTTTACCACTTCTTTTTTCTGAGTGTTGGTCTTTCCAAGTGCATCCTGTTATCATGTGGCAAACAGTGCGTTCACTCTGTAGCATTCCAGGGATGCTCTGTTTTTCATGAAATTATCACCTTTTACAAAGAACAAATATTTGTCAGTTGGGTCAAACCAGCAGGGTTGCCAAGGCAATTTATAAAAATATCCTTTTTTGGACTATAAGTAATGCTAACATGTCAGGTTATGCTGTATCTTTCAGTAAAGTGCTACCCAATGAATGCTTTATGTCTGACAACTGCAGGCTTATGCATCTCAGAGCCCATCTGGTGACTATTAAAGGGAATTACTGTACATACAACATGAAAGGATTTTAACTTTTTTTTTTGGGGGGGACAGTGTTTTGTTTTAAGTACCAGTGCTGTTGTTAATTTTGCCTTCAGGAGAGGTGTTAAGTTTAAATCAACTGCAGTTGCTTTACCAAATACAACTGAATGGTTTGTGTTATGGACTCCTCCTTCCTATAGGATGATGATGCTTTGGAAAAGCAAGAGAGACCCAGAACCAGCCTTCCCTGCTGGGTGATCAGGAGGTGGTGATTTTGGCAGGGCTACAGCTTCAGGTCTTGCACAAACCAGTATCTCTGTTTTCGTATCCCTCTGTAATTGCTTGCAATTTTCAGCCTTGGTTGTAAGTGATTTTTGGTAAGCACCTTTCATTGTATCTCTGTATAGCAGTTAATGTAACACTCTATTTCATGGCTTTAAATCAGTGCTCTATCACTGGTAAAAGCAATAACAGCTCTTCGTCTCTCTGTTCTTTCTTAGGTCCCCCAAGGATTGCCGATAAAGTGATTCACCGTCAGTCTGTGAGGTTAGGGAGGACCATCAAGCTCCTGTGCCCAGTGGAGGGTGATCCCCCACCTCTCACTATGTGGATGAAGGATGGACGCACTATCCACAGCGGCTGGACAAGGTTCCGAATCCTTCAGCAAGGGCTGAAGATCAAGGAGGTGGAAAGTGAAGATGCAGGAACCTACATTTGCAAAGCTACCAATGGCTTTGGCAGCACCAATGTGAACTACACCCTCATCGTGATTGGTGAGTAGAGCTGGAGAAAAGCTAAATCTCACCTTGCTTTGTGAGGGGAGGGGGAGCTTATTTCTGTGTAGCTGTCAGTGACTGCAGGCTTGCTTTGCTAATCATTTACTGACCTCTACTCTTAACTGGCCCTTTCCAGTGTTTGAGGATTGCCAGAGCTGGCTTTGTTGCTGCCCATCTTCTGCTGCAGCCGGCTGCAGGCAGATAAGATTACTGAGTGCCAAAGGTTACAAATAAACAGAAATGATGCAATAGTCACTGGGGTTCAGATCACAATGAATTCCACACAGGAAAGGCTGTGCGATAAGGAGAGGTCACACTGATCTTTATGTTTGCTGTTGGAACAGGATAGTTCTCAAAACAAATGTTAAGGCACCCATATAAAAATGCACAGCTGGAAGGTCCATGTACTGAGCTTTTGTAAAGCATGGTGTCTTCAGGCATAATAATATTTAGATTGGAACCAAGCTCAGAACTGGCATATGACCCAGGGATGCTCAGTTCCTGAGAAATCACTGTGATGGAGGCAGGATTAAAAGAGCTTCAGATGCCATCTTGGTGACCACAGGTTCTCTGGCTGTGCTTTAGACAGTCTTTTATGGGCTTGCTTGGCCTGGAAATGGGATTTTGGGGTCACCTTCTGGGCTGAGAGTTCATGAAGGCCCCCAAAGACACTTCTCTGGGTAACCAGAGATTGCTCTGCTGTAGCTACAACAGAAATCTGCTCATTGCTCCTTGTCTGTGAAGAGGGAAAGCACTGGAGATTTGGGATGCTGAGGGAGCAATGGGGAGGACTGCAAAGCAAGGGACGAGATCTTTCTCATTCTATTGCCAGATCAGCACCCCCAGTATCTGGTATATGAAGTTCTGTTTCTCTCAGACAGTGGAAGTGTGGACAGAGTTTAGGACAGACTCCAGCTGTCTACCAGTTGGCACTTGGCCTATTTTTGCTCTATTTCTTCTTCACCTTCATGGTAGGAGGGTTGCTGTGGACTCAAAGCTTGTAACAAACACTTAGTTGTTGTTTGCAACTTGGAGTTGCTTGATGAAGGATTATCACCCAATAACAGGATGATCCTTGGAGCACACACTTTGCTGCAGAGCCAGTGCAGGAGAGAGACTGGAATATAAATGTCTTATCAGAAAAGAGATGCTTAGGTGAGGGGAACCCTCTTGCTATATAACTCCTGCAGCATCAGTGGTATAATGCTGGAAAAGCTATTTTACAGTTTACGTAGTCTGTGGATTTGGTTTTCCTTATTCACCTCTTTCCTATCCACATTTATTCATCTTTCTTTGCTACACTGAGCAAAAAGGATATAGTGGAAACAGTCTATAAAGAGTAATGTCTATACAGACTCCTTTTGGATGTGCTTTCCATACTGTCTAGTGTGGAGAAAGGAGCGCTAAAGGAGCTTGCTTCAGTCCTGCTTGTGCTTTTGCAGTATGTGGAGGACGCCAAAGTCTTTGACCTTCTGTGTCATCCAGTACCTTCTGTAAATCTCAGGGCCCAAGCCCAGCTCCCATTATTCCAAGGCAAAGAGGCATCAAGGCATCTGTGAGTCAAAAGAAGGCCCTGACTGTTCTTGGTAGCACAACAGAAACAAATAAAAGGGAAAAGCCAGGAGGCATTGGGTAAAAGTTGGACTAGAATTCAGGAAAGATTGAAGCAAAAACTCCAATCCAGTTGCTCAGGAAAATTTGATTATCAAATTTAATTGTGTTAAGAACAATAGTGTTCATTATATTTGGCACCGAAAATCCCTGGGCACAAACACTAGTTATTTGGAGCCTCATCGGGCAGCCTATGGAAGGAAGTGGCAAACTCCCACTGGCCTCTGTGAATGTGAGATTGAGCCCTGTGCAAACAAATATTGATCACCAAGCGCCAAGAAAAGGGCAACATTAAAATAAATGTGTGGCAGACATATGGGCTGAGTTATCGTTCATCTCCATGCATCCTTGTTCTATTGCTGGCTAAAACCAGTATTTCTTAGCCTCTTTGCACTTTCCTTCCTTGTCTCACAGTGTACCCTTGTGCATTGTTGTTGCTCAGACCATTTCTGACAGATTACTTATGTCCCTTGTCTCCAGTGGTACAGATGTGCTCACATAACATTTCAAACCAATTGCTTTTCACTGGAACAATTTCCCCTGAAGGCAAATGTTCCCCTAGTGTCTTTCTTGCCAAGGTCTGCAAGTAAACACAAGGTATCACTGACTTATTCTTTCAAAGGATCCAGACATCTAATGCATTGGGCAGATGCTTACGTTCATCTTGGTGAAAACACTTTTAGTTGAGAGCAAATCAATCCTTTGTTGATTTTTGAGAAGGAGGCAGTGTTTTAAGACCAACTGCATGTTGGTTTTGAGGATGAAGATCTAATTAATGGAGCTGTTTTGTTTGTGCTTTGGAAAGCACAAACTTCATTAAGTGAAGTGGCCTTTTGAACCATATGGCCTCTCTATTCTCCCACTCCTTCAAAGGAGAAAAAGCCGTCTTATTCCAGCTTTACTGCTGACACCAAACATGTAAAAACATGCGGGTGTCAGACATGGGCAAGGTGGTTAAGATATTAAGTCTAGAATAGCATCAAATGATTCATAAAATATCGGGACTTGAAAAAATAAAATCCAATTGCATGTGAAAACATTTTGGGAATTTAAGCGGAAATATCTGGAATCCATACAGTAGCTTATTGAAAGATTTTGGAGTTATGCTATATGCTTTTAACTGAGCTTTACCACATCACTGACAAGTGAGGAACTGTCACACCTGTGTGATATATGTGTACGCCACAGAAGGATAAGGTGATGGTTTACCCAAGGTCCTAGAGAGACCAGAGACTAGAATTCAGCTGTCTTCAATCACTCTGGCTGCACTCAGTGCTACAAAACTCTTATTAATCTTAAGTCTTCCTAATCTCTATATTCCATTAGAGTATAGAAAACCAACAAAAGTCTGTGACATTGTACAAAGGAATAAAAAAGGGCAGTGGTTCAGTGAGTGCCAGCAGACATAGCAGAGGTGTGCTCCCTCATCTATATTGCAGGTTGGTCTCTGTGAGATGGAATAATTTTGGTATAAGCCTGTTCGAATGTTGCCTTGAAGCATTCATGACAGATCTTGGTTGCAATCAGCCAGCTCAATGTACAAGCAGAGCAAACTTAGGTCTGCCTCTACATGTCTGGCAGATATACCTGCACGTTGCCTGGCTGCAGAATTTCTCAGTTTGTAAGTGCAGATGAGACAGATTATTGTGATTTTACAGATGATAACTAAGGCAAAGAGAGACCAGGTGATTAGTCCAAGACCACATAAAATATGAGCTGTAGCTCAGAGTTGAATCTAAGCCTCTGAAATCTCACCCTAAAAGACTATTCCTCCTGTATAACACTTGGTAAAATCTTTTCTTCCTAATTTAGCATCTTCCTGCTGCTGTGTTGGAAGAGAGTCTTCTTTTATTCTAGATTTTTGATCTTGCTTCTCAGACAAAGGTTTTGCTGACTCAGATGGTAGCGATTGGTTTCTGCCCTGCTTATTTCCCCATCTTCTCAGACTGCAGGGCCTGGATCTTGGAGATCCAAGGAATCCTACTCTAATGCACTCCTGCATGAAATGTAAGCCAGTAAAAGCAGATAACCAATATAAGTAAAAACTACAATTTCCTTTCTTAGCCAAGCTTAATAGTTTTTGTGGCTTACCACAAGATTTGGGATGCCAATTATGTTGCAGACAGATTTACAAATGCTGGAAGAAGAACTTCTCTTTAATCAGTATTAAATCAGCATTGAAGTTATTAAGTACAATGGTTCCTTATTGTGGAGAATTGTCTGTACCTCATCAAAACAAATATGTCATACCTTCCCAGAAAGTTATTTGTACAATGATGCCTACAAAAATCTTATCTTTAAGGTTTTTTTCCTATCTGAATCAATTCATAAGAGCTGGCTTATAAACTACAGGTGTGAAAAGTAACTTTATTTTTTTTCTAGATGCTTGGTTGAAACCTGCACTTTCTTTACTGCAGAATAAAACTCCCTTGCCAGTGTGCTCTAAAAGGAAGCCTGAGGCTAAAGAGGAAGAAACAAAATGTTGAATAGCTGTTTATTATTTGAAAATTGTCCACCTTGTGTGCTGAGCGGAGGTATGTTCTGCAGAAGAAAAAATAGCATGCGATGGTGTAACTGAAGCCTGTATCAAGTTGTGGCCAGTCTGCAGAAACTATGTGTTTGCACACATGGAGCCATCATGATCCAGCCATCAGGATGATCACTGAGAAATTTTAGCCTAAGTGGGTGATATTTACCTGACTTACAAATAACTGAAAACAAAGTCTTCTAGTAAGGAAGTGCTGGACAACCTCTGTTACCATGTATTTCTGCAATAATAAGCAGTATCACTTGTTCCAGAAGTCTGGTCATTCTCTGAACGGAAAATTGTTGGTGAATAGCTGCAGGAAGGACTATTAGTAAATATTCATGCTGTAGCATAATGTCCTCTTTCTCTAATCCACAGCACAGAGACCTTTCCATTTTCAGAAGTGTTATGGGCCAAATCCTGCAAGGTGTGCCGGCATTGCAACATGTGGGGCTATTGCTACAGGTGCTGCCAGTAAACACTTCATCTTGCATCAGTTGCTCTACCCAGTGATGAAAGATCAGACTGTCTGTTTGTATTTGCATGCGTGGTGCTTATTACCTTGCGTAGCAATGGAAAGGGAAGCAGCAGCAAGAGTTGGGATTTAGGGTTGTGTCTGCACTGTGGATTTCTTGCTTCACTTGGAGTTTGTACATTGTCAGACGTATCTTGCTTGGGTGCATCTCTGCACACCATCAAAAAAGATGAACATTTAAGTCTAAAGAACAGCTGATGCAGTATTTATCTTTCTTGCACCATACCTCTGACTGATGTAATTGTGGTTCTTTTTCTTCTTTGGATGTATTTGGAGGAAGATTTTGGTGAAGAATCCATCGTCTGTCCAGTTCATGCCCAGCTCTGGTACGTGGCCCTTTGAGTGACCAAGACACTTTGAGCCACTGAGCAATAAAATCTTGATGCAGAGAGCAGCTTGTTGTCCTAAGTCTCTGATGGGCTGTTTGAGCTGCATCTTGTTTTTAGAGAAATCAAATTTACGAGTAAATGTCTGCTGTCTGTCTGCTTGAGGTTTGCTTGATTGCTAGAGAATCTTCCCTTACATCAGAAGATTTATCTTTAAAGTAGCTTTTTCCTGCTGAGCCAGCTGCTATTTTATGCTTTTTTACAGCTTGTCTAAAGACAGCTCTCTTTGATAACAGGCATGTGTGAAAAATTTGCATTAAAATAACCTTTTTTTTTTTTTTTTTTTTTTTAAAACAGTCAGCATATGTATGCTGAAAAAAACCCCCATGGCAATGTCTGAATGGGTATTTATTCTAATGTGCTTTTTTCTGCTCGTAGAAGTAGAAAATGCTGCGTAAAAAAAAAGTCAAGCACAGTAAAATATGGTTTGCATTATAGTTCTCCAATGAAGTCATCAATCTGTGTCTCAGAACTCATTTATAGTGCAAAAGCTGAGAAAACATTTGTAGCCCAGAGTCAGGTGCCACCAGCCATCTTGGAAAAGCATGTCAAATTCATTTATGTTTGGATTTTGGCCTCTTAATAAACTCTGGGGACCAGAGAGAGATGTGCTCAGCAAGAAGACATGAATCAACATTGAGTCAGCAATGTGTGCACCAAGGGACTGCTAAGGCTAAGCAAAAGCTGAAATGAGTCAATGCCGAAAAAAAGAAAAAAAAGAAAAGTTGCAGCATTTGCATTTGAGAACAAGATGGTGTGGCTTGGGCAGGTCATGGTATGGAGCTACAGTCCATCTATAGTGCATTTACTTCCACATGAAGTGTGAAAGGCAGCCCATCCAGCCTGGGACCGTTAACACAATCACAGGGCATATAATCATGACTAATGAAGATTAGTCAGTTGTTATATGGAAATGAAGAATTCCTTGTGACAATAAACAGTAACAAAGTTCTCATGTTTAATTTGTTAAGGCCCCAATCCGGCAGCTGGATCTACGTTGGTGGCCTCCTGTGCGTACGCAGTGTGATTAACACCAGATGAGGATCTGGCCATAGTCACCGATGCTTAGTAATGGCTATGTTACTAATTAAAGCTCAGATTGTCTTTGGCCTTTGAGAGCTGAGCAGAAGAGGGGAGACATAGTTTACTACTCAAGGTCCAGCAATTGCAATCATCACACAAGGACTTCTTGTCAGCACGTGGTGTGGTGTCACTGGGTCACAGTAACCCCTCTGTGGAGATGGAGGTTGGACTTCAGTTCATAACAAGACCTGTCTTAGTGGTGTTGCCAAGTGAGGGGTCCCGTGTGTCAGACTGTGGGAAGAGACTGTCAATCTGCATGAATTGATACGGTTGACTAAAGGAGTCAATAAAATGCTCAGTACATAAAATGTGAATATTTTCATGTTTTGGTGCAAACTCATGGCTAAACACTGTTCGTTTGGAAATGAAGCTCGTTTTCCACTGGAAGTGACTCATCATTGACTAATGATGCCCTCACCCAAACAAGGGCTCTTCCATCAGTGTTTATGAGTAAAAGCATAAAGACACACACCCTGACCAAACTTACAGTTGCTCAGGGACAGCACGAGCACGTTGAAAGAAATCTAAAAGCAATCGGGTATTCCTATTTTCTGAATTTCAGGGGTGCTTCATTTCCTACTCATTTGGGGAATGCTGCTCAGAGTTCAACAAATTCCTTGTCCCCATGTGCAGCATGCTGAGCCCTGGAAAATACCCACTGTCCTGCAAGAGGAAAGGAGGAGAGAGAAATACTCCACAATGAAAAGGTTATTATTCCTGTGTTGCTGCAGGAAAATTATTTCACTAGTTTTAGTCATTTTTGATGAGTGTTACACTAGATTGATGTCACAACAGCCCGTAATAGTTTGTTCTTGGAAAGCTCTTTCTCCATAAAGAGGTGATGATGTTAGTGCCAGTATTAGCTGTGACTATCCTAAAAATGACTGATCAGAAATGTAGCAACAAGTGATTGACTGATGGTTCTTAGGGAACGGGTGTCAAAGGCTGGAAAATATCTCAACCAGGCAGCAGTCTTGTTTCTTCCAAGTCCAGATCTATAATGTAACTCAGCACTAATGCTGTATAATGTCCACAGTTTTTACAAGATCTTTGTTAGGTTTTATTAGTGTCATTTGATTTTATAGCAAACTTCACAGTATGCTTATCAATACATCATGTTCTGGCTAACAAAAACCTCACTGTTTTGGGTAGATTTCTTTTTTCCCTTCCTGAAGCTGTAACGTAGAAGCCAAGTTAAGAAGGTGACAACACCTGTTCACAATTTAAAGGAAATGAAAAGATTTTTTTCCATGGATGTAAGCATGAAATTCATACATATATGTATGGACATATAATTTTCCCCCATACTCTACCCTGTGGTAGACTGCGGCAAACCAGAGCTGCAGCCAGTGTAAATTCGAGGCATGCAGGACATATGGATGCATTTAGTCCGCAATCCTTTGCAGATGCTTTGGAGTGTGTAGCTGCTGCTACACCCATGCAAACAGCAAACTGCAGCTCTGTTTGCTGCATGAATATTGTTTTGGAATGAAAGCAAAACACAGTGCCAGGCAGGCTGATGTTAAAAGTGTGTTTGATCTGAGCAATTTATGGCTTCCTTCTGTTAAATGATATTAATAGAATTAGCCTCTGAGCCCAATAAGTTTGTGGCATACATGTCGGGTTTTTCTCATTAGTATGTCTGAGGCTAAAAACATCTTTTGCCTCTGACTTTGTTAATCAGAGTTGTCTCTGCTACAATCTTCCATACAGCTAATGGCCAAAATTTCAGCCCGTGTTGACAGAGCAATGCTGATGTGCACAGCCGCTGATTTTTCCACATCTATGGTTCTGTAATGCTTAGAAATAGCTGGATTGGTAAAGCCAAGGTGTTCCTGGTCCCAGCAGGTGATATGCATGTGTGTGGAAAGCAGGCATACAGAAGGAGGTGTAGATTACCAGTCAAGGTCTGCTGTGACTGTAGAATAGTAGTTAGAGTCTTTTAATTAATAGTACCCCAAGTGATGAGAAGATGCCATACTAATTGCAGACCTGGTTATCAGCAGTTTTGAGATATCTGCCAACTTGTCAACCATCCAAGATGACCATCTTTCCCAGGTAGCAGGATCTTTCTGTTAACTTCCCTACAGCTACTACTGTCCTCCCCTTTTCCTGACAGTGTTGCCTTGGAACCTGTGCTCCATCCCTCTTCTTCTTGGCAAAGGCTGGAAGTGAAGGACTTAACATGGCCTTGTTGAACTCAGAGGGCCACTGAAACTGGGTTGATCTTCATGGGCACAGTGTCCCCAGGAGGTCTCTGCCAGAGAGTGCTGTGCCCCATTCACTAGTGCCATCATACAGCTTTGCTGTCCTCAGTTTGCCCAGTAAATTCCACTGACAAAGATTTTTAGCCAAATTTTAGTCCCTTTGGTATCAGTTAACTCAGAAATATACAAAAAGACACACTTGTATATTAAAGCACAGTGTATAAATATTTCTTTTAGAAAGAACAGCACCAAGTTGGGCCAGTTTATAAGGTGTAGCTTGAATGTTGATTTTGGAGACTCCCTCTTTATGTGTAAATGCACATACACACCATCAATCGCTCACGTGCTGCTTCTTGCCTGGTCCATGCATGTAGGTATGTTGCCTGTTAAAATGTATGGCTTTTGGGGAGGTGTATTTTTACATTCTTGTAGGGTCTGGTTCCCAATGTTTCCTGTGCTGTCTTTGGCAGCCACATTAAGAAAAAGATGAAGAAAAGGATAAAAAAAAAAAAAACCAAACCGTTGAAACTGCTGAACAATTAGTGTACAAACCTATTTTAAAATGCAATTTGTTATTGTTTGATGAGAGAAAGAACATATTCTGTGTTGTGCTTGATGAATAATATCATTGTGCTAGAACTCTTTGATTCTTCTTGCTTTATAATAGTGCGAGTTTCATAGTCAGAAGACCTAAGTGTTTACATTATACACTTTTGGCAATATATTTGGAAAAGAAGAGAAAAAAAAGCACTAATCCCAGGAGTTCTGAAACCTACACTCCTTCTTAAACGTACCCTGCTAAAGACATTAAGTCCCTTGCAAACATCCATCTATCAGCAGTTGAGAGTTTGTAAAAGGCATACTTTGTTCTGAACTCCCTGCCCTACTGATTATGCACAGTTCTTTTATTTTGTGAATAGGATGACGACCCCTTAGCCTGGTAATGATGACAGATTTATGTATTTTAACACCCAGACGCTGCTGTATTTGTTAAGGGCTGCCAGACTCTAGCAGAGCTGCAACCGTAGTTTATTTTCATTGTCAGTTTGTGCTGCTTTTTAAGGTGTTCTGCAGCCACTGGAAGCAGTGTGGCTGCTGCTCTCAGAGGTTGAGATGTCAGGATGTTAAGAGCATAAGTCACCATACTTGGACTGCTTCCACTCATAAAATGTCGGTTTTACTCTGGTCATGCTGACGGGGTGGAACCTGTTCCTCACGCTGAAGCCAAGGAAAAGAGGGGAGAAATAAAACCCCTCCGAGCAGTAAAAGGAATCAGATAACAGAATTCATCCCTTCAGTTTCTTCTCCCATGATGTATTTTGCAGCTCTCAAGTTAATGTTTTAAAGAGAACCTTCTTTTAATGTGCGGTAGAAGCAAAGAACATAAACATACCGTCCAAATTTAGCTGTTAATCCACTGTGTGGTTCAGCACATCTGTCCTCTATGCGATGCATCTGTCTGTGATTTCTTTTGGATCATTTCAAATTGCTACAAGAGGCACAACAATAGGGACACAAACAGTAAGAACAATACTGTTGCCTAATAATAAGCTAAATTATTAACAGGCCAGTACCGAAAATGTTTCATGTAAATTAAAAGGAAGCAAATTATTCTGTTTTCCATTGCAGTGTTCCAGTGCAACAAAGGTTGCAATGTTCCAGTGCAACAAAGGAGGTTGATGTCTTCTTTTCTTCTTTCCTTTCATCTTACTACAGATACATGTGTTGCTGTGTGTGTATGTAATTTTCTTATGAACACACTACAAAGGTTATAGGGCAAAAAATGCAGAATATGGATGGTTTTCTGACTTTTTCATGCCAACCAAGCCACTAAATCTGAGCTTTTCACATAGTCAAAATGATGACTAGGACTTTTATTACCACTTTTCTTTTTCTTTCTTTTTTTTTTTTTTTTTCCTGCTTCTAATGCATTGTTTCCCTGAAAAATGTTGTCAAGTCAGTTGAACTATTGAGTTGAGTCAGTTTTCTGCTTGATTGTCAACAAAGGGCTTTGAAATATTTGGGATTGAATACTCCATGGAAAAATTTGGAAAAAACATCACTACCAAATTCTTCATTGAGTTTTCTTTGGTCCAGTAATAGGTATTTCTCTTCTTAAAGAGAAACAATGAGGCAGCATGTTGGTTTGCCTTTGGTATTTTTAAAGCTAGAATAAATTATTGTGACCTTCCTGCTGAAGTAAACATGGATCTTCATCTAACCTTTGTTGAATGTGCAACCGGCAGGAGAGAGAAGAGCTGGTGACAGTCCTTCTTATTCACTCGCAGGGAATTTGGGAAGGCAGCTGGATCCACTTCAGATGCAGGTTGGGATTCCCAGATCTGCCTGCTGCTCTCTCCAGAGCAATCCCAGGAATCTCATGGAGGAGAGTGATGGCACCTCCCCAATCCATGGCACAGCCCAGTGTTTGGGCTCTGTTTGCAGTGTCTCCTGACAACTGCAAGCCCACTGCACTTTCTCCTGGTAGCCCTTGTGTGTGCTTTGGCAGGAGAAACTCCAGCCTGGGAGAAAGTTGTGGGAATTTGACATCAAGAGGGTTGTTTCAGCCAACGTCTCTTGTGAGCTGCTTTGGTTTGAGTGTGGTTTTGTTAATCCCTTTTCTTCAAGGAAGCTTGGAAGATGCAGCAGCTTTTACTTGTGGGAAGTTAGTAATATTGAGGGTGAATTTTGAGAAGCTGGTCTCTGCCTTTGGCTCGAAATGCAAACAAAGTGCTAGGCGTGCTCCTCCCGTTCTGACAGGAGTGCTCCTGAGATGTGAGACATCTCTTGCTCACATTGACAGATTGATTGGCTTCATCAACCCTTTTCCTCTGGGAAGGTGTCTGAGAAGCTGTAATTGTAAATTGTAAGTGACCATTGTAAAAACACGTCTATATGACCTTCAAAAAAAAAGAGGTTGCTCTCTCTGTCCTCTGTCCTTGGGTTAATACAGAGAATTTTGTGGTGGCCCCTTGAAACCTTGCCATGATCAACAGACAAAGGGGCAACAACTTTCAGGGGTAGATTGGTGGAATTGCATCAGAAAAGAATTTGGCTTGCCAACATCCTCAGTACCGCCAGTGCCTCTGTGTATCTCCCATCCTTTTGCCAGGAACAGTTTGGATACATTTTATACTTGTTCTATGCAAAACATAGGTTGTGGACATAGCTGTAAATTAAACTGTCAGACCTTAAATACAGAAGGTACACCCTGTATGAGGTTACTGCTGTTTGTTTGTTTGACCTATGTTAGCTTTTCCTAGGAATTTTTGACCCTTCTTGTGTTCAAAGCTCTGCACTTTACAGGAGGACAGGCTGCACACTGAACTGCTCACAGATGATGTTTTTGCCACTCTTCAGCATCTGCAGTAAGAGAGGGAATATTGCAGAACCCATGAAAGCATCTCTGTTCCTCCGAGGCCATGTTGGCATGTCCTGAAGTGGAAACTTAAAAAGTTTCACTAGACCCTTCTCACCTGGTATTTGGGGAAGACACTCCTGTGTTTGGAACCAAATCTATTCATCTTTGCTCATGGGCTATGAACCACAGATATTGTTTCAGGCACAGGAGATAAAAGACAACAAGTTGCCAGCGTGTCATTCCTGTTATTTCTGCCGCAGCCTGTTTTCACAGTACTTTCTTGCTTTTCTTACTGACAGCTACCTCCCTGGAGGCCCATACTAGCTTTTTTTGAGAGCACGGAGAGCGTGTGTGCTGTGGCAAAATAACCAGTTTGCTAATTCCCTGCTGGACTTCTGACCTGCCTTTTTATATATCAAATGTGGCACGATATCTGGTGCCACATCAGCTCTGCAGGATGCACAATGATAGCAATTTAACTTTTGGGGATGGCATCGCTTTTGTGCCTTGCTTAGATGTGATCCCATGGACAAATAAAGTACTTTCAGGCCTGCTCACTTCATCCTGCCTATTTTGTAGGATTTGCTATCGTAATGTAGTGAGATTTCTGCTCCAGCCTTAAATGCTAAACCACTGCTAATCTGAGATGATACAGCCGGTTCTTTGCTGCTTTGGACTCTACTTAGAGTGTAAAGTAATGGGTGGATTTTTAGCCACCACTTTTCTCAAACCCCTCTTTAAATATGTCATGACTCGGGCCACGAGTGAAATGCTTTACATGCTCTTAGTGAGGGAAGAAGTGTACCCCACTTAGAGGTCTGTAGTTTTAAAGGAGGATGGTAAACTGAACTTACATCACTTTATCTCTGAGGCCATCAAAGATGGAAAATAAAGGGGAGTTTTTCAAAAGCAGTCAGCCGAGGCTGAGTCAACCACTTTTAAAGAATTCCCATGAACTTCCATAGGATGAGTATTGCCAATGCTGAAAGCCTTTGAAACCCTACCTCACCATCCAGTGACACCTTTTGAAAAATGTGTGTACTAGGCAAGCATTCCTGGGAAAATGTAAGTAGGGTTCACATGTGTTGAATACTGAGGTGCTTTCTCAGAAGCAGGTGTTTTAAAAGGAAATTGAGAAAATGGGTTTCTAAAGCAATTTTAATGAGCTATGTTGTCTGCCCTAGTCAGCAGGGACATAGTACTTAAGCTGAAGCTATTTTTTAACATAGTTTTCTTTCCTGTAAGCAAGGCCTGACCAAAAAGTTAGCTGTTGCAATAAGCAATCCCTCTAATGCTAGTCCAACACATTCAGCTGTTGTGTGAAGTCACGCTGAGCACAAAACAATCACAAAGTTTGCTAGTGTCTAACTCAGAGCCTGTATGATGCTTTGGGATTCAGGATATGAAAGACATTTCTGTACCACCTCTGGGTATGAGCTGTTACTGCTGTAACAGTTAAATACAAGTTAATAAGAACATGGAAGCTGGGGCCTGAGACAGCCCCAAGGTTGCAGTAATCAATGATTTATGGTTTTTTTTTTCCACTTCGAGAAAACTCCAGGCTCAAATATCACAAACGCTGTTTCTGGATGTAGTCCACGTATGCAGTTGCCGTTGGTGTGGTGGGAAATCGTGGAGTTACTCAGAAGGAATGTATGTGAGTAAGGAGTAGTGTTCTCTGCCCATGTTGCAGGGAGGCAGCCTAATACCTGCCCTTGTGAGTTTTATGGCTGCTAAAATTCATTGTGCTCATCTGAGAGAAATGGCTTGTCCTGCAGTTCTGTAGGGAGGAATGAAGGAGAGGAGAAAAAGCAGAAAAACATCAGGGAGGGATTTTCAGAAATCTTCCCTTCCTTTTGCATTGCAGACACGTTAAGTACTTAATATTTTAAGAGCATCTTCTTACTTAGAAAAACTGGCAAAGATGGGATCCAGTATGAGTCTGCCAGATTGATTTACAAATCAGCCTTACGAACTCCTACTGCTTAAACATAGCAGAATGCAACAATTAAAGCCAACATCTGGAATTAATTGGTGGAGCAGATCCTAGATAAACATTAAATGAATGTCCATTTCCTTAGCATTGGATTTCCTCTGGCTACTACAGCTTAAGTAGTGTCATCCTATCAGATACAGCTGATGATGATAACAGAGCAAATGTCAAAGCCGTGAGCTAGATCTCTGTTCCATCTTTTAGCATTGAAACTAGGACTAAATCTAGGTTGAAGAGACACCTGTTGTTTTTTCCCGTAGACAGTGGGAATGGGGTCCTCATGTAAGTAACCTAGACTAAGGTGGTTGTGTGGCTCCCTCTCTTTCCTGTGAAGGTGGAATACTTCAGATCAGTTAGGTTATTCTCACATGAGGAACTTTGTCTCAAGAGAGTTTCTACTCTCTGCGTTTCCCCCAAACCTGTCAAGGTTACTGCAATCTCCCTCCATTCTCCAAATTCAGGGAAGGATTCTGTTCATTCATTTGTTAGAAAAAATTGGCTAACCAATTTGGGACTTAGTCTGAAGTTGTGGAAGTGTAAGTCACAACGCATACTCACCTATCTTCCTTTGCAACAGATCTCTTCCCTGAGGCTTCACTGATGTGGAGAATGGTCAGTGCTGTCCACATCCATGGTGGATGAGATGGGAAGCCCTGAGAAAGACCTTGCTTACCCTGGAAAAAAATTTTATATCTTTCTGTAATCCAACCTAACTGTCATCACGGGGGAGGTAAAACTCACGGATAGACTTTCAGTTGTGCTCACATGGCCCCATAGTCTCTGGCCTTCTTGGTCACTGAAGGAGCAAAAAATGTGATGGTCTCCGAATAACTTTATTTACACAACCCCCCTCTGAAACTGTTCAGTCCTGGATCACTGAAATTAAAGTAAGGAGAATTGTCTCCATGTGGACAAGCACTCTGGACCCAAACAACCTGAGTAGGAAAGCATCCCTTTCACGGAAAGCTATAACTTTTTTTTAGAAGTATAGCCTTCCACTAAGGCACATGAAAACACATTTTCTCAGGTCTGCATTCAGGACATCATTCTTGCTTCTAATCTCAAAGAAACTAGATGAGATTTGGGGTCTTCAGGGACTTTCTGAGAATCCAGTGTGTATACTGAAATTTCACCTGTCTGAAGCATGAGATTTTGCTCACAAGCAAACCCATGTGGATTTTGCAGAAAGCTCTTTGAAGCAATCGCTTTCTCCTCTGAACCCTGCAGGAGCTATATTGAAAGAAGTAAACATATTGGTGGTGCAGGGATCCTCCTTCCAACCTGAAGGAGATCTTTGAAATCTCTGTTAGTACCTCTCTGGTCTCCAGGTCACCTCTGCTGGGCTCTCTTTCTGCAGCTCCCAGCTTCTGCTCAAAGTACGGTCTTTCTCTCTCCCTTGGGACCACAATATTCAGCTTCTTCACACTTTCACCAGTTTGAAAAATCAAAAAGTCCGTCTTCTCACCTCTTGCCTAGTCATGTAGCCTTATAAAAACATTTGCTCAGCACCTCGGTTTCTTTGGAGAAAATTGTATGAATCTTTTCCTTTCCTTTCCTTCCCTCCCCTGCTTTCATACTTTGCCTCCTCCCACTTTGTGGAGAAGGTGAATCCATATGGGTCTTCTTGATTCAGGATGTAGCTCCTGGGAGGTACCCAGGTAGCTTTTGGGAGGCATTTGGATGTCCAGTCTCTCATCCCTAGTTCAGCAAGGAACAACACAGCCACGAGGGCTGTGCTTGACATACCTCAGGGCGCTCAGTGACACAGTAATATCTTAAGGGCAGCGCTCCGTTTCAGAAATGGAGCAGATAGGTTCCCCAAATCATCTTACCGAATCAGCAGGACTTTCTGCACAGAGCAGGTGCCTTCTTTCCTCAGAATGGTTTAGCTGTTCCTCGGCCTGGTTTAGCTGGAGGGAGCTGGTGACCCCGCACAGAGCAAGCTCAGCACAGTGATGCAGAGGAGCTGCAAGTCAGACCCATATGGCCCTTACTCTTTGCATTCTGATAGTATAGAGATGCCTGCTCGGGGTAGACTCCAAGAAGCAAAAGTAGTATTCTTGCTGGTTGGCCCTTTTTTCTGTTGTGGCTCTATAAGTGTTAATCTGCAAGTTGAAACATGAAAGGGCTCCACAAAGAAGAAAGAATCAGGTAAGTTTAGACTTGTGTTATTTTGCTTTGCTGGTGGCTTCTATCTGGTGGGTTTTCTAAAGCAGCCAATAAATATTTTTCTCTCTGCTGCAGTGCCGACAGTAGCCTGAAGTCCCAGTTTCCTTCTGTGGAAGATAGACCTTTGAGGTCTATAAAATTTATACAGTATACTTTCTGATTTTTATTAGCCTAGTAAAAGAGATTGTATTTTGTGTGCTTCTGTATCTCTGGACGTTATGACTGGGGAATTATTCCATGAAGCAACAGGCTGAATGCCGTGGTTGAAAATACTGATTTATCTGAGCTGTGAAAGTACTAGACCGAGCAGATAATGAAAGTCCTTGAGGTGCTTCAGACATGAAAAGCCATTTTAGAATATCCCACAAGGGGGCTATGGGTTACATTGTCATTTAGTTTTTACTCATTGCTAATTAGTTCCACCTAAATACTGATCTCCCTGGCCCATTCCTCACCTCACAATTGAAACACGCCAAAGAGTGAATTTTGTATGCTGTCCCTGCATTTGCAGTTTTAGGGCAGCTGGTCTGTTTGTGGATGTGCAGTGAATATAAATACCTTTAAAAACATAATAATCTTAATAAACATGTGCTTCAAGGCCTAACTGTAAGTGGAAATGGTAGGGCACAGCAGAAAGCAAGTCCCAGGCTTTACAGTCTAAACAGATGAAGTTGATCAAGGACTGGTGGTATAACAAAAAGATAAAGGGAGTTTCTAAAACTTGTGCAGAACATCAGTGGCATAAACAGCTTCTTTATGCTCCCTATTAGTTTCTTGTCTGCATTGTTTTTCTTATCTGGGCAGCTAAAAAAAGTGTTAGCCAGTACAGCATGTATTATTTAGTAGCCTCTGGTTTCTATTCAAATGGAAATTTGTACCAAGACTGGGTAAATAGTTTGGCTTGGGACAAATCAGGGGTGGAATGGAGCTACCATTGTAGGTACACGTAACTTCTCCCTGTGAAATCAACCATGACTTTTATCTTGATAGTAAGGAAAATGGGTTTCTTCCAATGAAGGAGGAAAAAAATAATGGTAGAAATGCACAGTAAACTGGTAAGAAGAGCTTTTTGCATTGCTTGGCTTAGGCTGGAGTATTTTTAGGTATACACATTTTGCCAAAATCATTTGTTTGCTACTAAGAAAACCTCCAGAATGACTTTATGTTGATACACAGACAAATGTGGGAGTAGAAGAGATCGCTACGGTATCACTTGGGTGAGATATTAGGAGGGACTGTCACCTCTGGGGACTCCTGCTCTTTCCTCTGGGAAAATGATGGCTGGTGTGCAGCCTAGACACAACCTAGAATTTGCCTCCATTGTTTTGTGCCTCCTGCAGCCAAAGGTCAGCTGAACACAGAAGTCAGGAGGCTTTGGGGCTGTGTTACCCCTGCATGGTCCCAGAGGTGCTGTCAGAGGGAGAATGCCACATCCTTCTGGCCCCCTCCTTCCATGCAAAATACCACTAAATAGTTGGGGTTTTGCCACAAACATAGGTGAGTCGTCCTGACCGCCACATGGAAGAAATGACCAAGTTCTTTGGCCTTTTGTTCAGTAAAGGGCAGTGGAAGGTAAATCTGAGGTGACTCTGTTGCCTTCTGCATCGTTCTTCTGACCTAAAAATAACATTGCGGCCCCTGTGGTTGCCATTAGGGTTATTTAGTGCTTCAGCCTTCTTTTTTCCCCTTCCCTTTCCAGAACACTAGCGCTGCTGAGCAGAAGAACTGCCCCATTGTGTGAGCCCAAAGGAAGCACTGCATAGAAAATGCGAGGAATTTTTAGGCCATGATATGTTTGGACTAGGAAGCAAGGGACTTGGAGGAATGCAGAGTACGGTTCCAAAAATATTCATTGCAATAGCACTCTTGGTCAGTAACAGTTATTTTTGTTGGCCTGCCAGCCCCCTTGAGCAGAGGTGATGTCATTCCCCGGCGCGGTGGAGGTGGAAATATAGAGAGTGCCCTGTGGTTTTGCAGGGCTGAGAGTGGACAGCTGAACCGAATGCCTTCTCCTGTCTCAAATGTTCTTTCTGTTGTAATAAAAAAAAAAAATAAAAAAAATTAAAAATAGAATTTTGTGGGGGATGGTGAGGGTGGCTTTAAAATAATTAACAGCCCTGAAGAAACATTTTCTGTAGTTCTAGCCTCTTCCTCCCATGTGAGCTCCCTTCCTGTTAGCTCTTCTGCTTTTCTCCTTATAGTGGTCTGCATGCTTTGGGGGGGCTCTGTTTTTTGGGCTGGTTTTATACTGTTATACTTATTTATTTAATAAAACTGATCAGATCATAACATGTGCACTCTCAGTGTCCTGAGCACCTCTGGCTGAGACAGGGGGACAAAAATCTCTTCACAGTAATTAGAATGGGCTGATATACCCTAGAACAGTTCTGAAAAAGAAAACCAGCATTTTTTCTGTAATAAACAGGATGGAGTGGTGAAATACCATGACTTTTTTCCATACTGGTAACTGTCAGTGTTTGTTGTGATCTTGGTGATGCTGATTTGACTTTCAAGTGCATGTGAGAAAGAGATCAAGAGAGGAACTGTAATTTTTTTAACAGAAGTTTTTCTATGCTGATAAAGATAGTAAAAGCTCTGTGCTTCCACTTGTGGTACGAATCCAGCAAGACCGTAACTTTATCTCAGTTTTCCCTACTCTTAATTACATTCAACACAGGTAGCTAAGCCAAATTTCTGCCCCACCCCAAGAACTGGATGCCACAGCATACTAGCCAGGAGGCAAAGAGTTAAGGAATTTATTCCTGGTTCTGCCATTTAGCTACTGGGTGCCACTGGGTAGCGCTTTCCTACCTGGGCCTTATACATGGCACATGTGTACTCCCAGAGGGACAGTGTTCATCCTTGTGGGGCTCTAAGTTTTGCCATGGCATCTGGATTTAATTGTGTGGCAAATAGTTGACACATCAATGACGTTTGTTCCTTCACCAGCACTTGTGAAAGTTACGTCTTGTGATGTAACATAAAGGGCGATAGATTGATAGAGCTATTTTGGACCACGGAGGGGTCCAAAACTCTCCTGTTCAGATCTTTATTGCATGGTGTTTCATTGGTGAAGGAATAATCTGCAAAAAACACTGTGCTGCCTTTCCTAGGATTCCTTAGCCGGGTATCTTGGGGATGCAGAGGAAAGAAAAACTGTATAAAAACAGCCTGAAATATATGAATGCAAGGATTTCCTAACCTTGAAACGAAACTTTTGAGTTGATAAAATCCATGCAACGTTGACAGTTATACAGTGGCAGGAAATTGTTAAAGGTGTCAGGTTTTCCATTTTAATTCTGGGAACACTCTGGCAATAGATTTCCTTGAAAATGCTGTTGAAAAGGTCCCACTTTTTAAATTGGAAAGATTTACAATTTACCTTTTCTGTTAACCTGTTGTTCCTCAAAAGGTTAAGTAAGGGAAATTCCTCATTTTAACACTGGTAGCTATTTGACAGGGTTTCCCTAGCATTGGGTAACGTGGTTTTCTCAGCAAATGTGCCAATGTAATGGTAAAAGAAGGACTTCCTTGCAAGTTTCCTGCAGAGGTCTTGGAAAACTTATCGTGTCATCTAATTCATATCCCCCTTTTAATTTTCATTATCACTACCTTATGAAAATTTACCACTTGCCCAAGTGTTTTACCTCTTCAAAGTGTTACACAATTTTGAGTGAATGAATCAGGAAAGGGGTGATCTCAAGGGCCAGTTCTCCCAGAGCTAATCCATATCTCCAGGTTTCTGTCAGTAACAGCAAAATAACCAGTTGCTTCTTCTCTGCTGAATCTTAATATGGTTGGGGCCGGTTTAAAAAAATCAGTTGTGGCTGGGGTTTCATCTGGCCGCCTTCTTGTAATGATTTTCTGCTGACTGTGGAGGAGGCATGGAAGGCTATGGGCAGACTATGGGTTGGGGAGTATGTCAGGATTAATAGGCCAGTCAGTCCCTTGATTAGCTTTACCCTGGCAGCTGCCTAGTAGCCAGCTTCCAGTATAAATAATCTTATAACTCTGGGGTTGATATTTCCAAAGCTTAAAATATGAAGGCCATACTGTGCTCTTTCTCAATACCATGACCTTAATAAGTTTCCAGTAAACTTTTTTTTTTCCAGTAAATTTCCTGTAAAAATTGTCCCCACACCCACTCTGCTTTGTGACTTGAAAACATCTGTGCAACAGTGCGTGGCTTAGTGTCCTAGGCAGGACTGAGTGAAGCCCCTTGCCTAATTGGAGAGGAAAGGTCTTTGATGTGCCTCAGATTAAAGACATGTTATGGTTTCTCTAATTAGTCACTGAAATAATTTGTAGTTCTGAATCAAATTGTATCAGAAACATTAATAGACATGGGTAATTACTTTTGTTTCTATTTTTCAGATAGTTGGATAAACTGCTATTAGGAGTATTGGCCTGTTGGGACACGGGACAAAGGAAGGTGCAGAACTTTGTACTGCACTGGGAAGAGCAGACTAGAGAAGAGCGTTTGTAAAGGGTGATGGTCAAAAGATCCCAAGTACTTTGTTTTAAGGCATTCAGCAGGGCAGGTTACGGACACCTTAAGCCGAAACCTAAAGCATCAAGTTTTTATTGATGCATACTTCTGTTCCCAAATGCCATCAGAATTGAAACAAGGTTGTACAGAGGCAATTTTATACAGCTGGATGGAGCACCAAGGGAATATAAGAGACCTTTGGACTGAAGAGGCCCTGATGATGAAGATGGTGAAATGGGGAATGGGGACCACCAACAATTTCCTTGAGGTAGAAGTTCCGTTTGTTTCTTGGAGTCTTACTATACTATTGATGAAGGTTACTGAAACAGGGTGTTCCCATAGTCACTTCCTCATATTGGCATTGTAATGCTCTCCCCCAATGAAATTCCTGCCTTAACTTCAGTCATCAGCAGAACCCCAGTTTTCAGCCAGCTGTTTCCCCATAAGGCATGGGTTGCTCTGCAGGGCAGGTCATTTGCTGCCAGGACCCTCTACAGAAGATTTCTCTTTCTGGATTGTACCGTGTAGCAAAGCAGGCAGTGAACACTGGATTCATTTTCTGTGTTATTGTTAGAGTGAGCTCTTTATAACCATCCAATTTTCTTTTAAATAAATCCCATTTGGAAAAACAAATCCTGCCCGTAAAAGCAGCTCTACGCACTGGGTTAGTTTTCAGCATCCTGTACCAGCTGTATATTTGGGTTTATGTCTCCAGGCTAAGCTCTCACTTCTGTGTCCTACCAATGTATTTATGCCAGAGCAATGGTAAAGCTGTTTTCTGGGACTCTTAGGGTTTCTTTAGGTCTAGTGGCATTAGGAAAGATGGAAGAGAATACAGAGAGAAAGTGAATAAACAAGGGAATTTGTTCCGGGGACTCATGTGAAAGGTTAGAAAGGGTCCAAGTTCATGCCCATAAAATCAAAGGTGGTAGAGATACCTATTTCAGCTTTTCGCCAGCCTCCTGGGCACCTCATGTGTCCTGCCAATCTGGCTTCCAGGTTTGGGCTTGTTCGTCCTTATGCCGTCTTCTTCCTCTGTGGTGTGCCAAGTCCCTTGTGCACCATGGAGATAAAGTGTCACCCTGACCACATGCAGAGGTAGGAGGGACATCTAACCAGGGTGTCCTCCATCCAGAGCAGAAGTGGGAATTTTCTGTGCCCACAGAGGATTCTGGAAGGGCTGAGATACAGTTTTGTGCCACCCAGGATTGCATTAGAAAGTTCCTGAAAGTATCATATTTTTTTTTTTACCTGTACTTCACTGGATGCTTGCCTGTGTAGCAAGTAGCCTAGGTCTACATAGAAAGGCAGTAGAAAGGTAGGGAATCATTCCACCACTTGTATAGCATACCAGGAAGAAAACAGAGCTCCCTGTCCAGCTCACTCCAGGGCTTCACAATATTTTCTCTATGTTTAATAGTTGAACATCAAGGATGCTCTCACCAGGCTCCGAGCTCTGGTGGGCATGACAAAGGAGCAATCCCACTCAGGATGTCCTGTGCATCTCCTAAATGCCAAGTCAATGCTCTTCCAACTTGCCAGCCTCAGTGCACCAGCCCTCCCTGTAAACACCCATGGAGTAAGGAGGACTGTGTGAAGTTGAGTGGGTGGCGTATGACTGTGTAGGTCACTAGGAGCCCTGTGATACAGGTTCATTGCCCAATGGTGGCATGGTAAAGAACCTATGTATACAGGTGGACTTCATCTCTCCAGTTCCCCAAGCCTTCCTCTTCACAGCTTCATGCTCTCTGAAAATGTGCAATTTATGGTGTAAGCTTCACTGCTCCATGCAGACTGTCTCTTTAAATTCTTCTTTTTCATCTTTTTGTTGTTGTTGTTGTTGTTGTTTTCCCTGCAAGAGGGAGATGAGAAGAAATTGTCCCACAATTGTTGCCAATTCTTTGCTGGCTGACACTTAAATATAAGGGAAAGTCAGCAAAACATAGAATCTGTGAAGAGAACTCAAAAGAAACCATGGGAATTTGAGCTTGTTTGGAAAAAAAAGTGCTATTATTCATCATGGGCTTCATCTTAGCAATTGCAGTCTATAAGACACTGTGAACATCCACAGTTGGGATACAGAATGGGAAATTTAAGCTAGAGCAAAAGATTCATCTGAATATTTAATTGTGAAGGAGTGAGGCACCCTCTTCTTTTCCATCCTCATTACATCTGGAATTATTTCACATGGTTGTTTAATGATGCTCTTACAGTAATACTTTGCAGTTCCTTAAAAAGTCTTCAAATCAGGCATCAGAACATAATTCACGAGACAGAGTAGATTAATTTTTCTTCTGTCTGTCTTGGGTGTGAGAGAATTCAAAGACCTATTTCTGGATATTGTCTTTTCAGTAACTTGAGGCTTTTTTTTCAATGGGCTATAAGGTGTGGAAGGACGCCTGGTTTAACACTTTAGCCAGAGCACAGGATAAAATATTTTAAAGTGGTTTTTGCTTGTGGTAGGGCTTATGTGCCACTGTTCAGGAGGTGGGGCAGGATTTTTGGACACTGCAAAGAGTCCATAGTGATCTATATACTGCAGAACTAATTCCTAGCAGGACTTCCTAGTCCTCAGCACACAAAGTTGGCCAAAGGCTCCTGTTCCTGCGTTGCTTTTGACCTCCCGTTCATCCTTCCCTGTGTAAAACAATGCCAACAGTCACAGGAGGAAAGTTCTTCAGTTCCTGTAGCTCTTCACAGCTTGCAAGAGGTTCAGCATTTGTGTAGCTTCTGTTAAAACAATTTCCTTGCAAAAATAATTGAATAGGAATTGACAAAGTAGTCCTTTTATTTCAAGTGGCAGATCTCAGGCACAGGCAGAAGCAGCTGAGCTCAGCTCGTATCTTACAAAGTAAGTGAAATGTGGGTTCTAGTGATCTGAAAGGTTAACATGGAGTCACTGAATTAGAAGAATCAAAGAGAGAGGGAGAGCAATGTCTCTTGCACTCATGTCTTCAGTATTGCTGGAACCCCATGGCTCTAGTTTGCATTTGGATTGGACCCTCAACAGTGTTTCTTCAGCAATTCATGTCACATCAGCAACTATTGGCTTTTCCTCAAGTAGATGCTTTACATACTGTGTTCACATCCTTCAGGAAAAATTACAAGTGCATAGGATTAGGAAGGTGATTTGATGGTACTGAGAAGGAAAATAACTCCAGTTTTTAAACTGAAGTGTTTAGTGCTTATGTCAGTTGTGCATCAACATTTGATTTCCTTAGCGATTAGTTCTCTTCCCTCCCTCTCCACTTACCTCTGTCACTGACATTTTCATATGACATGGAAGTACCTGATAGAGGTTTATAATGTGGAGTTTTTTCAGACCTTTAATTTGAAGTGTGGTGGTGTGATGGCCAGAAGTGCATTGCTAAAAAGCAGGATGCTGCCTTGTGCAGTCCCTCGGGCTTCAGTCTAGCCTGAGTTGTCCATTTGCTTGGGAATATGCCAAGGCTGTATTTGATTCTCCAGTTTTGAAACCTGCTTTCTGTCTGCGGGAAAATCTTGATTCTATTTTTTAGTATCCAAAATTTGCATCATGGGAGAACAGGGCTTATGGAATTATCTTCTCTGTGTCCTTTTGTATCTCTCCTGCAGTGGCTAACAGCAGAGGAAACACCAGCAGATAAACGTGACCCTTGTGTGAAGGGGCAGGTGACATGATAGACCCTTGGTGAGGGACTAAGTAAAGAGTATCCACCAGATGTGGTGATGCTTTGAAGTCACCCAAGGTGTCATGTTCTGGAAGGCAGAGCAGAAGCTGGTGACCAAGCCCACAGTAGCATCTCAGAGTGGTTTAAGACAGAAACTAAAAGGAGAGCAGCTCAGCAGCAATCCAGAGCTGCTGTCAGCTCTAATCCTTCTGTTCCAGATATCGAGGTAGCAACATCCATCTGTCAGGTCCTGGGAATCTGCTAACAATTCCCAGCTATGAACTCTGCCTGTCTCACCTCAGAACTGGTCTTTCCTTCTTTGGACAGTGTCATTTGCCTTCCTTTATTGCAAGAAACATGTTTTATTATTTTGATTGTTTTGTCCCCGACAGCCTATTTTTTTTCCCTCAATCAGTTTTAAATACATTTGGGTTATTTCTTAGTTATGTGACAATGCTCAGAAGTGCAAATGGACACAAGCAAGTGGATACACAGCAAAGTTGTGTTATGCTTGTCATTTTTGTGTGGTAAGAAATAGATCTCACCCCTGTGATCGTAAAGGCTAAGTAAACTACAGAAACAAATGATGAGTGACAGCCCTCGTCCCATTTTACTGAGTGAGAGAACTTGCCGGAAGTCTCAGAGGAAATTTGTATAGGAACTGGAAACTGTGAGCCTGTGTTACAAGTCCAGGTGCCATAATCGGAAGTCTATCCTTCTTTTCCAAAACTTATTAATAGATGTTATTTCTCTGCTAGAGAGGATTTTTTTTTCTGATTTTCTAGTACAGAACCTAAATATTTTCTTTTCTAATTTCATTCTGCTAGGTTGAGGTAGACCCACTGTAAAGCATTTGTTATCCCCTTTTGATCTGGCTTTGGCTTTCTACTATTAATAACACACAAATGATAGAGAACAGTGATTGTTGGGTTTATTTCTGCACACAGATATAAGATTTGTTAGTACACCAGAAAAATTCTCTAACACGTATGGAAGGTATAGCGTGTTAAAATTTTCTAGTTAGGCATGCTTATAAAGTATATTAAAGCAAGCTTTAATGTCTCAGTGTGACGAGAAGGCATGAGACAAGGGTGCTTCCATGCACAAATAGCTGGTCCAAATGCAGAGGATACCGTCTTATAACAATCTAGAAAGTTCTATTCTTTAACCTAAACCCTGACTGGTGTTTTTTCCCACTGTAATTTTCATTTTGGATTTGGGGATTTTTTTAGGTTCAATTTTATTTTACATGCATGGGTTTTCCTTAATTTAGTTGTTAAATTAAGAACCCAGAAGATTCTGTTCAGAGTTTCTCAATGCACTGAAAGTGCTGTAAATCTCTTTGACCCTTTGACAGTGGCAGTTTGGTCTTAGGAGTTTCACAGCACTTACAGCTTTATTACAATAAGTGAATTATGACTTCTCTAAGAATTTATTTTTTGAGGAGTCTTTGAGCTTAGAATCTGTGCTGGACACTGTACTGTGAAATTATCTGTACAGGTAACTGTGCTATCATCCTACTGTCACTGAGTTAGTTTCCTCAGTTAGGATTTTAGGCACAGACCGACTGGTCTAGTGGGAGGTGTCCCTGCCCATGGCAGGGGGGTTGAAACTTGATGATCTTTAAGGTTGCCATAAGGTAACCATAAGCTGTAACCATTCTATGATTATATATCAGAACATGGTCATGCCCAGATTAGACTGAAGCAGAAACCCATCTAGCACAATCTTCTGTCCCTAACGCCCACAGTAGTGGACACCCTGGGAAAAGAGAAAAAAATACAGGTGAAGCATATCGTGGTATTCCCTTGATGTAAGTGCCCAAACACCAATAGTAGGTGCTTGGGAATTGCCCATAACAGAAAAGGTGTCTTTGTACAGCATGCAAAGTAAGGGACCCCAACCTGTGTTGGCTCGTAATCAACAACATGGAGGAAATATAGTTGTAATTGAAAAGTGAATAAATGGCCCTGTTTGCTTATGGGAGACATGGCTGGATTTTTTTATTGTGGAATACAGTGGCTGTGAGAGCAGCAATGGACTTAAGTCTCCTGTCAGTGGGCTGCAGTGACTGATTAGTTCTTTTCATAGCTGCAAGCAGTATTAGGGCTGCTGCTGAGGGGCCACCATCTCTTTCAGCTCTGGGTGGCTTGTAGCCAAAGTTACTCTGTAACCTCCCATGGACCACAAGCCCTTGAAGGCTTCATATCAACTCTGTCCTTTTCTTGTGATGGGAATTCCCTGGGCTTCATCCTTCATTCTGGGAAGAGCCAATGTAATTAAATACATTGCTGAAAAGCCATTATCTGGCTTTACATTGCCCGCAGGTTGGCTTCCACTACTTTCACAGAATCATAGAATGATAGGGGTTGGAAGTCCATCTAGGGTAGGGGGTTTGGAGATCATCTAGTCCAACCCTCCTGCCAAAGCAAGTTCACCAATTCAGTTGGACAGGAATGCATCCA
>VZRU01005591.1:315351-341406 GCA_013398155.1 Pedionomus torquatus | reverse complement strand
GATCTGCATCCAGGCAGGTTTTTAATCTCTCCAGAGAAGAAGACTCCCCAACCTCTCTAGGCAGCCTGTTCCAGTGCTATGTTACCATAGAAGTAAAGAAGCTTTTCCTCACATTGAGATGGAATTTTCAGTGTTCCAGCTTGTACCCATTTATCCTTGTCCTGTCACTGGGCACCACTGAGAAGAGTCTGATCCTATCCTCTTGACACCCACACTTAGATATTTATAAGCATCGATAAGATCCTCTCTCAGTCTTCTCTTTCCCAGGCTAAACAGACCCAGGTCTCTCAGCCTTCCATAAGAGAGGTGCTCCATTCCCTTGACCATCTTTGTAGCCCTCTGCTGGACTCTACGGATCCACAAGGTTGTCTTTTTTTTTTTTTTTTTTCCTTCACAGTTGTCCACAAATCCTTCCAGATTTGCCTTGGTGGTGGCTTGCAATGGTAGGAGAGTTGAACTGTGTGTGAGATACTGGAAATGGAACCCAAAATGATGGAGTGCTGTACAGTACTCTTTTTCACCTTTGCTTCTTTACAAATAGCATATGGTCATTTATTCAGATTTGATGCTTTCTGGGAGATGTTGCAGCTTGGGATGGTGTCTAGAGCAGTAATAATTCTGAGACAGGTCCCAAATTTTCTTTCAGAAAATTTTCCAGAGTTCAGTGGAAGCAGAATTTTCTGTGAGAAGGTGGTTTCTGTGCTAAAAACCACTCGCATTTCAATATGAAAAACAGTAAGGGAATTGCATCTATAGAGTATGTCACCTTGGACAGAGTGTAACATAGCTGTAATTCCATTCTGAACAAAGCAGGAGCAGAAAAGCTGAGATCCATGAAGGACAAGTCTAAGGAGATGTCTCCTGGGAGGGCTGTGCCCTGCACTCACTATGAAGGTTTTCAGCTTCGCAAGAAGTCGTGTCTCAAAGCACGCAAAATGTTTTTCTGTCCTTATTGCTCCACCCCCATGGCTTGCACAACTCACAATGTCCATTTCTCCCCTGCACAATATCTTTTGTGATGTTTTACCCACTAGGACTCTAATGCAGTATGTCAGTAGCATTTTACATCCACTTTGGGTAAGTGCAAATGACTGTACAATCTTCAAGAAAGTGAAGAATGAAGCCAGTTTCCTCTGAAGAGAAGCTATTGTAAAGTAACGCCTCTGTGATTCAAACTGAAGAGATTTTTTTTAGGTGGGCAGTGTACACTAATTGCACAAACTGGAATTTTGGCTTTTGTGAAAAATGCAATGAGATTTTTAATGATGATGAATGACCAGCACACTGGTTTTGTTTTGCCCAAAAGAAGGATGATTCATCGATGTAAAATCTAGAAAACACTTCCAGAAAGAGATCATGTAATCTATTCCCAAGGATCGCCTTAATGTTAGCTGATTAAAGATGCTGGAAGAGCACTTCAGTAGTAATCACTTAGCTGTTCTGTTCACTTGCTTCTTTCCCCATGCTTTCAGGTTTGTCTTCAGTTTCATTGCATTCCTGCAAGAGAAGAAGACTCATCTTAACGCTTTCTCATGACAGATGCTAAGCAGTGTTCAAATCACATAAGCCAGATTCTACCCAAAAGCTTTTGGTAACTGCCAACCAACAAAGAATTTCATAGTTTGAGCATTTTGCAAAGATAGTAAGCACTGGATCAGTCATTTGCACAGTGCCAGGAAAATACTATGTTGGGTTTTTTACTAGACATAAAGCTGGTCTTTTAACTGCAAGCTTTTTATCATGTTTTAATTTAAGTTCAGGAGGTAGCCCAGTTGTTTCTCTCCTAAGTTAAGCAAATGAGTATAAAATGACATCTTTTTCTGGCTAGGCCTAAGCAGCCTGATTTAAAGGAAACTTTCTTGGCAAGATCTTCTAAATGTAGCCTTTAAACTAGCTCTTCTGGAAGGTGATGGCAGCTCAGGCTTTCAAAGTTTTGCCTCAAAGTAGATGTCTACAGAAGGCACCCCTGAGATTTTAAGAAATACTTAGAAAGCCATCAACCCAACATCTTCCTTTATTTTCAGGGTTTCTGTAACTATTTCCTTTTATATCATTTGGATTAAGGACACTCGAATTGCACCAGACTAGGGGCTGTGTTGACAATTTGCCAGGCTCTTGAGAGCCACATGTAATTTTCAAAATATGGAGAAAATTGCTTAATTGGAACATGGCAAGTTGCATCACTTAACCATGCAAGAGTGTTACTATGCCCACAGAGGGACACATATTTTGACAGAGCTGTGGCTATGCCAGCCTGTCCTGGGTGTCCTCAAAACCTTCTTCCTGTATCCTGTTTTTGTAAGTGGGGATTTCTGAGCAGGAGACTTTGCATCATGGGATGGAGTTCAGAAAGTTGTCTGAACAGCTGCAGCTGGTGGACTTCATCCCCAGTGGAGCAGGGAGCACCATATGCTGGATGCTCATCCAGATCTGTGCTGGATTGTCTCTCATTGAGGGTCATCAAAAATACCTGCAGCAGCTCAGTGCTTCAGAATATGCAGAACAGAAAGCAGCAGAGAATTCAACAATCAAATATTACAACCAACTCTTTTTTTTTTTTTTTTAAAAAAGAAACGAGTTAAATCATTTGCAGGTAGAGAGATAAGCTTGTCCTTGACTTTCCAGAGGGCCTGAGCCAAGACACAATTAAAATGTATTAGCAGGTCATTAATTTGGGTTTCTGGGAAATATCTGGGATCACTTAATGTGTTTTTAAAAGCAATAATCATTGTTGAGAAGGAGAAATTATGTTGAATGTTGTACAAACAAGTATGTTTGCTAACACAATACTTTTCTCCTGTGCAGATAAGACTGAAGTATACTGTTCCAGGTAGCTGGAGAAGGGAATTGTGCATGTCCCGTACTAAAAGCAATACTGTGGGCTGTGTTGCTTATCACTTGTATAGCTGAACAGGTACCAGGAAGAACGACTGATGCCATTGCATCTTACCTTAGTTACCCAACAAGAAAGTAATAATCGTGGCTCAAAACTGCAAGCCAGGCATAAGGCTTGTTTGCGTATCCATGTCACCTTGTGCTTTGTGCTCCTGGTCTGTGTGGCTCCTGCTCTGAATGGAGTCTCTGAGAAGTAGCTACAGAATAAGTAATAAATAACAAAAACAGCAGCCATTGCAATGCCTGTGATCCTATGTTGTTAAAATTCACAGGTTACCCAAAAGGAAGGCAGGAAACAATAAGGAAAATAGTTACTGCCACAGTAACTATATTATCCTATTTCCAGCCGGGTCCATACCAACAAAATGAAGGCCTTTTATCTTTCTGAGACAGCACAGTAATTTAAATGTCCACCTTCTATGTATTTCTCACGTGGCAACAGCCTTTCATTGCCAGAATAGGAACCAGCAATTTTTTTCTGTAGGGCTTTTGTCAGGGATCTCTCTAGATATTTGTGTGTGTGTGTTTGCATCCAGAGAAACTTCTAGGGTCTTACCTCAGGCAATGAATCCTGTTCTTCATTGAGGCCTGGAAAGTGAGTCAGTGGTTGGGCCTTCCTTTACTTCTGTGTTCAGTGTAGTTGTATAAATATCGGAAAGTATGTTAAGTAAAGAATTTTGCATTTCCCAGGAAGAATATAAGCAATATGTAATGCCATGTGATAGGTAGGCAGGGAGTATAGATGTTCCTGTGGTATCTTTTGACTTTCAGCTACAACATCTAAATGTACAGGTCATGTAGGAAAGGCCAATCTCATCCCACAGACTTTTCGTGTTTGTCAAGAGAGAAACCATTCAGGATCTGTGGGTAGAGATTTCCATGACTGTAGAGCAGCAAAGTTGGGCAACCACTGTCCGCCGTAAATGCTGTAGCTCTCTTTGCAATTTATAAAGCAACTTGATCAGGAGCAAGATTTGTGCTAAAAAAGGGCTGAAGACAAGTTGGAGATTTCACTGAAAGCTACAGAAGTGGAAGGCTGACTGACCACACACTTTCTTCTCTGAAGCAGCCATCTAGTAATAGTTATATCAGCCAAGGTTATGTCCAGGAAGCAAAGTGAATGTTGCTTTTATCTGGGGATCATTTTATTTGTGTGAATCTCTGCTGGGACTTTCTTGCAGAGGTAAAGAATTGTATGACCAGCTGCTCAGCTGGAATAAATCAATTTTTCTAGCAATAGCAGCATTTTGTCCACATGATAATTTTCTGTATCTATTTGAGCAAGTAAGGGTCTGGCAATAAAGCTGTGCAAGTATATTTCTAGTGTAGGTGAGGCATCAGTAAAAAGTTGTGCTGAAGACAGGCTGGATTATGTTTGCTAAGTGGATGGAGCATGACAGGAAGATCAGACTTCCCTGTAGAAGCATATCCCTGTGTACAGGTCTGTCTTGTTTCACAAATGCTTTTCAGATGTTTTTCAAATATGGACTGTTCTTAAAAGGAAGAAAGATAAAGCATTTCTAATACTATGCCCACTGTTGCTACATGGATCTCACTGTGAAATTTGGACACATGGACATTGACTCTCCCTTCTTACTATTCCTCCACTCATTTTGTCCTGGACAAAATCCCTGGAGTTTACCATTTACTGATCAACAAACAGATAAACAAAGGAGGCATGAGGTTTTATTATCAGTTTGCACTCACTTTTAATTAAATGCTCTCATCAAACACTCCTGGAGTCTTAATGAGGCAGAGGAAATTAGTGAGTGACAGAGTGAAGTACTAATGCACTTTGCAGTAATTGCAGGCAGTGGGAATATCCTTGAGATTCTCTGAGCTGCGTCGGTAACACAGAAATGTTGTAGTATAAAGGAGCTGGATCACACATCCTTTGCTGGGGAAAAATAAATTGCCTTCAGAGTAAAGATAAATGAAGAAGATTTGTGAAAGGCTGTTCAACTATAAACTGTTATTTGGATTAGTGCAAAAATACGCCCTGTCTTGTTTGCTAACTGTTTTTTTGATGGTTTGGTTGGCACTTTTTTTTCCTTTTTATTCTTCTTCTTTTTAAGAAGAATCCCACTGTGTGCTGGGACTACGTCTGGTTTCACCAACCTTTTGGGAGTATACAATGCATAGTTCAGCCTCTTTGGTACAGCACATGTGAAAATACAGGGCTAATGGTCTGGCTCCCTTCCATGCCACTAGAATTTTTGCAGGGTAAACTGAAGTGTAGGCTAAGATCTTGTTGATGGCGTGAATAGGGCTCCTTGCCATTCAACACAACTTCTCAGAGGGCAGATTAGCTAACCAACGTCTGAACATGTTTTCACCAGAGGGAGAATGCACCAAGGGGACTGTAAACATTCACATTTGTTCGTCTTCAAAGAGATGGTTCTGGTCTCATTACTTCCCCTCTCTCATCTGCCCGACTCCAGCCCTACCCTATTTAGACTCATGATTTACTGGGCTTCCTTGAACTCTGACCTGTGTCAATAGGACCATGATGTAAACATCTTCCTGTGGCTACAAAGCTGTGACCTGTAGAAGCAGGTGGGGGATGAGGATGGGGCTGGGGTGAGAGCCGTGTCATGTATGCAACCCTATTTTTGGTCCAGACCATTATTATTATGAAGACTACAGATCCTTGCTGTCCAGAGCAGCAAAAGCCAAAGCCTAGAGAAGTCAAGAGGAACCTTTTTGGTGACTTGAATGATCTTTGGATCAGGCCATATGTTTGCTGTGCAAACTGGAAGATAGTCCTCAACATCCCACAAGTGAAAGAGAAAGATTTCCCTCCAGGCACATGGAGGTCCTGCTCTGTGGGTGATCCTTCTTTGTGAATGAAAGCAGATACAAGGTTTCTTGTGTAAGACGTGCTGCACAACAAAAGAGAAGCTGGCATTGTGAAAGCCAGGGAGGAAAGTAGCTGGCTCCAGACACGTAGGCATAGCGCAGCGCCTAGCCCAGGAGAGCAAGATTTTTTGCATTTTGTTGTTCTCATCGGTGCAGCTGCCAGTATCAAACTTCAGTCCATCTGGGAGGATGCAATGCATTTCTCTGGGGAACAGGAGTGGAAGGCAAGTGGGTGCAGAGAGATGTTTTTGTGCAACTCCTGAAGGTTATTTGGAAAGAGTTAAGTGTCAGTCAGTGGTTATAGTGTTCCTTCCAACCTGTATTGTGGAAATACCAACAATGCTGCTCACTTCTCCATGGTGTTTAGCTTGAAATCAGGTTTCAGCCTGGCTGTAGGGCCACTGTGACTATCACTGACTATTTTATATTATTTATTTAGTAAGATGAATATTAGAATTGTTTTGGGTGCTCTTCCACCTGAGAAAAAATAGTTTTTGCAGGACTGCATCTGTTATGTTTGTATTTGTAACATGATTTTCTCCAAGAGCCATTTATTGAGCCAGTATTACATACATGAAATGAGATCTCAAACTGAAAAACTTGGATAGCATGTGTGCTGTGAGAAGCTAAATACTATGTTATTTTTCCTGAAAAAGTATTCTCTATGGTGAAAGCAAGACAGTGGAAAACCAGATTTTGTTATTTTGTTCTTTTTACTGATCTCGACTTTTGCTGGGCTCCACAGCCAAAAATTCAGTCTTTGCTCCACAGACAAAATTCAGCTGAAACTGTGTGGATAAATAGATTTGCTTGGGTTTCCCTGGAACTCTAAATAATTGACCTTCATTTCTTGTCCTGTGCAGCTTCAGCCAGTCTGGAGTATTTGTATTTGGTGGGCATACTTGTATTGCATTAGGTGGATTTGGCCACAGCAGAAGCAAATGGGCATTCGGGTGGTGACTTGTGTGGGCCAGTTGCAACTGTTACAGTCTCCTGAGAACCAGCCCGGATATTTTTGCATTCATACCTGCAAAAATGATTGGTATTTCAGGGAGCTGAATGCTTTTGGAGAGAATCCTGCAGACAGCAGACACCTGACAGAGGTTTTTTTGACTACCACAACACAAATGTTAATCAACATTTCAGTGAACAGCCTCTATGGTGAAGCTGTGATGTTAGATTTCTTAGAAAGCGCCAAAATAATTCAAAACAGTTCTTAGAGTAAAGCAAAGACTTTGTGTCTCTTTGAATACGTTTATAGTTTGGCTCAGGTGGCGGGTGAAGGCTTAGGTCAGCACTTGTGTTCATAGACAGCTGACAATATTTGCTACCCTACCCAGAAAAAAACTGAGGCAAAGGCCTGAGTCTGAGTATTTTCATGTCAGTAAGGTGCTAGTAAATTTACAGCTACGTTCAAGCAACGTAAAATCACAGGCTTTTGATGAACAAACCTTGTGGGGATAGACTCGACAACTCCACCATTTTTGGTTGTAAGCCTTTATGCTAAAAGGGAGCATAGCCAGAATTGTCCTCTTTGAGCTTCCAATATCCTAAGCCATTGGCAAGACGCCTATGTGGAGATGGTGAAAAGCAAGTAAGAGTGTCACTGGCTCTTAGTGTCAAGATGTCAACATGTCCCTGTGGACTCTACCATCAATAAAACCTCCCAGCAGAAGTGTGTGGAAGGCATTAGAGGACTGGGACTGAGAAGGACTTATAGATATGGAATCACGGAATTGCCAGATTTCAAAGGGACCTCTAGAGATCATCTAGTCCAAGTCCCCTGCTAAAGCAGGATTGCCTAGAGCACATTACTCAGGACTGCATCCAGTCAGGTGTTGAAGGTCTCAGCAGAAGGGGACTCTACAACCTCCCTGGGCAGCCTGTTCCAGTGCTCTCACCCTCACCGTAAAGAAGTTTTTCCTCATATTTAAATGGAACTTCCTATGTACCAGCTTGTGTCCATTGCCCCTTGTCCTGTCACTGGGAACCAGTGAAGAGAGTCCAGCTCCATCCTCCTTCAACCCACGCTTCAGATACTTAAAAGCATTGATAAGGTCTCCCCAAAGTCTCCCACATATGATCAAGTCATGTGGAAGACATCAGAAAAGATCCGTGGAAGAGCCATACAAAGGAAGAGGGAAGACAGGCATGTGGCGATTTGGTGGGAAGAGCAGAGATGTTTCAGCTAGGTGCACAAGTGGGACTTGGTCACCTTTCCTTGGTTAAAGCCTCCATCAGGGTTTGGCTGTGCACCACGAAGACGAGGGTTTGCACAGGCTCCTGGAGAAGAGCAACTGTTTGGACAAAAGACATTGGAATCCCTAGTGACCTAGAGAGGAGACAGCGAACAGCATTATATTGGCATGCTCAGCATGTAATAAGGATTCCTTAGAGTCCTACATTTTGTTTGTTGAGTGGGTGTTTTTTTCCCCCGTTTCTGCCTATCTCTATAGTGTATATGAACCACAGCTGTTGACAAGGAAAATATGCAGTTGCTCTGCGGCAGCAAGAAGGAAAAATAAATCATCCTGCCCCCCACCCCTTCTGTTACTATTGACTTACCAGTGCCTATGCTAAGGTTAAAACCACATAGAGCTATGTGCGTAAATGACAAGGAATTTGCTCTGAACTGGGGCACGCTGCCACTCATGACAGATAAGTTCTCTCTTATTTCTAATTGTGTTCCTCTTGCAAGCAGCTCCACTTTATGGTAGAATGGTTATGATGGTTATTTCAGCAAAGTTACTCTGATTTTGTGCCAACACACATGGCTCTACCGGGAATTCAGTATGAGAGTGATGAGAACTGGGCATTGGATTGTTCATCTGGAGCAGAGCTCCAGAGGGGGTTAATTGTCCTCTGTGCAACTGAGGGTTGAATTTGCTCCTCAAGATGTTTAATGATGTAGTGCTTTTTGTGCCAGAGCACTCCCTCTGCCCCTCCTGATTCTCCCAGCAGACATAGCTGCACATACTCCCCAAACAAACTTGAGCAGATAGTAACATTTGGCCCAGAAGGCATGCATATTTTTGTGAATAGATCAGATGTGACCAAGGGCACAATTTCAGTTTGTCATGGACAGATCTTCCTCTAGTTTATACTATAGATGCTCCTTCTCATTAGTGGAGTTATATTAATTTACACTAGCTGACAGTGTAGCCCTATATTTTAGATGACTTTTGGGATATATTTTTTTTTCTTTTTTTTTGAAGCCTTTTGCCCTCAGGCTGCCATTCTGGCTGGCAAATTAATGTTTCAAAAAAGACATCCAAAGCCAATCTCTGTGTCCTGTGGTGAAAACAAGACTGAATGTATTCATTCTTACTTGTCACTCTCTAAAATATGTCTTCCTGATTAAGTTAGTGGACAAGAGCTAGTCACACACTACGCTATGATACAAAGAATATAAAGACGCATGCTCTGCTCCCTGTGACCTTTCCTTTCTCATGATAAAATTTTTTAGGGTTTTTTTGTTGTTGTTGTAAAATACCTTCTGTCTTGAGAACTTCTCTTCCTTTGGCTGATCCTGCTGACTTCTGTGTGAATAGATCAGATGTGAGCAAGGACAGAATTCCAGTCCATCTTGCACAGACAGCACATATTTCTGGTTTGCTGTAACTGTTTATATCAGAGTAAGCACACAGAGGACACGTATAAAGTCTGGATCCAGCGTACTACACATTGTAAAGCAAATTTGGTGTCATTGGCCTACACTGCGTTTTATTTGCCTGCTAAGCTTTTAAAATCAAATGCCTTCTGAGATTTCAGACCATCCAGACTCGACTCTCCAGCTGGAAGATTGAAAATGGATTATAGGATAATCTCAAATCACAACTGCTACCTATGCTACATTAGCTCCATTTATTTGGAAAAATGGTGACATATTTGAGTTTGGTTATCCAGCTTTTGCCTTTTTTTTTTTCCCCCCAAGAAAGTAGAGTTAAACATTACTACCTGCCAAGATTAAAGTTAATGAAAAATGGCAGGTTTAGGAATCCATAAAAGATATGCTGTGAAAAAACAGTAGACTTCCACAGTCCCATATTACAGCTCTAAGTTTGTGTATGTGTCCAGGTAAAGGTTGGAAATTTGTTTACTCAGGGTCTTAAAGATGCCACTGAATGAAATGTACAAAAAAAATTGTACTGTTACCAATTCTCCTTTGTCATTTGCTGACTTCAGCTCCTAGCCACTGGCTTATGTTTTGCCTGGTTCACTGAGATTGCAGAGGCCCCAATTTTATGTGTTGGTTATGTAGTATTATCTTTTAAGGAGGCTTAACTCACTTCTCAGCCTTCTAACTGTTGGGATGTGTTGAGTACTTTACCATTTACAACTGTTTTCTCCTGCTCTCTTAAATGTTTTTGGCTCACTTTGGAACTATTATTTTTTTCATTCTTTCCATTTAACTTTTGAGCCATGACATCAAGTCTGGACCCAGAATTCTATCTCAGATACTACTGTACATACAGTCAGATCACCTATGCACTTCTATGTAGTATTCTTCTTGTATCCAAATAATGCATTAGCTGTTTTCACCACAGATTTTACCTGAGAGTTCAAGTTGAGCTAGTTGTCCAAAGTCTCTGCTTTTGAAGGCTGAATTGCATGGTCTAAAGCTCTGCCCTCTTGCAGCCTCAAATGTGTGCACATCGCATCAATCTGCTGAACGGTTTTACCTATTCAGTGAATGATGCATTTTATGTTCTAACAGTCATCTCTCTTAGGATATACAGTCTCCACATTTTGCTTTTGCTTCTGTCCTTTCTGTGCTACCACTAATGGTTTTTCTTTTCCCATACAGCAGCAGCCTTATCCTTAACTGGAAATGGATTTTTAAATGCTGCTTTATTGATTTTGGCTTGATGAATCCCTGGTGTTTCACTCCTTCAACTTCAGTTTTTTGCAGGCTGTGTTTTTTAAAGACTAATGACATTATTTGTCATCAATCTTCTTTTCTCCCTGTTTTTCAGGGAATGTGAATATATATGCTTTTTCTTGATGTTTTAGTATTCTTTTCATGCATCATTTTAGCCAAGGCAGAGTTTTGCCACTGGGAAGTTCAGACTTCATGGGATGCCCAGGTAAATATTCCTATTATCACCGGAAAGCTTTTTTATGAAAAAAAAAAACCAAAACAACAAACCAACAACCCAACCACAAGCAAAACGCATCTTATGATCAGAGGCTTAAGGAACAGTCATTGTCTTTGCTAATGGAAGTGGGTGGTCTCCCAATGAAAGTAGATGTTCAGTGGAAAATCCTCATGATTGTCCCATCCTTAGCTCACGAGACTGAGTTTGCTGTAGTTAAAGTCATAAGCCTCTTTTCCTCACATGGTCTGGAAATTTTTAGTTTATCCTGCATTACCCAGTGCTGTTTGGCACAGCCATTATAATCCCCCCACCCTTCCAGACACAGCTTTCTCTTTGGAGGATACTAGGTATTTAATTCGTCAAATGCTATGGGGAGGATGACTTCCAGTAACTTCCTGATCGCCCACAAGTTACCCAACATGCATCTTCTGCAGCTTTCTATTTCTCTTGACTCATCAAATACAGAAACTGGGTTCTGAAGCTAAATGTGAAAGCCACTTTAGGTTCTCCATTTGCAAAGATAAGACCTTTAGTTTGTCTGTCCTGTACTACAAACTAAGGATGCCATAGGCTAGACCAGTCAAGCTGACAAGGTACCTTTGGTTTTTTTTCTACAAGAAAATTCTACAAGAATACAAATTTCAGTGTTAGTTTACCTCCTCAAGTTTGTGAAATGATTGATTAGCATGCCTTCTCATTTCATTCTCCAGTCATGCTGTGGCGATGAGTGAGTAGGTACATGAGGTGAGAGCACTAACAAGTCTCAAAACCATTATGATGCCTAATCTGTTCTTCACTTTCTCTGAAGTTCAGCTTCATGGAAGATGCACATCAAAAATTTAGGCTTTTTACATATTACAAATCTGTGGAGGTGAGGTTAACTTCCTCTGAAATTTGTTTTCTCTTCTAAAGCAAAACATACATAAGCATTTATCTTGACTGCACCTGTGTACGGCATCGCTGGTTTTAATACAGTAAAGAAAAATACGTGCCTAATCTTCTCTAATGAGGAAGCCGACCAAGGTGTGTCTGTGGTTTCATTAAATGTGCCAAGCAGGAAGGATAAAAGGAACCATAGAGGAGGAGAGTTTTGCTGGAATCATGGTCCAGTCGTTAGACCAGTGGGGCATGCTATGTTTTCCATTTCTCACATTAGGGACATGAGTAATCATGTGGTAAAGGAAAGAAAGGAAGGTACTGAAAAGAGAGCAGAGGGTGAGTATGTTGGGGTTTAATGAATGTCGTGCTTCAGTCCAGGTGCTTGTTCCCAGCAAAGTGTCTGTATGTCACTTATTATTTAGAGTCACTAACACTTGCTCAAGGTGCCAGAAAATAAAAACAGACGCTGACACGTAGCGGGCACAAAATGAGATTGCAGCAGCGCAGATGCGAGGTTGGATTTCATGCTCCAGAGTTCGTTAACATGGCGCGAGGGGGATCGGTTTCAGAGAGGCCGACTGGGCTGCTCTCCAAATGAGGCGTTCCACATGATTTCACATCAAACAATCACTGGAGCGACACATTTGTTGTTTCCACTCGTGTGATAACACAGCAATGTGCTGGTGCATTCATTGAGGATTTATTGATTGGGCTATTTTCCTAATGTGTTTTAAGCTGTGGTAGTACAAATTCTGGATGGTGCGTTACCATGTTTCACTGAGTTGGAAAGGCACACAGCAGCCATTCGTCCTGATCAGTTACTGTCAAATACTTTTCCCCAGACCCGGAAAATAACTTCTCTTGCCTGGAGGAGTAGGTGTGTGCCATGAGAATGAAGCCTGGCATGGAACATATCACTTATGTGCTTGCCTATGGATTGCTAGCCACAGGAGAAGACCTATTTGGTGGTATGTCAGTGAACTACAAGAAGTCAATGTGAGGCTTCTCTTCTGGATATTTTCATAGTAAATTTGGCATCTGAGCCATGTTCAATATGGTTTTGCCAGGGGTAGTAAGCCTTCCCATGAAAAAAGCCTTCCTTTTTTCATGATCCAAGGACAAGTTCTTTGTATGGCATTGCAAGAAATTTTATGAATGTAAAATTAACTTAACGGCTTGGAGGTCAAAGAGTTGTACCTCAAGAAACCAGAAAAGCTGTTGCACAACAAGGCAATAGGAGTGTTTTTCTTCTAGTATTTAATGATGTGGGTAGCAAGGTAGCATCTAAGACCCCCAGTACAAACTGGGACCCTACTGTACTAGCTATACTAGCCAGTGTACAATGAACAGGAATACGGTTGCTGCCTCAACCAACAGTGTTTATGAAAGCTATTTGGAAACATTTTCCTGGAGACATTTCCTAATGGAAAACGGAATTTCCATAAAATTATATACCCATTAATTCAGAAAACTTTGATTATGCCAAAAATATCAGTTCTTCTGTTGGGAAAATCCCAAAGAAATTTTATTTGAGTATGCATGATTCAAATTAAAACATTTTGTTTTATTGAATCTGACTCTGTTGAGTCAGTTCAGTAAGGTATTAAGTTGTTTCTATTAATGCAGCAAGCACCTTCTAGCAGTTATGTTTTAGCCTTACATACATTCCCATGGGCTATTTTTGTAATATGATTACCTGTATCTCTTGTCCAAACTTGTTTGATCAAGCATCAGTCATTCTGCATACCTATTAGAAGATGAACTATGGCCAGGAACTACAGCTCCCGTAAGGCAATGTGCAAGAGGTGGGGAAGGCAGTCTAGTATCAACATAGTGAGAAATTAACCATTTGGGGCTTTTTTAATATGTCACAATGTGCTATCTAATTTTTGAGAACATGAGCATGTTTTTTTGTTTGATTTGACAACATGAAAATGAAACAGTTTCATGTTGTGGTCCATTAGACAGTTATTAAAAAGTGTCAACATTTTAGACCCAGGTTGGTAAACAAATGTTGAAACATCAGAATTTTCCATACAGCAGAAATTTTACATTTTTCTCTTCTCTTCAGTTTCTTCCATTCCCAAAGATATCTCAATAGCTCTGTGTTAGTTGCTTTTGCACAATTTTAACAGACGTCTTTGTAAGCTCAGTGAGCTATAGCCATGCAGTTATTTTTATTTTGTATATTTCTTTCCTAAATTTTCCATCTTCCTTTCTTAGTGCAACAAACTTAGAGTTTTCCATAGTCCTGCATCAGAAATAACACACAGCCAATACTGATGTTCTATAAGACCTTATATCTGAAGGAAGGACTCTGCTAAAGTTTGTCTGGTTCTGATGGGGAAGGGTTTTCTGATTTCTCTACTGTAGGGTATCCTCTTGATATGTTACTGGAGATGGGCCTTAATTCAGTTGGATCCGTGTATTTTCACCACCTGAGGTTGTTTATATTCTGGCATTTGATTTGGGCTCCTGTAGAAATGAGAGTATAATTTATTTATGTGTGTTATGTATATAAGTGCCGTTCTGATTTTCAGAGTTTACCTGTCTTCGGTGAAGGGGAAATAATATGTTGTTATGACACGGAGCAGAGATTAACTATTTCTTATATGAATACTGGAAGATTTGAAAGATTCTGTAGTATTTATAAGTGATAACACTACTGCGATCAAACAGCTGTGATTTTGTGATTATACAATCCCCTTTCTTTGTGATCTTGTGCAGTGGGTGTGGCATTGAAAAGAGGGATTTGACGGTAAAATTCATCTCCAAAGGGAGACGTGTCTTCTAAGGCAGGGCTTGTAAGCAGATCAAGTAGGGGCAGCAATTAAAGTCAACCCACACTTCTTTGATGATGGAGAGGGATAGTGTTACACGAGGGGAGTGCACATGAGTTACTTGTGCAGCAGATGAGAGAAACCTCACCCTTTCTGTCAGCAAAGACAAATATTTAGTTTGTGTCTCCTAAGAAGTGATTCTTTATTAGTATTATTATTATTGTGAAAGCAACAAAGCTACTGAATTCTCTTTTGATGTAAAAACACCATTATAATTGGGGGGTTAGTTTAACAGATTTCTTTTGCCTTAATTTCAAAGAGCACCAACTTTAAAATAAACTTTACCAGCTCTGCTTTTTTATAGTTCTTTGCAATGAATGGAGTGACCATGTTTCTTGCCTTCATAGTGTGAGCAGCAAGGGCTAGATCCAGCACCACACGCTTGTCCCTTTTCAGACTCTGGGGCTGGACCATGGACTCAGGGGCAAGAGAAAAGGAAGACCTTGGTCATCACTGAGGGGTCACGTTCTGCCTGAAGGGCAGCCCTTCTTAGGCGTCAGCCTGTCTGCCGCTAAAGATGACTCCTATCCAAATGGCAGAAGCCAAGCCAATGCGAAAGTCCTGGCATCACCAACAAAGAGCATCTGCCAGGCCTGGATGTAGCTGCATATTGGAAAAGCAGAGCCTCGTCTGCGTGGGGAATGGCACAGGTTCAGCGGATGACAGCCAGCACTTGGCTTGGCTCCACCAGCCCTGACCTATGTGGAAGGCAGGAGGACAGGCCAGCATTCGCCTTGGCCAGTCTAATCAGGGTTTATTTCTCATGGAACTAGTAATAAACCCTGACTGCTCCCTTCCCACAGATCCCAGTGTGTATCGGTGTGGTACATTGCCTGGCATCACTGGCACGATCTGACCCACTAATGGTTCCCCGTGGCAGCAAGAGGTGACATGTCTTGCTGCTCACGTCATCAGTCTTCTCAAAAAAAGTCTTAGCAGGACAGCCTGTGTGCTTTATTTATTTCCCAGGGAGATCTTATTTGATTGACAAATATGATGTGAAAATGCCAACTTTCTGATCACCTGTACTAAAGTGCTCAGAAATGGCTTTGTTTGTGTCAAACATAGCTCTAAAGAGTTAGTGGTCAACTAGATGGGTGTTTCACCTCCCTGTATTTGCCCTCTATGACAGGGGCAACTACCTCACTGGGTACCAGGCTTCCTTTGTGAATGTAGGGCAGTACTTATGCGAGGAGATACTCCTTCTCATTCCTTTTTAAAAATATTTTTATGAAGAAACTTTCTCATAAACTAAATGGGGTGATGCAGCATATATATATTTAGGTATTGCATAGTAAGACTCTATGGCTACTTGCAGCTTTTCATGCTCAAGAGACACTGGGAATCCTGTGCTGCTTTGGTTGGAAGATGGTGGAATAGAGGGAGATCAACATTTGGTTGGACAGACAGCTGGAGGCCCAAATATGAACTGCTATAAAATACTTATTTTGCACTTGGCCCACTCATTAGGTCCTCCAGGTTGAAATCTATATCAGTAAACATTATATATGTTCAAGTGGCATTTTTTTCCCCTCACTCTTGAAAGACAAAGGTCATAAAGAACATTTTTCTTGTGATCATAAGCCAGGTCCTGATCTTGTTTCCACAGCTAAATATCTAGAATAACATAATGTGTTTAATAGATTTGCTTCAGATCTTTGGACATGTGAATGATACCATGAAGGACTCTCCCATCCTATTTAACACACATTGCACTGACCCACTGAGTCAAATTACAGGATCATCAAGGAAAATGTGCTTTCAAAAACGTGTGTGCAAACACACACTGGTTCAGCACGATGGAATGTGGCTTGCTGCGATTTATTGTCGGAATGTTTCATTTGTTAAAGCCAATGACAGAAGTTGATGTTTGGATATCACCCAGTAAAGAAACTGTATCCCTCTGCAGAAGGCATTTTGAGTCCTTGGGACGACTGTGGTGATAAATATATGCATACATGCACATTTGCCTATCCTGATACGGTAGATCTCCTCCCAAGCTTTCATCTAACTGTTGCTCTGGAAAATACCTCTTGTCGTACAAGGGCAAGGCTAAATCCAGTAAAGTTTGAAGGTGGTTCTTTACCCTTTGGTTTCCCGCTTAGAAGTGTTATTTGTCACCTTGTAGGTAGAGATGCACTGATAAACTAGTAGCTGCTGGGGGTTAACAGGAATTTAATTGAGAACCACTGAACATGAGGATGACCTTGTGAATGAAATTCTGAATGAAATAGTTTGTTAGACACTTGTTACACACTGTTGAGCTGCAATGCTCTCGGCTCTCAGTACTCTGCCGTTACTATTCCAAGCAGCCAACAGTAAAGGGATCATCCCTCAAATGTCATACATCACTTTTTATCAGCACTTTAGGAGAAGAATATTGCTCTGTAATGGCAGTTTAATGGCGAAATACTAATGCATCACTCTACAATTACATCTGGAAGACAACAGGGATAAAAGGGTAAGGAGAACTAATGGTCGATCTTTGCAGAAAGGAGCACTGTATAAGCACTTAGGAATGCTCAGAACTTTCCCACCACAGGTACGTTTCTATAAGACCTATCAGAGCTGCTCCAGTCCTACCTGTTCAGAGTATGTAAGTGGTCTTTAAAAAAACCAAAACAAACAAGCAGTCACTTTTTAATGTTTCCTTCTAGGACATACATAGAGCATGGTGGTTTTTTTTCATTCCTGCTCCTTTGTAAGCCCACCTTTATCTATTTTCGCCTGGTTTCTGAAGCCTGAATCTCAGATATTACATTTTGACTTGTATCTGCTGGTGCGAGTGCAGCATGCACCGATTCACAACAGTAACATGATCTAGTTACTTTTTCTAGTAACACATTCACAAAAACTTTCTGTCTGCTTTCTCCACACAGGCAGGGTAGAGTCCACATGGGCAGAGTGTATCTCCACGAAGCCTAGATCTTTCCTGTTTCAAGGATCTCTACATTTTGATGTCTCTCACTACAGGTTTATTGCTCTACCCTCAAGTCTGTAATCCCAAGCAAAGCTCTCCAGACAGGCAGCTGGTAGCAATTTCTAATCTGCTGAACCACCATCTGCTGCTTTGCTCCTAGTTCATTGCTGCGTGAGTCTGGGGGCCCAGCTTAATGTGCCCTTGCTGGTACTCAACATTTGCCAAGAAAGAGGAATAATTTACTGGTTTGTATTTTCCACTCTGTTTCTTCCCCTTCTTGGCTCCATTCTTTTGTCTTATTTTTGCATTATTGGGCATGGTGTCTGGTTTCTAGTAGCGTATTAGCAATGTAGGAAAAATGAATATAATTGCAAAAATACCACACAAAGGACTCATATGTTGCTTAATCCACTTGCTGGGAATAATTGAATGGGATTCCTTTTGTTTTGTAGTTGCTTGATTTTCTAGTTAGAAGTCCCCTCCTCCTGTGCCTGACCCTGCAAGTACTGGTGGGCAGACAAGCTTGAGAGAAATAAAAATCAAATCCAGCCCTTTGAAACTGAGCCTGCTTTGGAGAGTCAGAAATGTGTGATTGAAAGTACTCGCATCTCACATCCGAGGTGCTTTACAGACATTGGCAAAGATTCACCTAGACTTGTGGTGTGAACTCTGCTACAAGACAGTGATGATAAGCTCTGTGCTGCTTTGCAAAAGCCTGGTGTAACCTGGATATCAGGTGCCACTTGAATGGCAAGAGCCTCTCCTAAAAGAGCCATAATTCAGTCATGTAGTAGTGGGAAATAGCCTTGAAAGACACCTTTTCTGACCTAATTCTGTATAGCTGCTGCTCCTTTAGTCTAAAGCCTCCTTGGTCCAAACGTGTCATCACCCTTGTTTTAGATAAATGTGGTGGGTTAGATAAAGGAGGGCTCAAAGCCACAGAGCTCCTATTTACACCAGCAGGTTTCAGCTTCTCCCTCCTCTGCAGTACGTGGCAACATGAGATCCCTTTGCCCAGTTCTGATCATGTTAGTGTTCCTGCTTGTCATTCTCTCACCTGCTTCTGTGTTTGTTGGATCTATCCAGAGTACAGGCAGAAGTACAGTGGTAGGAGAGCAGAGCAGGGGCAAGAGCTGCTGAGAACCCTGCAGGGAAAAATGTGTCTGTGAGTTCCCAGAGAGGCTCTGTGGGCTGCTAGTGACATATTCAAAACTGTGGTTATCTGTCTGAACAAGGGCCTGTAACGGAGCTGCAGTTACTGTTGCTGTGATGGTTTGTAATAGGAAAGGAAACGCTGAATGTGTGATGATCGGAGACGTGCTTCAGGTCTTATTTGGCCTGCTTATTGGTGTAAACTTTTATCCATTTTGAGAATTTGGTCTTAATTGATTTACAGCTGCACATCTAATCCATACACAGGCTTTTCCCCCTCTGTAAAATAACAGCACATGAATTAAAAAGCATGCTAACATATCAGGGGGGCTATGTAAAAAGCCACAACAATGTTGACAGGACAAAAATGTTGATAGGGTGTTAAAGAAAGAGAGTTAAAGAACTCCAGCTGTAAACCTTATCAACAGGAAGATTGAGAGGTAAGCTAAATTACAGCATGCAAGTCAGTAAGTAATATCATGCCCATTAAGAATGGGCAGAAGATACAGGATATTAAACAGCTCTTTATCAAAAGAAAGTCACAAGCTGATAAGAGAGCTAAAAGGTGGGTTTGGACAAAAGCAAAGTAGAACCTAGCCAGGCAGTGGAGGTGAAAAACCCCTGGGACAAACTGCCAAGGGAAAAGACAAACTTACCATTTTTTGATGTCTTCGGTTTATTTATGGAAGCTTTCCTGGAAAATGTTTTTGCCGAATACAGCAGCACTGACTAGATGGGAGATCAGATTAGTTGTTCAAAAAGTCCTTACTTGGTTTAAAGTCTATACATCTTCTTGTCACACAGGAGTATGAGGTAGAGGATGTAGCTCTGGAGGATGGCCTGGCAGACCTGCCACATTCCCACCTGTGATATTGGTGTATCTTATAAACTTGGGGAGATCAACTTTGAATGGTCATCTAAAAAGTCATCCAAGATGAAATATTCATGCTCTATTTGGAAGGTTAAACACTAAAATAAATGGCTTGGTTTCATTGTTGCTCAGCAGGAGTGAGAGCTGCAAATGCTTTGCCTCTTTATTATTCTGAAATAATAATTATTATTCATAGCCCAAAATAAGATTTGGATGCTCAACATTTTGTACTCAATTAGATAGTACATCTTCCTTTTCCTGCACAGAACTTGCAATATTTGAGCTCATCCCATGCATTGTGAAGTAATAAATTGTAAAAGTCATGCCTACTATTTTAGAAGCAAACCAATAACTCTTTCTTGCAGTAAGTTGCTGTCCATATGAAATTCGGCACAGGCTGTGGCAGCTTTATTGTGCAGCCATGCAACATTCCTAGCAGTAATATATGTGTGTGTAGAGAGAGGGCGGGCAGGAGGTAATTGTTTCACTGACAGAAAAGATATAGACAGATGCACAGAAGCATTCTGGAACAAAAATGGGGCTGCATCCACTGAAACAACAGATGCTGCCTTGTGAAAATATTTTTTCCATTATAGCTCCAATGTCATCTCCCACTTATCTTTCAGAAGTGCAGAAGGAGCTCATTTCAAGGGTACCTATTCTTGCCAATGGCATTCCTCCTGCCTCGCAGCCTCAAAAAAGGGAATGGGTTTTTAACAGGCATCATGGTGGGGGGACCATTTGTCTGCGATTAGGCCCAAGAAAGGAAAGAAACTTTTGTCCAAGTGAAAGGGAAGCTTGTAGTTCATTAAGTGGTGGAGGGATTAGCCATGTCGAGAGCTCTGTTCTGAAAAAGTGCTGGAGAGGGCCTGGGGAGGGGAGGTTTCTCTGTAAGAACTTTCTTTTTCTCTTCTATTCTGCGGCTCTTTAATGGCTTCCCTGCGGTGGGGCACAGCGTAAGTAGGGAATCCTGGTCTTATTAGCGGGCTTTTGGTACCCCACCTCCCTCCAGCCCAGCATCTCTTTATCATTCTGCCAGTTCATTATGGGCCCGGCCAAGACTTCACTGGTTTGGGACTAAGCTAAAGAGAGAGAAAGAAAAGGGGGTAGGGGGAGGGAAGCGTACGCAAAGCAATTAATTTGGAAGCATTCAGGCCTGAGAATGTAGACCACTCCAGAAGAAATGGTCCCCCCAAAGAAAAGAGAAAATACAAACCTTTAACAATGTTTTCTTTCAAGGTTTTGGCTACTGTTGCATAAAACCCTTCAGAGCTTTGATTTTTTCCAGCTCTAATTTGCCTGCACCAAAGAGTTTCTCCATAGAAATGTTTCCCTTCGTTTGGAGGTTTCAGACTTCCCCTTTATTTCCAAATGCTCCTGCTTCAGAGGCAGAGCAGAGGGTTTTTTTTTTGTTTTAGGTATCAGTAGTCCCTTGGGACCAAAATGTGAAGTTGGTGTGCGGGTAAATTCCCTCTGTCCTTGCTGGGAACCTTGGTTGGGTGTTGGCCAGTGTAACATGCAAGTCAGGGCTCTAGGATTTGCCTTCTACTGTTCCTATAGAATATTCCCTTTGCAACCAAAATATTTCTTGTTCTTTCAGGGGAATACTGTCAAATGCAGAGTTACTGCAGGTTTAACTGGCACTGAAAGCCATCCAGGGAGCCTACTTTGCTTCCCTTGCACAAGCACTTGGAACTTCTGGCATAAATTCATTGCCAGACATCGATTCTGGAGTGCAAACCCCTCTTTCCAGGGGTCTGAGCTCACCACTCATTCCTCATCTGGACTGAGAGCTTGGGAATAAAGGTATCGCCATGGGGTTGACAGCAAAATAGCTATTCCGGAACCAGCTCCAAGCACAGATGCTCTCAGAGCTATTTCCTCTGGAGCAGTGGGAGTTTCGGTGGGCCTGGAGGTCCGGTCTTGCTGCCTTCCCATGCCAGCCTGCATACATAAAGGCATCCAAGTCATTTAGCTTAATGAAAGAGCCACAAACGATTAATACAAAAAATATCTTTGACTAGGACCAAAATTGTCATCAAGTTACAAGGTCCAGTTGTTTATTTTCACCTGTGCGTGTCTTTTTCTGCAAGGTGAGCACACCTCTATGCATAAGGGAATATATGACTGGCCCTTAGGCAGTTTGGGCATTTTTCCAAAAGACTTGGCTGGATGGTGGTGGGTTGAAGATGAGGGAGTCCAAGATGAGACCGTGTTGAACCTCCTGTAAAAACAGCCATGTGTTTCTCTGTGCTTGCATTTCTGTGCTAACTGCATTCACCACATCATTGAAATACTCAGCATATGCTGCATTTCCACTAGAGATGAGCTGAAGCTGAACAACTCACATGTCAGTTTGACCAAAGAAATCTGGGTGAATTTTTTTGCTGTGTTGTTTCCTACTTTTGGATGCCAGCGCGTTTGCTGTAATCTGGCTTCTTCAAATCGCATCTGCCCATTCACTCATGATCTTACACAGTATGGAACGATGTTCACAAATCAGTACAGGAGCTCTCTGTTACTAGAAGAAATCACAATTCAAATGTTTATTTTACAAAAGTCCCACGGTAACACGCTGACATTTGATTGCAGACAAAAGCAAAGGTGTGTCTAATCCAGGAGGGATGCAAACACGGGGTGGGAAAGGGCATTCACATTCACACTGTATTGACTTAACTTAAATCTATGAAATGGGATGTATCTAGGATGATCGTGTGTTCATTAGACTCATAATGAGAGAGATGAGAGGGTCCTGGAAAGCCGGGGACATTAGCCACACCACTGGCATCTAATTCTGTCAAACACAAGCAGCTTTCGGTCATACCTGAAAGGTTGCAGGAAGACTCATGTGCCTGAAGAGATTGAGAGGAACTGATTTTGCTGCCACTTCATGCTGCCTTTCATGCATTGCCACAGTGCTTCTGGGGTCTCTTGGCCCACTCAGAGCACCCCTGGGGCCCTGCGTCTTTGGGAAGTGACCTTTCCCAGTGCTGCGAAGGGCAGCAAAATTGATTTGCTTTGCAGTGACCTGTGGTTAGAAACATTGGTGCCAAATTCTTCACGCAAGCATTTGTTTAGCAGCCGAGTCGCCTATTTGTATCTGAGGGCAAGATTTAGGCAAGTAAACTGAATGCACTATCAGGAATGCTATCTTCACTCATTTTCTTTATTCCCTTTTCACTTCCTTTTTGGCCAAGGTTAATTTAGAGCTCTCATGGGTTCCTGCTGGAATGACTGGAGAATGTTTCTCAATATTTCCAAACTGTTTTCCAGCAAAGGCTGCCAGTATGAGGCACTTGAAACACCGCTACGAGGTTCATACTGGCAATCAGCAGCTCTGACTTTCAGTATCTTACCACAGCGTGAGCCATAAAACAGGGGGCAGTGGATAAATTGAGAATAAAATTGTGGTGCGTAGAGCTACAGGCAACATCTGCCTTTCCCATCAGTGCAAAGGCAGAGCCACTACCCTTAATATTTTTAGCAACTTTATTTGCAAACGTGATATTCTGTTGAATACAAGGTGGTCAGTGAAATGGATGTTTTGGCAAGGTACTTTCCTCCCGGAGTCTAGTCTTGATGGAGTGAGGCTGAGCTGTGCCCTGAACCTGAGCCCATGGCCCTGGGATGGGCTGTCCCTCCTGAGCAAGTTCTCAGACACATGTTTTGATTCATAGCCTGTAGGGAGAAAAGTTGGGTTAATTATGGATGGAGCTAATCAGTTAGATAAAACGACAGCCTGTTTGGGTTTTAGCACAGAACTCATACTACATTTTTTTCAGTGATTACAAACCCCAAATCCTCCCTTTTCTCTCCTCCCCACCCCCATATATGTATTCATTTGTATTTCTGGGTTTTGGTCTGGTCCAAAAGCAAAAACGCTGAACAGTAATAAAAATCAAGGTTAATGTACCATAATATTGAGCCAAGGGACTTGTAAAATTCTTGCTTTAGTTTCTTTTAGTTCACACACACAAGGTTCAGAACTTTTTACAGTAAGATTTGTTATTGCAACATGCTCTTATTATGACAGCTTTTCATTTTAGAAATGTTGAGAATCTATTTGGAAACTATTTTTAGGTTGTCTGGTCGAGAATACTAGAGCTTTTTATTTTTATTTAATTAGTGCACACATAGTTTTGCTTTAATGTTGTTTTTATTTCATGACATGGAATTATTTTTTTTGAGTGGAACTCAAACATACAAGCCATTCATTTGCTGATGTATATATTGAAAAAGTTTGGAAACAAGAATCTTGGGTCCAGAACTGAATGCTTCTGAAGTGAACTTAGATTCAGCTAAGGCCTGACTTAAGTGTGGTAGTTACTTGGGATACATTCGTGTGGGTAGACCCTCAAATTAATTTGTCAGATGCCCTGGGTGAGTGCTTATTTGGCAAGGTTTTATGCAAACCATAAAGAAGCTTTTAGTTTAAGTGCTGAAGCTGACTCCCTGCAGAGGGGTTTGCTTTGCTCTATCCTTTTTGTAATCATCTGTTCTCTTCTGTTGTTTTGGGTAAATCTTCTCCGTGCATCCCAGCTCCCGAATGACAAATTGGGGCAAATGACTTTGCCTATTCATCACTTATTGCCTAGAACATAACTTCCACCATTCTTTCAAATTATCCAATTGCTCTGCTTCTGTTTCTTCTTCCCTAAAATCTTGATATTCACAAGGTTCATTGCCACATTTCAAACACCAGTTTAGGAAAATATCAACATGTCTCTGATTTTATGAGGACTTCACAGTGGAGCAATTGGATATATTTGTGTCCAAGTCAAAATGACAAGGGCTGAGATGCATGGAAACATTTTAATCTAGTATGTTAGTGGTTCTTTTCCTGTCTTGGAAATGTCTGTTCTCTACTCAGGCAAAAGAAATAAAATGCAAAAAAATCATGAATAACGTCTAATTGAAAGGCCATCCCTGGTTTTAGATATTAGAGCAGAAGTTAACCACGATGGCTGCTTCTGGAAAGTATTTGTCAGTGCTATTATGCAGAATTCTGAAAAATGCTGGTTTTTTCCTGGGAGGCTGTTATCAGGAACAGTTATGTGTTTTGCCTGAAGACTATTACTTCCATTGTTTTTGAACTTTACACCAGACACACTCTATCACAAAAATAATCACTTGTCTTGCGACAAAATAAACCGTTCCATTTCTTTCTTTTTTTCAAGGCACCTCATTATCAACTTTGGAAGGAAGTTGAATTTATAAAAAGATAAGTCATGTAAATAAGCTGGAAGAAATCTAATGAAAGTCCTTTGTCTTCTTTGGCAAGCACAGCTCCATTAAACCATGATTCTCTTTTGAAGCTTCAATTACCTGACTTACCACAGCCGGAGCAGGGGAGAAATGGCTAATATTTCTGAACAATGTTCATATGTGTACGTAAGGGAAGTTATTACCTTTTTTGGGGAAAAAATACATCTGAGCATGTTTACAGATTGCAGTTTTATTGTTTTGGCCAACTGCTTAGGATCACAGGATGAAATTTATCCCTGATGTGTCTCCACTGTAAGCAAGCAGAGGAACGGGGCCAATAAATGCTAACTTGAGTAACTCCAGTGCAACTGCACCAGAGATGCATGTGCCCCGTTCCCTTTCTAGCATGCACGTGGCTACATGTGGGAGCAGCTCTTGCTTGTACCCACTCATGTGTACACGTGTTTGGGGCTTGAAACACTGCTTTAATTGCGTGTACAGCAGAAATGCTTTGCATTGCTGCCACACTAGCTCTCCCTAGACTGTATTGCACAACGTCCTTTTTGGTGTTACTCCTTGCCACCATGTTTATGTCAGTTCTTCCTATTTCAAGGTAAATGTCAAGTTATTTTCACTGGTTTTTGGGCACGCCTCCATCACTCTCTTCAGTGTAACGCAGTGATAGCAGATGCAATCAGACTAGGTATCATGGGGAGCAGCACCCACCTAGCCTAAGTGGCATGAAAATATGTGTGACAGAGTAAATCAGAATAACTGAAGAATCACGAGTATTTGAGTAAAATTGACCCTACTGATCTTTGTGGTGCTGCAACTAAATTTCTGCTGCCTGGAGAGCTTCCTTTAAATTCAGCCAGACTCCAGGAATTGCCAGAGAGAGGCATAAGACTTGCAAGGCAGTAAAATCCATCTGCCTTCTCCCAAATGACGTAGAGCCACTCACTTTTTGATTCTTCAATCAAGCATTCAGCTGATGCACCAGTGAGCTGTATACATGAAGCTAGCCACAGATTTCTTACAAGTGATTTTAATCCTTCTAAACCCACCCCCCGCATCGTTCTGGGTTGTATAAATAAGCTAAAAATGAGGGCTAAAAACATGGATTTTCTGTTCTTCATTGGAATGTTACTCTGGTGCAACTGAGAGTACAATTTGACCTGCTGTATCCATTTTTGCAAAGTTCAAACCATAATTCCAGGCCAGATTCTAATCTGTGGCTCTTGCTCATATTTCACTGAAGCTCTCAAAAAATACACATGCTGTGGACTGAAGTGCAGCGCTGCAGTCAGTAACTACTATCTGGCCTGAAGGGTCTTC
>VZRU01005591.1:268918-292029 GCA_013398155.1 Pedionomus torquatus | reverse complement strand
TTTTTTTTCCCCTTTCCCTCCCCTATGTCTCCTCTCCTCAAGCAAGAAAATGGCCAGCCACACACCACACCCTTTCCACCCAGCAGTCTTCACCAGCGAAGTCTTGGTGTGAGCTGCTGTGCAAGGGGGTCAGGATCTATCTGCAGGTCTCTGGAGGATAATGGGTGAGGGACCAGGTTGTGTCTGCAGAGACCTGGGCATGAGAGAGGAGAAGCAGAGTTAAAAAAAAAAAAAAAAAAAAAAAAAACCACCTCTGTTTTGCTTTCCAGCTACCATTGTGGAGTAGTATCATTAGGGAGAGGTCCTGTCATCGTCCCTCCCCGATGGAGGGGATGGACGTCCCTCCATCCAGTTTGTATAAGCAATGTCTGACAGGAGCCTCTGGGACTAATCCATGTATACCTGGAGGTGTCCTGGAGGAAGAGGAGACTGCTGAATTCCATCACAGGTCTTTGTGCCAACAACCTTCTGTTTTCATTTAATTTTCATTAGCTTGAATAAATCTTCATGGTAAACAGCATTTCAGCAAGAAACCCATACACAACGCTGTCTCTTTTTCCCCATTCACTGGTGTTTTTCCCTTGCTCTTCTGTGTGGCATAACTTATACTGTACAAATGTGCTGTTCATGAAGCAAATGCCAACTGACGTGGAGGAGAACAAGCATGTGAAGTATAAATAACGCAGAGGCACTTCTTAATGGCCTTCACTGGCATTACAACAAGCAAAACTTCTGTAATGGTACAGATTTGGGGACACACGTTTACCAGCACCAACTCAAAAGACTTTCTTTGCCTTTCTCTCACACTGCTGCTTCTCCCTATTTCTCCTTTGTGTTTGCCAGGTCTCTTTTTCTCTCTTATGTGTGTGTCTCTCTTTGTCCTTTTTTGTTAACTGGCTTTTCTAAACTTGTCCAATTCAGGCTTTTGTCTAGGAAACATTCAGGACTTTGTAAATGGGATCTGGTTTCAGCATATTGCACACAGTCTGGAATAGCTTTTGAGATCACATAATCACTTAACCTTCTTTAAACAGAAGAAAGAAAGACAGAAAGAGCCAAAGAAGTTTAGCTTTACCTGTAGTTTGGAATGTGTCTGGGCAACAATGTACAAGGATTGAACGTGAAACTCCAGACAGATTCATGGGAGTCACAGAGAAACAAAAACCAGAAATGTTATAGACTTGATTTTTTGGGAGGAAAGAGAGTTTCTGTCTTGCGATGCCACAACTGAGCAGGGACATCACCAAGTCCTTCTGAAATGTTGCTGTGGAAGCAGGAGAGATGTAAGAGAAGGTGAGAGCTTAGCCTCACTCACTTGACTCTTCATTCTGCATGGGCAGTGTGCCTGTCCTGTCTCCAGCTTGCTCTTTGATACAGTAGTCCCAGTCCAGGGATTCCATCCGGTGAGGATCTACCCACCCTTAGACCCACAGTTCCTGGTTTCAGAGTAAATTACTGCCATGTTAGAGGCTAACGGTTCAGACCCATTTCATGGCTTGTTCTTAACTCCTCCGTGCACCTTGCAAGACATTCACTGGATTTCCACAATGACAGTCCTTATCAGCACAGCACCCTCAGCTTAGACTCCAACTTGTGAGCATGTTGCTCACAGTGTACAGCTCTGGTGGCATTAATTATCTCTCTGGGAGGGTGATTGTTTTTGCTGGGACGGGGCCTCCTCTTGCAGGAGACCCCCAAGGGAATACCCAGCAATTTACGCACCACGACCTGTGGAATGGGCTAGTATGCCACACTTGCTGCTCAGCTGTCACAGTAAGGACTTTCAGTGCCGGAGTTGCTCTGGTTCATTAGATTACACATGAAAGCCTCTGTATGGAGACTAAAGCATTTCTGAGCAAGAGTTTGAAATAACATGAAACGGCTGGAACCCAAAAGGACAGCCAAGGGGACAAGGGAAGGCTGCGGAGGCAGATGGCTTCCCTACAGAAAAGTAATCTGAAGAGAGGTACATGCCAAAGGGTGTCTTCCGAAAGGAAGGGACTTTGGGCAAGGCTGCAGGGAAGTGAGGACTAAGTTCACAAATCTTGGAGGGCAACAGTTGCACTTCCCCAGTGACTGGAGAGAGGAAGCTGCAGACCAGCCTTCATCCAGCAAAGCTCCACTAGAGTGCACATCCCAGACCTTCTGGCCCTCTGCCCTGGGTGGCAGGGCTGGTGCTGTAGTAGGGAGTCCTGCTGTGCCACCCTGTAGCAAACTTCCCTGATACCTGAAGCACAAATTTCTCAGCTTGCTTTGGTGTTTTATGGCCTACTGAGAATTTACCAGGGAGTGTGAAAATGCAGGATGACTGCCCTTTATACTGAAGAGTAAGATTATGGTAAGCAAGAACCAGGGTTCAAAAGCAGGGAGAGAAGCCTGTTGTGGAGACACTGGATAGACCTGGAGGAGAAACCGACTTTGTGAAAATAAAAAAAAAAAGAAGACAGGTGAATTTGACAGCAGTATTTTGGATGTAGGAGGAGAGTGCAAAGTGGGAGTCAGAAGTGGTGTTACTTTCAGCAGGAAATTGCAGTTAGAAGTGCCCCTGGATTGGCATTGCATAATTAAAGTAAATGTGAGAAATTGATAATTTCTTTGAATTCTTCATTACAGGATACTATTAGACAAGCTTTTGTCTTGCAGCAGATCATGTTCTATTGTTTCAGCTGTTTTAAAAGTTTTTGCAAAGATCTTTCTATTGATTAGTTAAGACCAACTCACAACTTTACAGGAAGACTCTCTGCAATGTCAGTAATGTTACTAGGGTGTAAGGGTGCCACCTCTTTTCCTTCTGGAGTTCTGACATAATCTGGATTAAAGTTAGGTGCAGTTGAAGGTGTAAATTTCAGATTTTGCCAGGTGAGGATCTCGCATTTCTTTACTGTTCTTGTCCCTGCCATTAGAAATATTGGTGATTTCCTTGCTAAGTCAAGGTGACTATCTTAACCCATGGTTCTGTCCACCAGCAGCTATTGATACAGCTTCTCCATTTGTGGGATGGACTGGCGTGGGGTATTTTCTAATAACAAACTCAAGGGGTTTTTATTGGGTCTTTCCATTTGTTTGTTTACTTCTTCAGGCCTTTCAATGTCAATGCTTCATAAATTAATGTTGAATAAGTTGCATATATTTCAGTTCAGATCAATGTACAAAAGTCTGGCACATTTCTAAAAGTTTGCTACACATTGAAAAGCTGTTGAGACTTAAGTCCCATTAAAGGCAGTGAGAGCGAAGGGTCAAAACATCTTCAGAACATGAAGCTTCAAATGACAAGCAAAAGATTGAGAAAATGGTCAGCCTTACAGGAATCCGAGGTTTTTCCTTAGCTCTTGGCTAAGGGCTTGCACTTGTGGCATGGAATGTGGTAACAATTATAGCATGATTATGGAGCTGCATTTTGGCTTCATCTACAACAGTGCAATTTTGGTATTATTTTGTGAGATGGTCTGATGCAGATGCCTTACGGACACTGAGAAATTCCAGAGTTGTGCTATGCTGAAGGCTAATGCAGTGGCCATAACAGTCCACTAGACATTCAGCTCCTTTCTAAGGAAATAATTTTGAGTGGATATGAGAATGATACACTAGAATATATTGGGCTGCTGGGTGCCTCTCAAACAAGTTTGGCCATAACACTTCACAGCAGTATCTTCTTTTGCATGACACTTGCTCACCACAGTACATTTTTCATGCTTTTTACAGCCCGACCCAGGTTCACGCAACCGGCCAAGATGAGACGGAGAGTGATCGCCCGTCCTGTTGGCAGCTCCATCCGCTTGAAGTGTGTGGCCAGTGGGAACCCACGGCCTGATATCACATGGTTGAAGGACAATAAACCCCTCACCCCCCAAGAGATTGGGGAGAACAAGAAAAAGAAGTGGACGCTGAACCTGAAGAACCTGAAGCCAGAGGACAGTGGGAAATACACCTGCCGAGTGTTTAACAAAGTTGGAGAAATTAATGCAACATACAAAGTTGAAGTAATCCGTAAGTTCAGCATCTGGGGTGGAAAGGCAGGGAGGGAACTTTGAGAAAGAGGCTGACTGAGGAAAGAAAGTGTGATGGCAAGTGTGCAGTGCTGGTAGCTGGACACAGAAATGGAGAAGTCTTAAAAACAGAGAAAACACTATTGAAACTCTAGAATAAACCTAACACCTTGGTGAGACAGAGTAGCAATGACACAATTTAGTAGCTGAAATGAGGAGAGATACTTGGAAAACAGTCATCTCTAAGGGCACCTGCATGGTGAAAGTTCACCATTGGCCAATTCAGTCTTATAGTGTCAACAGGCTCAGTTCAAAGACAGACTGAGAACTAACTGAGAAAGCCCTTTAATGTACCATGAAGGAGGGGTGAAAATATTTAGGGTGGCACAGATTACTCTATCAGAGTGGTAATAGGGTCAAACCAATCAATTGAAAATTTAGACTAGATAGATATAATAGAAGGCCAGCTTCATTAGAGAAACCTTCGAAGGGAATTAGCAGAAATCTTATGACCAGAGTGATAGCCAGGCAAAGCTTTAGGACCAGATTTTAAAAAAAACTTTGGACATCAGAAGGTTCAGGTGGGTACAACTCATACTGAAAAAATAATAAAATCCCACTATGGTCCTCTAGTATGTTTAGATGCCTACATAGCTTTAACGATTCAGCCCTTAAAAGATGAGCTGCAGGGGATTGCCCTGCATTTTGGTGGGGTAAATTGCTCTTCTTGCTGTCTAGCTATTCTGATCCTTGGTCTCTAATTTCCCATTTCCCCTGTTATTACTGAGGATGATTATACTCAAATCCTACCTAAGTCTACCAGAGAAGAGCTCTTATTCTTAAATCATTGTGCTTTGTCTATGACATCATCATAAGTTGTCATGGGAACGATTACAGAGCAGCCAACTCACCAAAGTGGAGAGGATGAGCTGAGTGGAGGGAAGATTGACTGGCCTCCCTTAACGAGGAGTGAGGCATGGAAGGCTGCTTCCAGCCACATGGAAAGCATGTTGTTTGTATGTCTGTGCATACATTTTAGCATGAGAAAGTTTATCCCAGTGTGAAAGATTGTTCTTAAAGGTAAAGATCTGTTCTCTGATAAGTCCTTTCTCTAGAATCACAGGAATTAAAAGCACATGTGGGGAGCTCTGTTGAGCTCTGAAGGCACAAACCTGCTAGACATCTGGGATTGATAAAGATGCAGCTGTGTGGAGACAGTAAAAACATGTGTTTACACTAAAACCAGGAGCAGAGACAGGGAAATGAATCAAGCCCCATCCTAATGGCAGCTGTGGCATTTTCACTTCATCAAAACCAGACAGCACCAGGAACAAACCCCATTCTGTGTCCCTGTTTATCTTGGTTTTTATCAACTTAAAGATGTATGTAACCTTTGTTTTCATTAGCTTTTGCTGGCTAGAAGTGAAAACAGTAACCAAAGCTGGAACCAGAGTCAAGGAGATAAGGGCATTAAGCAGTTTTCAGACTTCTTTCTATTTTTAGCATAATTCTGTGGAGCATTTCAGGTTTTATTCAATTTCCTCCCTTTTTTATTTCCTCTGAGCCTCCACTCCTAAGTTCTGCTTATCTGAGTCTTACTTGCCCCAGCTGTGATTCCTGCTCATAGTCCCAAGGCAAAGCATATAGAGACCACTGTGGTATTTTTGTTTCCCAGGCACATCTTTAGAGCCCTCATTATTGAAAGTATCCTGAGTTTTTGAAAGAGGGTCCATTGTTCCTTCCTCTCACCCCCAAACCAGTGCTGGTGTGAGATGTTTTGTTACATGCTCAATTCTAGAGTGTTTGCCATCAGATGCAGTTGATGATTGCCAGCAGTTACCACCCACTGTGATACCATAATTTATCTCTGTGCCTAGGATAGAGGTTTGTATTACCTGGAAACTGTGACTGATTTCTCTGATGCTAGCACTTAAAAAAAACCCAAAACATTCCTTAGAACAAGGGATATATTTTTCCTTTGACTTTATGTGGTGTTGACACAACATAAGGCTTACAATCATGCTGGAAAGGATGGTCTTATGAACTTCTTGCATTTGACTTTCTTGCCTACCATCTTGTTTCCTTCATCAGCTGAGACTTGAGGCAAAAAATGTTGTGGGAAAGGAAAAATTCTGTTATTGGCTAGAAAAGCAAAAGCCTTCTGAGCTCTTCCTCCACAAAAATTTGTTCCATAGCAAGTGTGGGGATGATTAGACTGAAGAAAGAAATAATAAAAGCAGGGAGGTAAGGATGAAGATCTTCCTCACTACTAGTGGTCTCAGCTCCCCCAGCAGTGGATGACATGGCATGGGATGGCTTCCAGCAGAGTTTGGTCCCCATGGGCAGCTGCCAGGCCCAGCAACACGGATCACGGATATCTCCTGAAGGAATCCCAGACAAAAATTGAGTCAATATCCACAGCCTGCCCTTAGTCCATGAAAGAAGAGACGTTTTCCCATCCAATTTTGTCTGACCTTGGGGAACATCTGGGAAGACCAAAAGGAGAAAGAACATATCTTACCCCTCCCCACACTGTCTCCAAATTGCAAGTAGCCACAGTGTGGCTGTTTGGACTCTGGTGTAGACTCTCCGTAGATATCTACCTGTAAATAATCTGGTAAAAATCTGAGGTCGTGTCTGAGAATACACAAGGTTCTGTCATACTCACCTGTAAATTACACCCTACCAGGCATGCCGCTAAGAGACACGGCCTCACAGAATCACAGAATGGCTGAGGTTGGAAGGGACCTCTGGAGTTCTGCCCCAGCACCCCCCTGTTCAGGCAGTGTCACCTAGATCCAGTTGCCCAGGATTCCACAAGGATGGGGATGCCGCAATCTCTCTGCACAACTTATGCCAGTGCTCAGTCACCCTCACAACAGAAAAGTGCTTCCTGATGTTTAGAAGGATCCTCCTGTGTTTTAGTTTGTACCTGTTGCCTCTGGTTCTGTCACTGGGCACCACTGAAAAAAGCCTAGCTTCATCTGCTTTACACCCTCCCTTCAGATATTTATAAACATTGATAAGACGTCATTAGGGTCAGTATCAAACGAACATTTCCAATGAAATAATCTATTTCATTTATGTTCAGACCTGTACTGTTGCCCAAATCTAATCCCAAAATGGGTTTTGGTCTTTTTGGCTAGTATCAGGTCATTTATCTTCCTGTGATCAAGACTCCAGAAAGATCACTGCAGCCCCTGTCCCTCTAGGTACATCATTAAGATCCCATTATTCTGGGATGTGGTCCCAGAGATCTAGGGGTAAGTGGGAGTACAAGGAACAATGGCCGCTTTTGTCATCTTGTAGCTTCAGCATATGGAAATGGAATGAAGAAATTCAGCAGTTCAGACTAGATTTACAATACTTGACAAGGATCCCAAAGGCCAGGTCTGAGTTGGGTGGTGCCACAGACAACCACCCAAATATAAATGCTTCATCAGAGACCTGAGAGAGCAGAAACACAGAAAAGAAAGAAAAACTTTCTATAGGAGATTCTTAGAATTGTTTTCTCGGTGGTTAGGAGGGTTGTTCAGTCTACAGAAGAGAGAGGGAAGAAAAAAATCTTCAAAATATAAGGACTAGGAGGGAGAGCAGGTCTGATGCAGACAGAATAAGTAACTTCCATGTTAGAGACAATGAAATTCAGGTTGAGCATGAGAAAAAGATTTGCTAAGCCTCACACAATGGAGGAGTTGCCTGGAGAGACTGGAGAACATCTACCATTAGAGGCTTCGGCAGAGCCTGGGCAAATTTATATCAGGAGAGGTTTGCAGAAATCTCAGCCTGCTTTGGGGAAGGGAGTTGGACTAGACAATTATTTTGCATCCCTCCTATGCTTTTTTTCCTATGTTTCTGTTACCACAAGTTAATGAAATTGGCAAACACCTTTTCCATGGAGCTCCGTGTGTTTTTGTGCAGAGAGGACGAGGTCCAAGCCCATCCTGACAGGGACGCACCCCGTAAACACAACGGTAGACTACGGTGGGACCACGTCCTTCCAGTGCAAAGTCCGCAGCGATGTCAAACCCGTCATCCAGTGGCTGAAAAGGGTGGAGTATGGCACAGAAAGCAAGTACAACTCAACTATCGACGTTGGGGGACAGAAGTTTGTTGTGCTGCCCACAGGGGAGGTCTGGTCCCGTCCCGATGGCTCCTACCTGAACAAACTGATGATTACTCGAGCCAAGGAAGAGGATGCAGGGATGTACATTTGCCTAGGGGCAAACACCATGGGCTACAGCTTCCGCAGCGCTTTTCTCACAGTCCTGCCAGGTGAGTTATGCCTTTTTTTACCCCATATGAACCAATAGACTGCATCATGGTAATATTAACACAACCACTGATGCCCATGGGGCTCCACGGCCCTCTGTGATGCTGTGCTGATTTAGGCTAGCCCAGTTCTGATAAGAATGCATGAGGGACTAAACCAACCCCAAATTAAATCAGCCCCTGATGAAATTCAGAACTGTCTTGGTGGTGTCTCCTTTTCTCCTTTCGTGGGGAATAATGATTCCAGCAAGGCAAAATAAAACAAATAATCTGCTCCTGTATGGAAGAGGAGCTGGGGAAGGATACTTCAGTTGCAGGCCCTGCATCACTTCAGTGGCAGGATGCAGCTCGTGAGGAGGGAACAGAATAACAGCACAGTTTGTAATGCCATTCCCTCACATTTCTCCTTTCTCTTCCCTTATTTATATTGCTTTTACTGGTAAAAGGAAACAATGATACAGGCCCATAAAATGACAGAAGAATAAAATCTGTCCTGGTGACAAGGAAAAGAAAAGAATGAGTCTAAAAGACAGAATGATTGATTAGTTAAATTCTTGCCCAGTGATCGCCTGGTGACCCCTATACCAAACTCACAGCTGCTTCCTTCTCTCCCCGGGCCTCAGAGCTGGTGGCCACATCCAACTTGAGGCTGTTTTGAGTGTCTTTGAGACACAACATCCTCGCTTTGTCATTTACTCCTTTGTCTCCTGACTGTGCAATTCTTTTTTTATTTTTTTATTTTTTTATTGAAAAGGGCATTTTTTTTCTGCCTTATCTTGCTGTGTGAATCCAGCTTCAGATCTACCAGTCTTATGACAAAAGTCAATCTTACTGTTTTATTCTTCCTTTCACCAACACAAGGCCAACACAGCTAAGAGAGTTCAGGAGCTGGAGCCAGTATCAGAACATTCTAGATGTGAGGTCTATTGGGGTTACTTCAGCCAAGATACCAGTAAGAAACAGAGAACATAAATTCTCCCAGGCTGTTAGGACTGGTTTTCTGTGTAAGTAGTGGGAAAATGCTTATGACTCCTTTAACTAAGGCAGTATGGCTGCTTCTGCTTTGATTGCCAAAGCTCTGTGTCTTAGCAGCCATTGAGAGTCACTAACTAGAATTTAGATTCTGACAGCAGGTTGTCAAGTAAGAGAATGCTCTTGACATCTTCTGCATAACTTAGATTTAGGACTAGACTCTCAGCTAGAAAGCCTGTCAATCCCAAGGAAAAGGCTGTGTGGGTGGGATGTAACTCAAAGCCTCTGGGAGTTTCTGAACTATGAGAGTCTGATCCAGCTCCCAGTGAAATCAATGGGAAACTTTCCATTGGTTTAAATGGGACTATAATGAGGCATCATACCAGAACAAGAGCCTGCAGGCCTGTTGTTTGTGGCAATGATGGAGAGGAAGAACCCAGTTTGCCCTCAGACTCAGCCATGTGGTTGCAAGGCCATGAGTTAGAAAAACACCATTTTGCTTGTAAATCTACCAGATTTGACACAGACAACTCAAAAGAACAACATGGATGAATATCAAAACAGTTTCATTTTATCCCAGCAGAGGATTTCTGCCAACCAACATGAAGACTGCTGTTTTTGTGGTCAGCTGATTGGTCAGTTCTCTGATCCCATCTTGCTTTGAGCAGGGGTTGGACCAGATGATGACCTCCAAACTCCCCTTCCAACCTAAATTTTTCAGTAATTTTCGTTGCTGCTGAATCAAAGTTTTGTATATTGAGGTTAACAGTATAGGTGCTTCTGACTTCAAAGGGACCACCACATGGTATAGATTTAATGTTTCAAACTAACCGTAAGATTATTCATCAAGGACAGAAAAAGATGTGTCTTACAGAAATTTGTCTTGAAAGTTAAGTCATACATGTTAGAATATAACATATTGGGTGATTTAGATAAACTGTGGTTTTCAAAATTTCTTGAGTGTCTTTCTGCAAGCTGAATTCTATGCCTAGTTACTTTTAAGGCTTTAGAAATCTCTGCTGGTAGCTATCTAGATGGAGATTTTGATAGCTAAGATCCTACCCCAGACCTCCTTATGGGTGGCTACCCTAGGGTGTAAAGACTTCCAAGAGCAGAGAGGGGAAGGGTGAGGTAGGTGTGAAAAATACTGTCTGAAGAATCTTACCTCCTCCAGTAGCTGAATTTCCTGCCCTTGGAAAGCCAACAGCAGTTCCAAATAGACTGGTGAAGGTAGAGTCCATTTAGCATAGGGAGCTGCTCACATACTTTAATGCCATATGAACTTTCAGTTCAGAATCACATATATCCTTCAGCCTTCCTCCCAGCCATACAAGAAACTCAAAGCAACAACCTCCAAAACACCACATTCACACATGCTGCTTGCCATGGTGGAGCCCCACATAGATACAGCTACACCTGGCAGAGGCAAGTGGGCGATGTACTGTTGCTGTGCGCAACCTGATAGTGCCTCCTGGGCTACTGACATAGAGGTGTTACTGACACATCCCATATATCCTCCAGCCTGGACAGCGAAGCCCACTCCATCACAAAGTGAGGGTGTTAGGAAACTCTCTTGGGTTGTCTCTAATGCATCAATTAGAGCTTGTATAAGAAAGTTAAAAATCCCCCAAAGACTCCCCTCCCAACCCCTAAACCAAAGAAAATGAGTTGCTTGTCCTTCCAGGAGCACTGAAAAGCAGAGCAGTTACCAAACATCATGTGCTGGCTTGATTTCTCCCTTGTTACTTGGTCTGGCAGGGTTGCCAGACAGACTGTACAAAAGCCAGCCCAAGTGTGACATCTGTTTTGAATTCACTTTGCCTGCATTTAATTAACTCTTTCTATCTCTCTACTGCTGTGATGTCCAGATCCCAAGCCTCCAAGTGCACCTGTGCCCCCTTCCTCAACCAGCAGCCTGCCCTGGCCTGTGATCATCGGCATCCCCGCCGGAGCAGTCTTCATCTTTGGAACGATCCTCCTGTGGCTTTGCCAGACCAAGAAGAAACCCTGCTCCTCACCAGCTGCTGCCCCCATGCATCGGCCGCAGCCCCGGGACAGAATCTGTGTCTCCCAGGTCCCTGACAAAGACTGCATCTCCTCCATAAACTATGAGGAATATGTCGCTCAGCAGCAACATTTACTGTCGCAAGGGCCTGCACTTGGCCCAGCCATGGCATCCAAAATGTACCCAAAGATTTACACGGACATCCACACCCACACCCACTCGCACGTGGAAGGCAAAGTCCATCAGCACCAGCACATTCAGTACCAGTGCTAAGAGGGCGGCCGTGTACAGTAGCTCCTTTGGGCTTTTCCTTGTGGTACCTCAGAAGAGACTGCTCCAAGACAGCTCACACTGCCAGCAATAGGCAAAGCAGACAGAAAAGATTATATATAATTTTAAATATATATATACATATATATATAATTGTATATGCGTGTGTGTATGTGTGTATATATATATGTGTATATATCTATATCTATCTATATAAATATATATATAATAGAGAAAGAGAGAGAGAGAAAAGAGATTTTTTTTTAATTATTGCAATCAGGATGTAGCTGAGGAATAATGAAGGAACTCCAAATCTCAGCAAACAGGCAGCCATCCCCAACAGCAGAGCCTTCCCAGATTTTTTAGTCAAGGTGGCAACAAGTGAGACAGGACACAGGGAAATGAACCACCTCCTTCCTCGTTGCTGAAAGGAGCAAGATGCAATTGCAGGGCTTTTCCTGGATGGGCACTGCTGTTCCTGTATATGCTGCTCATCACTTGTTTTGGTGGGAAGACCCAAGCCTGTCCCATTTAGGAGCATGCAGGAAAGATTGTTCCCTCTCAGTGATTCGAGCTCTGAAGTACCTGAAGTTTAGTGCCAAAGCACCAGGAGATGTAAACCAACTCACCTCTTCCAGGGAAAAAAAGTAACACAAGAGGGTCTGGAAAAATGAATTTCTGTTTGTGATGTGAAATGCTGAATGCGTCTCAGTCACGGTCATCTGGTCTGAAATGCTAACTGAGCTGGTGTGTTCAATTTCTGCAACTTGAAAGCATCTTTCCCATGGTGGGTTCTGCAGATCAAACCACAAGTGCTCCATTCCCTGGTTCTAAGACTCAGTGCCACTGCCAGGAAAAAGGAAGAAAGGAAAGAGGAACTTTGTACAGAACACCTTTATATTTATATTTAAGAAATAATAATAATTAATAATAATAATAATTGAACTGCTGATGGTGAAGAAAGCAAAACACACTGTCCTCTGATGGCTCACAGTGACAAGCTACTGGATTTTCTACATCAATGCAAAATATATGAAAACATTAGAAAAAGAATAAGAAACAAAGAGAATTAAGTAATAATCTTGTAGGAAAAAATGCATTTGAGAAATATTCACCTAGGTTGTGTGTGGTTGTCCCCTCCCCTCAGATAACATTTTGGAAATGATACAACTTCATTGCAGTTCAAACAACAGTAAGAAGATAAAATAAATAAGGACCATATTAAATACCTATATGGACTGGAAATTAGTCCAATTGCAAATATAAAACCTTTGTAATTCTATATAGAGTTTAAACAGAAGTCATGTATATTTAATTTATTTTGTTAAACAAGAAAAAAGTGTATGATATTTTCCTTGAAACAGGCATTTCTATACATATTTTTGATCAAAGAAAATAAAGATTTTTTTTTTCGGGTTCTATAGATGCCATGCTGAGAATATGCTCAATGTAACACATGACCAACCATACTTCTCCTAACCTGGAGCTCATCTATCTCTATGATTTCACACTAGCCATGTGTAATCTTCTAACATCATCTCAGATACTGCTGGTTCCATCCTTTCCATCAGAAACTGGCCTTTAGCACTGTTTATACTTGGACTGTGAGGGTCTGCAGTGTTCAGATCACTTCTCGTGGATACCTTGTCATCTTCAGTAGCAAAGATCTCTACTTACAGGGAAATTTGTCTTACTATGCCTGGGTTTTTTTTTTGGGGGGGGAGAGGAGGTTGCGATTTTTTTTTAATCAAAAACCTGCAGTAGGTTTTCTTTTTAGAAGAAAATTTTGTAAATTGAAACGTAATAATTTGTAAGCCTGTAAAATGAACTTCAGCCTCAGGGTGCTTGGAAGGGGAAAATATGAAATGTAAGTGAAACACTCCATTTGCAAATGCAGCTGCTGAAGGAGCCAGTCGAGGGTGAGTTGGATGCAGTAAGAAGAGCATACCAGGAGCTGCTCCCCTCCTGGAGGACTCACAGCTTCACTGCAGACCAAGGAGAGGCACCCAAGCCTTTAGCAGCCAAAATTTTCATTAGAGAGGGCAGGTTCAGCAATGGTGCAACTTTTGCTGTTCGATTGAGTTTCACTTAAAGTTTGCTGCTGAAAAAAAAAACTGAAAATTTGAAACATGCCAATTTTTAACTTTGGAATTACTTCCTTCTCAAGTCAGTTCTGCAAAAGAGATCTTCAGGAAACCAGCTGCTCCATTTGAAAGTGAAACACTTCATTTAACCTGAAACAAAACAGTGCTTTAGGCTTTGCTTTTCTCGGAATATTTCTAAAGGTATTTGCTCTGAGTTGACCTGCAGTGATTTTTCTGTGGGCTTGAGTCACCAGCAAACTAAACAGTTCCCTGTTTGCTCAGCCGTAGCACTGTGAGATGGGGCCCCCATTCAGCAAAGCACATAAGCTCCTGCTTTTCTTCACCAATACATGCTGCTCCAAAAAGTCCCTTTTTTCCCTTAGCTGCCAGAATCAGTGGGTCTATCCATGCCTGCTGTGCTGGGCTGCCTGGAGCCATCCAGTAACTCTGGGGAAGGGGAGGAGGAGGAGGTAGAAGAAGGAGACCTTCCTACTTATGTGGAGATTACCAGCTGGCACTGTTGCAACACAGCACCGTATAGCACACTCTGCTGCTTTCCTGTAGGCTGTAGTAGGAAATCCATGTTATAACCTCTACAGGAAGACCATCCCTCACGATGGTCTTCCTGTAAAGGTTATAATAAAGCAACTCATTGTTAATATCTTTTTTTTTTTTTTGTTAAGCAGGAGGGTTCAATTACACTTTGTTAACACAAATTTATGAAGTCCATAAAAGCTAAATTCAGATCATAAGTATCTTTGTATGCATCCTCTCGGCTTCAGGGAGACTTTAATATGAGCACTACAGGCTCTGTTTGGTTACAAGGCAGGATTTCTTAATGGCTGTAGTTTATTGAGTCATTTCACTAAAAAAAAAAAAAGGCACCAAATCTGAAATGCCTTTAAAAACTAAGTCCATCACCTTTCTTTAAGAAGGCGGTACGTGGATGTTTTCATGAGAGAGATACAAAGTGCTACATTTCATGTCTTATGCCTGTGGGAAGCTACTTATCACACCATCCTATATCCTGAGCTACCGTATGTCTCAGCAGCACTAGGGGCTTGGAAGAGGGCAGAATGTACCTGTAAGCCCATGGCCCTTCATTGCTCTCCATGCCAGTGCTGCAGCGAGAGGACACTTCTGACATGCTGTGATAGCAGTACTGAAGCCAGCTTCAAAGGTGGGGGTCAACACGGGTTTCAGATGGCTCAGCTCTTAAGCAAACCCTAAGGGACTGTCCAATGGCACTTTTTCAATTAAAGTTTTCAATTAAAAGAAGCAGTCCTGCATTTCCCATACAGCACAATCTTTCAAGCTGACTGTAATGCTCTCCACTGGTACCTTCTGTCCATTGTGGTGCAGCTCTATAATGTTCTATCATGCAGTCAAATACCTCACATATTGCCAGATATGCAGGAGTAGTTTATTCCTGCTCTTTAAAGCTCCTGCCTTTAGAAACAAATCTGGAGTGATGCTAATGGAGAGATTTTCAAAGGCTACCAGTACAGTGAACCACCCAGCATGGATGATGGAGTAGCCAAGCACAGCTGCAACGCTCAGCCACAGCACTGAAAAGACAGCTTTGGTTTTGGATGCAGTATGTGGGATGCTACAAAGGTCTCGATTTGCAGAAAGCTTGGGATGTTTATCTCGCCTTGGGTATCAACTCCCTCTTCAGCACCTCAACTAGTGCGAAATTCTCCTCTAAGAAAATATCACCTTATGCCCTATTTAAGTGGGGCTGTATATATTGTCTGGTCTTGCACTGTTGTGCTGTGCCTGGGTGGGTTTTGCATTTTTGAGGAGTTATTTTGCCTTCACAGCATACCTGTAAGTGCTCTTAAGAGTCACTCTGCCCAATGACCCCTGCTGCACGCCATTTATTTTTAGGGCTTGATTGTGCCTTGCATGTATTGCAAAGTCTTCCTTTGAATAAATTCAGCTGGGTCCTACTTGTGTTTGAATTTGTTTTTCTTCAGTGGGACAAGATCTGGACTCATCTTCACGCATGACCAGAGACTGTTTAAAGAACAGAACCGCAGTCTTGCAATTAGCTACTGACCCTGTTTTGAACATAGAAGTTTTTTATGTAAGGTATAAGTATACATACGCATACAGGCATATAGATATACATGCCCGCCTATGATACAAAAGGCAGTTGTGCTTTTAAAGCCATGAGGCTTCAAAGATCAAAGGAATTTTAGGCCTAAAACTCACCATCTTTGTTTATTTCGTATGCATTGCAGATCAAACATGGCCTTACATGCCAGCTTGTGTGTGGCGCTTTTAACTTTGTGTGGGCAATCTTTGTACAGTCAGCCCCTTTCAAACTGAAAACTTTTATCAGACATTTAAAATAAAAGACATCATATGATTTTCATTCAGTGGCAAATGCAGTAACTGAACACATCAAAATGAGACAGCATGGCATAGTGTGTGTATATCTGTTGGCTGTGTAATAAAAGTTACAGAAAAAAAAAAAAAAAAAGAGGGAAAAAAAGAAGCCTGGAACTGTGTTAATAGATAATAGAGTTCTGTAAACTTACTGTGTTGTGAAAGAAAGGATATCAGTGTGTGTGTGAGAGAGGGTGTGCACGTGCTTGTGTTTACATCCATCAGGAGCACATGGTGGCAAGGCAAAGCAGAAAGTGTTGCAAAACTACCTTTGCACTACGACTTAGTCTGATATTCTGTGTAGGTGCTGTGGATCTAGCAAAGGCATTATTGTTTGGAATGGTTTGGAAAAGGTTTCTGGTTTCTAGTAAATTGGGACTATTTTTGCTCTCTTCACTTCCAGAGCTTCACTTCACTACCATAGTTGCACCAGGAGCCAAACTGCAATTAGCAAGATGAAATTTTGGGGTCTCTGGAGTTGATGGTCAAACTCCATCACCCAGAGTGGAGCAGGGACTTCAAGGTCAAGCCCAGTACCTCCAGTCCTTTAAGGAGAACGTGCGAGTGTCTCACTACTCGCTCCAGAGGCAGCAAACATCGAAGCTGTGACACTTGAAGTTCAGAAAAGCTGGCCCTCACTCAAACTTCATCTTGACCTGACCTAGACCTTGGACCTGAAGAGCCCTGTGCAGAAATTGCACACTTGGGGTGGGAAAGAGGAAATACTTCTCTGTCGGCTCCATTTCTGTGGCTGTCTGAAACTCTTTAGAGGTTTGAAATATTGGAATAAAGCCCCGGGGGAGATGTAGCAATGAGCAAAAATTGGGAGGTGGTCAAAGGTTAATGGGGAATTTATCATGCCTTTGCTATCTGGGCATCACCTCTGCCTATATGGGGTATGTTGAGTGTTCCCAGCACTCCAAATTACCCAAAGTCAGTGATTATCTCAGATACAGTGCCCATTCCAGCTCTTGCAGATGCCAGTGGGAAAAACTCCCTGCAATGTCTGTTAGGAAATCAAACAAACTCATGGAGTCATGGCAAGTTTTTTACATCATTATTCTGGCTGGCCCATTGGCAGAGAAAGACGTCACAAGAGCTAATGGCCAGAGTAAAAAGCCAGACACATTTAAATGGGAAATGCACGTGTTTTGGAAGGAGTTATCAAAGGAAGGGATAGACACTGCTAATCTCAAAATCTTCTGGAGAGGGCAATTCAGTCGGATGCAAGATATTGGGAATGTTGTAAGGATAAAGGGATACATGTAAGCCAGGTGGGGGTCATCTAGTGGTCTCTCCTGGGCCTAAAGAAATGTAGTTGAGCTATAGAGAAAAGGAGATACAAGTGCAGGTCCCCTGCACCCGGTGAGCGCTGTAGCTGCACATGTGTGCCCCAGAGCTTACATTTGGCACATGGCAGTCTCGCTCAGGCTGCACACCCAGCTCTGCCTGCCACTGGACTGTGAGTATGTAACCTCAGCACTTCCCAGCTTATTACTACAGCAAGGGTGTTATTTAGATAAAGTAGAGCTGTGCGCAGACATTTACTGCGCCTGCAGTAAACCCCCTGTGTAAACAGCAGTGTAGCCCTGTGCATACACACACGCGTCTTCTACATCATCAGCATTTTAGAAAATCTTACTGGATTTACTGCGGTTAGTGTCATGATGGATTCACATGTGAATTGGAATGTAAACATGCTGTTAATGGCCTGCTTAGTTGCTTAAACTCATTACTGGTTGTTGTGGTTTCAGCTGGGACAGAGTTAACTTCTTTTGCTTGTAGCAGGTATGGTGCGTTACTTTGGATTTGGGATGGGATCAGTGTGACAGGACACTGGTGGTTTTAATTACTTCTAAGCAATTAAAGCCTTTTCTGCTCCTCACACTGCCCTGCCAGTGAACAGGCTGGGAATACACAAGGAGCTGGGAGGGGAACACAGCCAGGACAGCTGACTCCAACTGATCACAGGGCTATTGCATACCATATGATGTCAAACTTAGTATATAAAGATGAGGAAGAAGAAGAAAGGGAAGACGTTCAAAGTGATGGTATTTCAGTATCATTCAGCAGGTCGTGGGAGGTGATTCTGCCCCTCTACTCTGTGCTCCTGAGACCCCACCTGGAGTACTGTGTCCAGCTGTGGAGTCTTCAACTTAGAAAGGACATAGAGCTGTTGGAATGGGTCCAGTGGAAGGCCACAAAGGAGAGGTGCTCCATCCCTCTAATCATCTATGAGAACAGGCTGAGGGAGCTGGGGCTGTTCAGCCTGGAAAAGAGAAGGCTCTGGGGACACCTTATGGCAGCCTTCCAGTATCTGAAGGGAGCCTTCAGGAGAGCAGGAGAGGGACTCTTTGTCAGGAAGCGTAGTGATAGGACAAGGGGTAATGTTTTTCAACTAAAAGAGGGGAGATTTAGATTGGATATTGGGAAGACATTCTTTCCTGTGACACTGGAACAGGTTGCCCAGGGAAGGTGTAGATGCCCCATCCCTGGAGGTGTTCAAGGCCAGGCTGGATGGGGCTTTGAGCAACCTGGTCTAGTGGGAGGTGTCCCTGTCCATGGCAGGGGGATTGGAACTCAATGATCTTTGAGGTCCCTTCCAACTCTAACCATTCTATGATTCTATGATTTGTCTTCCCAAGTAGCCATTGTGTGTGATGGAGGCCTGCTGTCCTGGAGATGTCCCTGCTGATGGGAAGCAGTGAATGAATTCCTAGATTTGCTTTGCTTCTGTGTGTGCGGATTTTGCTCCACCTATTAAACTGTCTTTGTCTCAACCTGGGAGTTTTTCCTCATTTTTTACTCTTCTGATTTTCTCCTGCACCCCAGTTGGGGGGATATTTAAAATGTTGGTGTTACACTAATAAGTGACACATACATGCTGTCTACATATAGAGTGGAGTCTGAAGGAAAGAGGATGCCCATTTTACAATTTGTGTTTAGTCCAGGCACCTCTGTTAATTTTTATCAGGTTCAGGTCTCTGACATCAATACAGGGAGCTATGACCTTTATTTGTCCTTATTTTAACTTCTACACTTTGTCTTTTCTATTCTGCCAGTCTGCTGTAATTAGGACTTAACATATCCTACAATCTATGTGGACATCAGCAAAGCAATGAATACTCTTTTTTTTTTTTTTTTTCTCCCGTTTTTGCTAACCATATCCAGTCTGAAGTGTGATTTCTATTGGAGCTGATCTATGCCGTAGTGAGAGGAGCAATAAATAACACTTTAGACTAGACTTCAAAATGCCTTTTTTTCCCTTTGATCTAAGCAATTAAAGAGTCGAGCTGCTGTTTCTGAGCGTTTTCTGATGGAATTACATGAGTTACACAGCTCTTCATTTGTATGTCATTAGGCATTATGTTTTATTGCGGCTGTTCAAACAATTAGTACCTAAATATGCCCCATATTCTCATAAAAAGGCAGTAGCGGTGTTAATGTTAATGCCCCAGTTAACAGTTTGTTTCCACCCAGAGTCCACCATTGTGCTTGAATGCCATTTAATATCAATCAGCTCTTTACCAATGCACTTCTGAAGTTGTTCTCTTCTGCAACCATTTAACTGTGCAGTGAACTGAGGATAAGTCGAACAATAAAGTTAAGTAAAAATGGCATTTCTCTTAACACAGGATTTTTTTTAAGTTCATTGCGAGTTTTGGTTATAAAAAGGCCAGTACTTCATGGTGATCAGTCATTTTGACATTTTTATGGTGTTTTTATTACCCCTGGCTCATTTCCATACTAAAGGGAACATTTGTAACAATACTTGCTTGCTCTGTTATGATTAGGATTGTGCTTTTGCCGCGCTTTGTTCGGCTGTTGCTGCGTTCAGTAATGCTCTTGGCACACGTCTTACCAGACCCTGTGGTGTGTTTATTCAAAAGGAAGGAAAAAGAAGTGTCTACTAAAACAATAAACTACTACTGCTTGCGTTAACATGGCCATAACTTCCTTGTCCTGCAGACAATCAGTTAGCAAAGCTGTTAGGTAAACTTGCTCCTTCACTGTTGAAAAAATAAATATTCATGAAGCTTTCGGCTACGTTCTCCTGTGCTTCATTATCACATTGAAAATGGTAAAGGATTTTAAAGCTAATGATATAATAAGAGAGATAAGGATGCTGAAACCAATGGGAGCTGGGATCCAAAATCTTGCTGAGGAGGTGGGTAAAGATTTAAGGCAAATTTTGCTGAATTATTTTAATATTAATGATATTAATATAGAAAACTGAAAATTTTCACTTATGCTGCCTAAGACAGGAGGTAAATATGAAAGGAGGGGGTGTGAATGATAAGGAGGAGGAATGAAAAAAAAACAGAGAAGAGGTGTCATGTTGCAGGAGGTTTCCAGGGTAAAGTCAAGTTATTGCTTTGGCTGGTCTGCATGGGTTGGAGCCCAGGAGGTAGTCAGGGGCTGCCTGGGGTGTTGCCCTCGGACCCAGGATAAACCAGAGCACTCAGTTCCCACTATGACAGACAAATTGTCTTAAGGGCATCACTGGAGAACATCTTTCATTCAAAGCACTTTCTTACCTTGCTTGGATTTCAGAGAGAAATAAGGATGTGTTTTAAGGACAGATTTCATCCTTCTTAAGTGAGGTAACAAAGTTAGGGACAAAGTAACCATAAGCTTCCATAAATAAGGAAGAAAAACCCAATGGTGGGTTTTTTCTTTTTTTTTTCTGAGTGGAAAGAAAGACACCCAATGGTGTTTACTGTTCTACTGAAGCCAATGAGATAAGCTAAATTTGTCATCCTGGTACCACAAAACAGAAGGATAAGCCTGACTTTGGCACCAAACAATGTTGGAAAACTATGAAACTATGCAGCAAGTTGGTGAAGTGTCCTTCTCTGTTAGATTTGCCCAAATCTGGTAGACACCTCAGCAAGTAATTGTTTTGCAGTTATTGTTAAGCAAAAAATGTTTCTTATGCTGCTTTGTCTCTGCACCACCCCTCTAAGCTTGTGAGGATGGTGTTCTCCTGAACCTTCCCTGTCCATAAGAATAGGAAACAAAGTGAGGGAATCAGAGGGGAGAGGTGTGCAGGGTGGGATTACCTGCTGGTACAAGCCCCAGCTTTCATCACATGGCTCCAGCCACCCTTTGCCGGCCTCAGCCCCACGCTGCCAGGGGAACACAAGCTGCCCTCTGTCATGGTTGAATAAGAGCAAAGAGCTCTCCTGCTTGACATCAGAAGAGACACACTTTGATGTATATCTGAAACCCTCTTCCAAATGTGCATGCACAATAGAGGCTGCGTGTAAGGACAGGCATGACCTACTATCAGAAAGAAGTGATAAAACACTTTTCTCTCGTTTTGGTGTCTTAAGTCCTAATACTCCCATATGCCAGAAGAGATTTGTAAGGGGCCATAAAGTCAGCACAACTCTGTTTGCACTTGTTTTTTGGTTCCTTGAGAGTGCTGCAGGGGCCTCTGTGCAAACACGACTCTGCGGGCAGCATTTAAAGCCCAAGTCTCCACAGCATTTAATCTGTGCCATCTTTTGCTAGAACTAGTACCTACAAATCAAAAGGCAGAAAATCAAATGGGCAGAGCAAGGTTAAAAATGGCATTTAAAAATCACCTGCTTGTTAAATAATTTTAGGAGAAAAAGTGGTATACTTTGTGTAGGTAAATTACTCAGTGCCTCTCTCCATTTCCAGAATGCCTGTGCTCCAGACACCTTTGCCCACTTTCCCATTACAGTCCTATGAATTATGGTGAAAATTACTCTCCCTGTATGGAAAATATTGAAACACAGAGAAATTAAAAGTTGGGTGTTTTTTTTTTTTAAAGCAGAAAGAGCAGAGACTGGACCTGGATACACACACCCCATTAATGTCTGTACAAACTCATCACTTTCCTCATTATGTCAGTACTGCTTCTTTAACACAGTGAAAATACAAGACATCTGCTGTCTTTCAGAGTATCAGGGCCAGTAAAGCAAAATCAAAATAAATTATTTCCCAAACCTGAGCTGGTGACAGAGTGAAGATACTGGAGGTTGTACTGGGGTGGCTGCAGGGTGCTGAGATCAGTTTCTCAGTCAGTGGAAGAAACAGGTGATTTGTTATTCTCTTCAGGGTCTTGACTTATCCTTGTTTCCCCAAAAAAGTTCTAAAAGGTTGTTTCCCCACCCGCTGGGTGAGGCCACCAGAGTGGTTTGTGTTGAACTTGGCCTCATTGAAGTGACTGAGAGTCTCATGCTAGTTTATTGCCAGTCAGAAGTCAGAGTAGGCTAATAAGAAATAATACCAAATCTTAAAATGCCTTCCCCCCATCCCTCCCTTCTTATCTGGCTCAAGTTCTTTCCTGATTTTCTCTACTTCTTCCTCTCAAGCAGTGCAGGGGGACAAGCAAGTGCATATTGTCAGTCCTTCCTCCTCAGGTGGAGGACTCCTCACACTCCTCCCCTGCTTCAGTGTGGGGTCTCTTCTACGGGAGACAGTTCTCCACAAACTTACCCAATGTTAATCCTTCCCATGATGTGCAGTCCTTCAGGAACAGACTTCTCCAGTGTGGGTCCCCCATAAGATCACAAGTCCTGCCAGCAAACCTACTCCAATGTGGGCTCCTCTCTCCGTGGGTCCACAGGTCCTGCCAGGAGCCTGCTCCAAGCCTGGGCTTCCCACAGGGTCACAGCCTCCTTCAGGCATCCACCCACTCTGGCTTGGAGTCTTGCACAGGCTGCAGGTGGACATCTGCTCCACTGTGGACCTCCGTGGGCTGCAGAGGGACAGCCTGCCCCACCGTGGTCTGCATCACAAGCTGCTGGGGAATCTCTGCTCCAGTGCCTTCTTCACTGTGCCTTCCAGTGCTCCTCCTTCTTCACCGACCTTGGTGTCTGCAAAGTTGTTTCTCTCATATATTATGCCTCTCTTCTGGCTGCTGCCACTCAGGTTTTTTCCCCCCTTAGATAGGTTATCCCATAGGTGCTACCACTGTCACTGATGGGTTTAGTCTTGGCCAATGACAGGTCTGTCTTGGAGCTGGCTCTCATTGGCTCTGTTGGACATGGTGGAAGCTTCTACGAGCTTCTCACAGAAGCAAACCCTGTAGCCCCTCCTGCTACCAAAACCTTGCTATGCAAACCCAATACACCTGAGCATTATCTCTTTTTC
>VZRU01005591.1:239656-268544 GCA_013398155.1 Pedionomus torquatus | reverse complement strand
CCCCCTTTTTTTCCCTAGGTGAGTATGTACAAGAGAAATATGAGGGGAAACTGCTTTCCACAATCCTGTAGGACCTGTGCAATATGTGCTAAGATCAAAGCTTTGTCCTACAGCTACCACAGAAAGTTAGTTGTGTATGGTTCCAGCTCATGCACATCCAGCATTCAAAGGCTTTTATCAAAGACCATGTGTTGTCCTTCAGAAAGCTGGGGTGGGGACGGGGAAGAAATAATGATAAATAATTCACATTTCAAGCAGTATTGAAAGGAAACTTTACCAAGCAGATTACAATTATTTAATAAACACTGATAAGTCCCTACAGGAGTATCAGGCAACAAAGAATAGACAAAATTTTGGCAGCGAAGAGAAGTGGCTGCTTCCAAGAATTATGGACGACCAGACTGTCTAGGAAACATGTTTGGATTGCTAATCTTTTTAGTTTTTAGTTGTTAAGATTGTAGCTGTAGGCACTAGTACGGGGAAGACTATATCAGATGTGGATTTTTCATAACCATGTGATGTTAAATTTTGGATGTCTGGTTATTCAGAATTTTAAAAAGTCATGGGTTTTTTTTGTTTGTTTGTTTGTTTGTTTTGATTTTTTTTGTTGTTTGTTTGTTTGCTTGTTTTTTTTTATTTTTTAAATTTCCAAAGCCTTCAGCATTTGTACCATTTGAAAAAATATATATATAAATATATAGTCTTAATGTTTTTTGTTTTTTTTTTAATTTTCCAGAAACCAATGAAGAGGGTTTACAGAGACAAAACCTGTTACTGCAGTTTTCAATCATGAAGTTACAGTAAGCATTTTATGATTTTATATGTGTCACTGGTATTGAGTGATACAGAAACCCATTTAATTGTTTCTGAGACTGCTGAATATTTGAGCTGTCCCATGGTTGTATTTGTAATATTGTAAGTTGATGTCCCGAGGTTCTTCCACAGTATTTAAAACTTGGAAGCTAGATTTTTATTTTTTTTAAATTGTGGATTAAATTGGAGTGTTGGGGACATGTTTTGGCCTTTGCCTCTGGCAATGCCTATGCATTGTGTAAGGAGGAATATTCAATAATTTCCATTTTTCCGAAGGGAAATATTGGACACCGGACACACCTAAAGTCAAATTTGCATGGTACCCACAGCCTGGAGTGCTTCTCTGTACAACCCTTCTCTCAAAATTCAGGTAATGTCTCCTTTTAGAACACAACCAGAGGATTTGCCTCCCTTTCATGTGATGGTCTTGTGGTTGTAGCTCATTGAAGGTGTGAGAAAAGGGTTCTCTACACTCCATTTCCTTCAAATTTTTCTGCCAAGGCCTTAGAAGGTGCCCCAAATCCTTACTGAGCACCCTTGGCTAAGCACACTGAGGCTTGCTATAGTGTGTGGATAAGAACAAGAGCTGTGGGTCGAGCAGGAGAAGGAGACAAGTAGCTTTTTTTCAAAGTCCGAGGTGAAGCAGCTTAAGAACTGTTCAGATGACACCCCAGCCTCTGCCCCTCCCCCCCTTCCTTTTAGCCACCTTAATTCTCCCTGGACCTTCAGCGGCTTTTAGAGATATAGCTTTGGAGATGAGGGGGGAACTATTACCTTGGGGCAGGTTATCACATCTCTCAGTCGTGTATCCTGGAAGAGAAATGATGGCTCTGCTCGAAAGGCTGGAAGAGATGGACTGAAAATGGCTTCATCTAAAGTATCTAACTCAGACAAGTTAAGGAGAGACCAAGTTGCCAGGACCCATATTTGGAAGTCTTTCATCACCATCGTCTGCCATCATCTCAAGCCAAGAATCATAAGCATTATAACAAGGAGATATACTTGAGCACAGAGGATTACAATTTTCTCAAGGATTGTTGTCATAAACCCCATAGTGGGTAGAGCTTAACATAGTTTATGATAATAACTGAGTATCACATTGCCCATAGCATCAAAAAATGACAGCAAAATTCAGGAGCAGGTGGGCAGCTTTAATTATATAGGCTCCAAAGGGAATAAACACTGGGATGGTTTTTACTGTCTGTCTGGTATGAGTCAGTCCACAATGATTCTAAGTGTGATTTGGCGAGAATAAAACATCTAACCCATATTTAACCATAAAAAGTATCTCCCCCCACCCCAACCCCCCTACTCTCCCTGTGAGAACAGAGAAAGTAGGATTTGTAGGAGGAACTGGGATGTAATACTGTCAGTGATTTGCACATATCAGGGCTGAAACATCAGACAGAGGAAGTACCCGAACAGCTGGGACTGCAACAGATGTTCTCCAGACAGCTCTGCCTCATGAAGATGTAGTATAGTAATAGGTCATGTTACAGAAACAGAAAATTAAAAAGAGTGATTTTATATGCATGAGCACTGGCTCCCTGGGCCCAGTGGTATGAGTGACACTGAACAGCGACAGGCAGCTGGGACCCTTCTGAGAAGATCATTGTGTTCCTAGCCACCAGGACGTGCTTCTCTAGCATATAGATGTCTCTAGCAGGAATAACAAGACTCCCGGTACTCAAACAGAGAAGGGGTGAGTGCACAATCCCCTTGCCATTCCTGCAATTTAAGGGTGGATTCTTGATTACTCAGTGCCTCTGCTTCAAGGCTTTTAGCCTCTTCTGCTGCTCTTTCCCCCCAGGTCACTGAGCAGGGAGTTTCTTGCATACTGATGTAGAAAGGAGAGTAGCTGAGGGACTTACAGCAACTTTGTCTGAAATTTCTGGGATGCTCAGTTTAGTCCTCAGACATGGTCAGAAGAGCCTCCAGGTGGTGATCTCCCACCTAGAGCTCTATCACAGTCACAGCCACTTCAACCCAAGGCTTCTCAGAGAAGGTCCCAGACTGTGATCAGGACAGCCAATACCTTTTCCCTTGGTGGTGGCTGTTGCTTCCATGCTACCGCTTTCATCTAGGAAGAAAGAGGCTATCACTGAGACCGAGGGGCACTAAACCTTCCTTTCCTTCATACTAAGAGAGTGTCCTAACCATCAGGTCACAGCGTTTCTTGAGAGCAGTCCAGTATTTTCCTTGACGCTGAACTGATTTGCAACCAGGAATGCAACAGTGACGAGGTCAGATCCTGAACAGCGAGCAGAGAGCAATATTTTGTACTATTATTACTTTTTCTTCTGAACTGGGCATCTATTGCTTGTACAACAAATAACATCTGAAAAAAAAACCTCAAACTGGTCTATTTCATGCTTTCCCTTTGGGTATATAGAGGAATTCATTACTTTCCTGGCTGATTGCTCTATTTTAATATGTCCCAACCGTTTTCTTCTTTTACTTATTTTAATCACAAAACTGAAGGTTACCCGCTTACATCCTGAACGTGCACTCCTCAGCACTTTCAATACGTTATCATACTGATGGGTTTTATGGGTATTTTATGCAGCATTGCCGCTATGACACTAAAAAAACTGCAGCAGTAAATGGAAATGGACTCCATAGGCTATTAAATATGTTTAAGTAAACACATTAAGCAAGCATTAAGAAAAGTGAGGACTCTTAACTTGACGAAATGAGACTGAAAGCACACAAGGGCCCCATAACAGGAGTTTCATTACAAACAGACTCCTGTACACATATTCACATGTTCCAGCGCTCTCTCCTAATATGAGAAAAGTGTGATCTGTCATGTCTTTGCATGATATCACTGCTCTGCTGGTGTTTAAATAATTACAGGACAATGTGAAATGCTTGGGACCAAAGATGCGGCCATCCCAAGTGGAAGGGTCTTGTTTTGTTGTCTCTCCAAGTTCACCAAGTTTGCAGATCAACCTAGAGCTCATCATATAATTAAAAAACTTATTTGCAAATGTGTGGGGCAGACACTGGGGATTTCTTAAAATGCTTGCATCTCCTTAACTACTAATTTCTGATGAGAGTAATTTAATTCAACCTTTAGCACACCTTATGCTGTAGCACAGTTCCTTTTACAGCAGTACACAGATACTGCTGTAAGGTTTAACTGGCCACTCTGACACTGCAAATGGCAGCGTGGCCATCTCTTACTGGGAAATTATATAGACTAAGACAACAATTCACAGGCATCCCATTATCTGAAAGTTATTACTCAAAATGTATATGAAAGGTTTATGAATAGCAAACACTTGTATAAAATTCAGGGAACAATTTGTGAGGAAATGAAAGAGGAATTGGGATTATTATTTTTTTTTTTTAAACATGATTTCTATATTACATTTGCAATTAGTAATTGCTTCCTTGCTGGGGATTACAGGCTATTATTTAAAGCTTCAGAACACCAGTGACATGTAGGGATAGGTTGATTGCAGTTCTCTGTTTTTTTATGTCTAAGTGGAGATGCCTTGGAAAACCTGGATATTAACCTTACCTGGGAGTGTAAGGTATCTGGCCCTTGCCATTCCACTTTGTCTTGAATTTCTGGTCCAGACCTCTTGTGTTGCCACCTCTCTCTGCCCCTCACCTCCTCTTAGCTCTTCACACTTTCATGTCCCTTTGGGATCCTCCTTGCAATACCGCCTAGAAAAAATCCCTCTCTGTGAAGAAAATGTTGCAGAATTGAAAGGCAAGCTGGATTTTAGAAGAACCTTTAGAAATATTTTTCTACCGCTAGTACGACCTCACTGAAGCCTTACTTGACTTGTCCTGGCTGTTGAACATTCTTTGTTGTAATATTGGCTGGTGACAGGGCTCCCATTGGAACCCCAGCTTCTCCACTGCCCAGGATTGTGGATGTGAGTCATAGCAGGGATTTCTGCAAGCAGCCATCTGCTCCCAGTGCACAGGATGGCACTTCATATGGCATTCTCTGCCAATATGGTATGACTCTTGGAGCACAGCCTGGAGTTGTACGGTCCTATATGCCACCTGGAGCAATTTTCCCAGTTTACTGTCCTGGCAGATGTAGGGGAAGTCAGCCTGGTCTCTATTTTTGCCTCGGCTGCTGTTCTTGGGCTAGTGAATGATGTGTACTCTTGGCAAGGTTTCCTTGGCTCCTGACTACTAGCTTTCTTCCTGACTGAGAGCTTGGGAAAGGCAACAAGAAACAAAATCTGTATTATAGGAATCTGGGTTTAATAGACAGTTCATGAGGAACAAGAAATTAAGAAGTAACTGCATGCTTTCATGGTAACACCTGAAGAGAGGCTGACATTGATTTTGTAAAAGCTTACAAGGGTGGCAGACAGTCTTGTCCACACTTCCAAGACCCCATGACCCTATGGAAACTCATCAGTCATGTCCATAATGAAGCTAGAGTCTTGGATGATCACTAGCCTTTGCTAAACACTTCCCAAAGTCACAGGAGAAGAGGATCAGCAAGGCACTCAGGCTGCTCATCTAGATTTTTTTTGGCATGGCAAAAAAAAACAAACCAAAACAAAAACCCCACATGCAGCTGAACATTTTCATGTTGAATTCCTGGATAATTTGCTGTCTGCAGAGATGATAAATCCCAGAGTTCAAACCATAAAAAGGTGTGAAGAGGACCTGGGGGAGAGCAGAGGGAAACACTTGAATCCTCCCTCTGGGAGGCTTTTCTAAAAAATATCCAGTTTGTCATGGCCTGGTATGCTTCAACTGGAAAATCTGTAGATGAGAGAGACACAAGAGACTGTTTCAGGATTTGAGAGCTCTTTTTGAGGGTGAAGTTCAAGGAATAAATAGCCAAGGCCAGGGAGAGAAGTCAAAGCAGAAGAAGTTCAGGTTCAATTGCTATAATTTAATATAACTGCACCCTTATCTTCCACCACCATAGGAGCTACAGCTTGCACGCTTAGCACTAAGCAGGAGATGTACAAAGAACCAAGTTAATTTGGAGAAAGAGGAGGAAGATGAGTTGAGAATGAGAGAAAAGGCCAAAAACTTTGGCTTAATCTACCCCCCCAATTTTCTTGGTGCCCTCCATGGCCATTCTGTATCTGGCAGGGGAGTAGCTCCTCTCCGTGTGTTGATGAAAAGAAACCTTCACCAGGGCTGGTTTGCCATGAAAGCAGATCTGCCTGGAGAACTTGGCTTTCACAAGTGAGTAGGAAAGTCGTTCCCCATCCTGTGAGAGGTTTCAGAGCTTTTGGGTTTCCCCTTCTGCAAGAAATAAGAAGAAAAAGTACAACTCCACACACAAAACCTCCCTCTCCAGTTTCAGATTGGTTCCACTGAAAATTTTAATCTGAAGCATACGGGAGCAGCATATTTCAACTCTGATATCTAAAGACAATGAAAAACTTTTGAAAAGTTTAGTGTCCTGCAATTTCAAAGGTGCTTTAGAATAAAAAGAAATTCTTCATTAAAAAAAACCAACCAAACAAACAAACAATAAACAACTGAGAGAGCATTATGTTAAGTTGAAAAGTATGTTTTTAAAATGTTCAGTCTAGAGATTCTTCCTGCCCCAAATGTTCATGTTTCTTCAAGCAGGTTTGCTTCTGACAAACCAGTTTTGAGGAAATGTGACTTTTCTTGTCAGATTCCTGCACTGCTTGGGAGATCCTCAGCTCTGTATTCCTGTGCCTCAGTCACTGTCCTTAGCCCTGAATTGAGACAATCCACATGGAGCTTTCCTGGTCCAAAATCTGCCCACTTACATGGACTGAAGAAGCTGAACTGAGCGACAAGGGATTTTTTGCTTTTGTTAGCTGATGAGACAGCACAACTGAACTGATTGGCAGGTTTTTCAGTGAGAAGGAAAATGTTTATGCTCGTTGTCCCTTTATGTTATTTTTTTTCCCCCTTTCCCTCCCCACAATGCCCCCCCCCCCATCCCCATGCCCGGCCTTTTTTTTTTCTTTTTTTCAAAGCAGTGATGGAGAATTGCAATAAGCAGTCTAAATCTAAAGGGAGAACTATGTGAACTAGACACCGTTTGTCACAGCCTGGAGCAACAGGCAGTCTGGTATACCCGAAATCTAAAGCATCAGGTATTCTGGAGACTGGGAGAGGATCCAAAACCAAGTTAACAGGGCATTCAGATTAGAATAAAAGAGACCTTATTTGAGGAGTTATAAAATCATTGAAATATGTTCCATGTATAGAAGGAACAAGAGGTCACAGAAGTGGCCAGTTTGGCTTACACAAGGCACCAAGGGCAACATGCTGGCAGTACACATGCTAGAGGATGCCAAAGAAATCAAATGTAGCTTGCTTCAGCTTAGGAAGGCCAAGGGACCAATAACACAAAGAGATTCAATTATAACTTGGTCAGTCCCCTGATGCTAGCATGTTTCTGGAGCTGGAACTGAAGCTTTTCCATCCAAAATAGGGTTCATTGTGTATAAGTCCAATGGCTCACCACGTAAAGCTGCCTCCCCTCACTCTGAGCTGGGTTTTAGGTTTTCTTTGGATCACAGATGGGAAAAACACGCTGAAGACAAAGTGCATATCCCATGGGCTATTGCAGAAACTCTGTTCCACTCTCCTTGCACTCCCCACCACATCGAAGCCCCATCCCCTTTTCATGAAAAAACCTTAATAGTTACCCCAGAATACCTAATAACCCAAATTCTAAAATGTTTTTCAGTGCAGGGTGTGGACATTGAAGTGGGTCTGTCATGTCAGAGACATTTAGGCTAATATTTGGGGCAGGAGAGCTCTGCAAAAGATATTTCAACTCCATATTTTTTGAGAGAAGGCAGAAGAATGACTGACCTTATTCAGATTTAAAAAAAAAAAACCCTCCAGCTGTTAATCCCACAAGAATTTTCTCCCTTTCAGCATTTTGCTATTTTTTTATAGAGGGTCTGGTACTAGGCAGAGCTGTGCTCAGGGTGCTGGTGTTTGTGAACTTCCATCTTTAGGAATTGCCTAATTAGGATTTAGGAGCAGGGTCTAATACTGATCCTTAAATCCTTCCTGTGCATTTAGTCCCATGCTTACAGGCATTTAGTCTTTGGGAGCAATCAGTGCAGCTCCACACACTTTGGTTTTCCTATCTCTAAAATGTGCAAATTGAATAAAAACACTGGGGAAATCCTGTAAGAGTTAGGCTCTTTGTTTAATCTCTCTGGATTGCCATTTCTAAATATTTATGTTACCTGAGTTTTTGTTACAAACTTAATAGTCAGTGCTGCTATAGACCAGTAAGCAACAAAAACAGTCTGGTTTGCACAATGCTTAGACCAGGGAACAATCCTGAAAGTCTGGAAGGCGCTTTGCCCATGGCAATGCATAAACATGCTAGTGTGGGGGTTTTGTGCATGTAGGAGTAAATGGCTTTTGTTATCCCTTCTGAAAACCTAATCTGAAACACAGTTTCCTGTGCAAAAATTAAAGGGAGGCTTATCACCCACGTAGCCATAACTCTGTAGGTTATCTGACTATATTTTGTGGTTTAAGTTGGAGCATACTTTCAGAGAAATGTCTAATTCAATAGTGTTTTTCTCCTTCTATCTGTCCACTGTTCTTCCCATTTCCCCGATAACAGTCACTATTAGTAGATATGTTATTGAAGTCAGCGCTTGGCAGCTCTAGTTTATGCTTTTAATTGAGAGAGGCATATCTGAGACATGTGGAGCTCTTTGTTCAGCTTCAGGCACTACAGCTTAAGCAACATGTGCTCCAGACACATGAGATCCAAATCACAGAAGAGAAGATAGAAGGAAAAAACAAGGACTAATGAAAGAATCAGAACACCAGAAAGCTCTGCAACTCAGCAGATAGGCAAGCACTGGAATAGACTGCATAGGAACATTTCTGACAGGAGGTTTTTAAGAGACCTGAGACAGGTGAATCAGGCCTTAAACTGAGCATTGCTGGACCGCTGTATTTCAGTGTCTTTAAGAGCAAGTGTCCTCCTGATTTAAACCCAATTCAGATTAGACCTTAAAAGTCTGTATCTTATTATGGCATTTATGGATTGAAGGCAAATGAAAAAAAAAAAAAAAACCAAAACCAAAAACCTTCCAGGACCTCTCTTCCAAGCCTTTTCCTTGACTAAAAGCGTGTGGAGATCAAGTTTAGCCCCTTGAGCTCTAACCTAATCTGGTCTAGCTTTCTTCAGAAAGTTGGAAAGCTGTGAAACACAGAGCAGACACAGCTCTCCAAAATTTATGCGGTATAATAGAAGTCCTTAGTACACCACACACAAACCCAATAAGAAGATTTTCTATTTCTTCACAGGACATTTACACAATAATTATTGTAAGTCTTAATTTTTTGTTGTGACAAGCAAAACACCTCTTCTTCTTTAACTTCCTAGATCTCACCCAACCAGCATCATTTTTTTCACTCTTTCTGTAAAAGAACTTTGTCTTCTAAAGCCATTGACTGCTGAGTTTTGTTTTTACTGAGATCCTGGGATATCAGCACTGTTTTCTACTCTGGTGATTACAACTGCCCCCAGTGGATCTGTCTCAAACCCATGGCAAGAAGGAATTCATGCTGCCAGAGTCCACCTGCTTGTTGTCCAGCCCCTTGTTTTGCTGATGAGCTCTGCAGTGAAATGCTCCAGGCCCACCATGTGCTTCTCATCAGCAGCAAAGGAAGCTGAAGCTGATAGGGTCAAACTGGATGAGCTAATCATTTTAATCAACAAATCCCTAAACACAAGAGAGATGCAGCTGCCTGGCCAATACAGTTATCCAGCCAGTTTGTGGGAGGACAGCAATTAGCTTGCTGAAATGCTAACAAAGAGGTAAAATTGTTGAAATAATACCCAGAGCAAGGCCAGGAGTGTAAAGAGACCAGTGGGGAGGAGCCAGGGGAAGGTGGAAGAGGAATCTGACTCCATCGGGGATATGGCCAGGTGGCTTGGGGTAGTAAGGAATCTGCAAATTTGGATCACAGTCAGACAGGGAGAGGAGCAGCAGGTCTGCCCCAGAGCTCCTACATTTGGGTGTACACCCTGGTGCTGGCACATCCAGTGCTTCACAATGCGCTATTAACATAGATCTCACATATTTGAGTGTTTTGGCATATTAAAGAGTATCAAGAGGATGTTTCTTACCACTAATTAATCTGTCCTCAATCCTCATGCCTCACTTCTCTCTCTTCTTTATGATTCCTTGTGGGCTTCTGGCTCTGGAAATCTCATTACCACAAACACCATCTCTTGCTCCCTTCAAAGCTCACGTCATTACAATCCCCAACTGTTCTTGTAAGAAAAGCAATGGCTCCATTTGAACGTTCTCCTGGGCCTTCCCAGGCATTTTAAGCTGTTCAATTATTTGCCTATCAATTATATGAATTAGGCATAGCAGCAAAATCAGAACCCACTGTCTGAGGTGCAAATGAGGCAAATAAACCTCAGCCCTCTCCCTAGCGAATTTACAATCCACCTGTATGTGAAACGTTGGTTCTCCAGGGCTTCTTGTCAGAAAAATGTCCATAAAACGGTATAAAAATTAACCTGTTATTGAAGGAAAAGTGAACCTTAGCAGCACAGAAACACAGGGGAAGGTGTTAGCTTAGAAGTCCATGAAGACTTTCTGTCACTTCAGTTTGTTTGTACGGTCTTTTTTATTCCAGCAAGATCTAAGATCTGAGAAGATGATGCATATTTGAGAAAACGTTGTTAAACATTGCTGATCCAAGCACAGAGGTCATTCTGCAGTATCCCCAAAATGCCCTTCTGGGAGATGTGTCGCATAGTCATACTTCAAGGACTGAGTCAACTATTGTGTACTGACATATATCATGTAACACACTGGGGACCTGGTTTAACTTCTCAAAACTGGAGACTTAGGACAAATTGGTCCTCCTTCTACTCCTGGCAAGCTCTTGGTGCTGGTGGTATGCACCACAGGCAAAGGGGATATTTTATATATCCCCTTTTATATCCAAATATAAAATATCCAAAGGGATATTTTATATCCCTTTGTTCTCTCACTGTCACTAGTGGGTTGCCCATAGCCTACCCCTTTTCCTCCACCAAAGGCATAATAACTCACTTCTTGATGGTTTTACAGGTGATGTGCTTCAGTCCCTTTTTAGATGCTGAACTCATGCATTTATCAGGGCTTCATAAACATAGTGCCAACTTTTAAATTCAGTGACTGTCTATCAACCAATTGAAAATCCTCTTTCCCAGTCCTCCCCAAACATGTGTCTTGACGTGTGTGTTCAAAACCAGAAAGATCCAGGTTGAGAAGCCTTGGCTGGACAGAATAGCTCCAACTTCATCCTTGACAAAACTGCATAACTTCAGTGGGACTCCAGCAGTGATCAGTTCTGACCTTTACATGAAACCCAAGGCACAGCAAGAAAGGATGTCTCTATATTTTAATATAAATTTTACACTCAAAGGATATACGTACATTTTTAACCCACCTATTTAATCGTTGCAGCTGAATCACTCAGCTCTTGCTTTGCCACTGAGGATTCAGGAGAAATGCTTGACAGAGGGTGAGGGAGCTGCTCTGCATCATTAGGGACAGCAGAGGTAGGGGGTGAGAGTGTGTGACCTCTGGAAGAAACAACCTGCACTCAATGCATCAAACAGTAAAAAGTTGCGAGAAAAGAAGAGGATTAAAACACTTAAACTACACTTGAAATCACATATGTCTAGAAGTAGAGAAATTTTTTCCTAACTTGTTTTCTCCCTATATAATTAGCCTTCAAATATGCTTTCTGGAGTGAGTGCATTTGTCCCAATCTAAGGAAACAAATGGAATGATGTAACTGGTTTCTTTCAGTTCCCACTTCAGTGCAACTTCACAATACCCTTGGACTTCAGGGGATTAAGTTCCTGTCTTGGCTGTGGTCCAGTTACTGGTCATTGCTATTTGTCGATTATCCCAGCATTCCAGAAAACATTTTATCCCCTTCATTAACTCACAATTGACCAATCACATAAATCAGGTTAAGGACTAGTGGACATGTCTACAAAGAAAGGAGAGATTCAAAGAAAAAACAGATTAAAGAACAGGTTGAATTTTACTTTTTTTTAAGAGCTCTGTTCTTGAAATTGCAAATAACGACCCCTGCAAAAACCAACATTAATTAAACCTACCACTCTTTTGTTCACACTTTGAAAGGATGAAAAAGAATCATTGTTTCTCCAAAAAGAAACCCCAACCCCCTTCTTAAAGACACACAGTTCATTTCCATCATCATGTTTAAAACCAATTATTTACACATGTAACATCTGTGAATGCACGAATATGTGGATGCATAACTGCATGTCTGTTGTGGACTGCTTGCTGTGTTACCAGCATGCTGGCGTACTGCTGTGTTGAGAGCTGAACACCGGTGGACACATTGAGGTGAAGTTGTACCCAGGTCTGGGTGAACCTTTAATTCATTAAGAGTAAGGAAAATTCTTGGCACCGATCTCACTGAGAGCAAGACTATGATGTCTTGTATGAAACCATTTTTCCATCTTTATGGGTGATACACTGGTAGCTGAGGAGACTCCTGGAGCAGGGCTGTAATCTCTCTTACTTGAAAACAAGGACCCTCAAGCCTTCTCCCAAGTATCAATTAGGGCTGCAGTTTTGCATCATGCCCTTCCCACACCTTCTTTTTTTGTATTGGCCACGCTGCAACCCTGGAGCCATAGAAGAGTGATACCATTCCTTGTGCCTCTTTTTGGTATTCGGAATACATATTTTCCTTGGTTTGACTTGGGGAAGAATGTTTCCAAGAATGTAACTGGATGGGTTTTAAATTGTACACTTTGCCATGGGCTCTGAGCTCTTGCGTATGTGTGACCAACATGTCTCTGTTTGTGGGCAGCGCCAGTAAATGGTGCCTGATGGTGGGTGACTGGTGTGCCCACATCCTCTCTATCTAAGGCCTGGGTTGCTGTGGGCTCCTGGAGGAGAGGCAAAATATGTGGTTCCCTTCTTTTAATGTCTGTGGGGTGTGATTTTCTGTAATAAAATGTGTGTGTTATTGTTATGTACAAAAACTGCTTACCTAAGGAATTTGGACCCTACAAGAAGACAGACATTCTTGCCGCAATATTTGCTTCATTAGGGAAGAGAAATTTAAGCTACCTGATCAGTGCAGGACCTCTTTTCTCCTGAGGGAGATAGGGATTATCATGCTCCAACATGGCAATAGGGGTGGAAGCGTAGACTCATAGAATATCTAAAGTTGGAAGAGACCCATAAGGATGATCAAGTCCAACTCAGCTCTCCTCACATGACTAACTTAACTAAATCTTATGACTAAGAGAGAAGACAGTATTGAGCGCTCTTCCTCCCCCACAGCCTCTAGGCATTTGCATTCATATAAAACCTTTCCAAAGGCCCAGTATCACTGCCTCTGTGCAGGTTTTCTGTTACTCTGAAAACATGAAGCTTCTTGACTCAGATCTTGGAGTTAACAGGTGAGATGATTAGATGACGGCCATACTGAAGGAACTACACCTTTAAACAAGGATGAGTCTGATGCTGCTGTATCTGGGATAAGTATGCACCTTTGGGTTTCCAATTAAGATTCAGTTTTTATGGGACCTTGTGTGACATCACTGATAACTGGAGAGAGTCAGACATGCTATTCTGGTCTTGGGATACCCTCTTTTAAGTTGACATAACACAAATGGTTCAGGGGCTGAGGGCTCCAGACATTCTATTCTTTCTCAAAGTGGTCCTTGCTGGCCTTAAGCACTATGTATGTACTGGAAAATTATGTATACATTTGATCTGTGTCTGGCATTGAGACTTGCCTGTGCCAAATGATCCCAGCCACAGTCTCTAAGTCTTCCAAATGGTGACCATGAAAAAACTGCTCACTGGGAACTGCTGATTCCTGACCTATGCCCAGAAGTTTTCTGCCTCAATGGTAGCCAGCCCTGGACAGAATCATGACAGGGGCTGTTCTAGCAATGCAAGTGAAGACAACTTAATTGTGTTGACAAAGAGTGCTCACTGGTCCATTTTGTCTGCTAGTATAGGTGGAGCTAAAGGCTCCGAGCACTTCACTCCCACAATCTAGTGCCTGTATCCACAAAGCACTGACCTGTGCTCTTCCTCATTAAGTTCCAAATGTTTTCTGCTTTCCTGATGACTAGTCTCCCAGAGGAAAACTGGAAGATCACTGGAGGTAGATCAACACCGTGATATAGACCACTCTAAGGGTCTAATCACTGTGGCTAACTAACCACGCAACTAGCTCTTCCTGACAGCACCATTCAATGTTTCATTAGGTGCTAATGACACTGGAATATACCTGCAAGCTCTAGTCTTACCTGTCATTGCAAAACTTGTAGAGGAACAGATGATGGTGATACACCACCTCCATCACCTGGACAACCATGTCACCTCTTGCACAGTCCTTGGGAGCTACATGGCTCTGGTTCATCCATTGTGTGAAGAAACAGTTCATATCACCCTCCATGGTTGATTGCAGTGCCAGGGGATCTGACAGACACTGTTGTGCAAATGGTGCTGAGCAGTGAACCATTTTTTTGACTGTGGTTGAAGTGGAAAATCTATGACCCAAAGGTCATGAAGGCTTCAGAGAGTGACACAGAGACCATAACTGACAAAGTTTTCTTAGAGAAGAATCATTGCCATTGGAGGAATGTAAAACTGGCTGGTGGGATGTAAGAGATGAAAGTCTCATCTTCCTTGGTCCAGTAGTGGCCTATTCAAGAGGAGTGCAGAAAACTCTCCAGCACCAGCAGTCACAAAGCCCCTAGACATCCCACATTGCCTTTGGCAACACTACCAGGTAAACTTAGGGCACTTGCCAGAAGTTTTCGATCATGACCTTGTTCTCCCTGAACCTATGACCCAAGGATGAGGAGAAACTTGAGGGAAACCAGAAATCTTGCATGGTCACTTTCCTTATTTTACTGCTTGGGATTTTTTGAGGGCGGGAGGAGACAGTTTTTTTGATGTGTCATTTGTTTGTACAGTAGCATGCAAACATCAATGTGACAATATTTATACTGTTAAAGTGTTTTGAGATGTGCCTGTAAAAAAAATAAAAATAATATAACGAAGAGACTAGTCAGGATCCAAATTTGCAACAGCTGACCAGACATCAGTAGGACCTAAGTCAACCCCCTCAATATCAGTGGATAAAGCCCAGATATATGCCTTGTGGTTCTGCATCATATTTGGACTGGAAAAGATGTAATTCAGCATGAATTAAGTGTGGAGAGTCTAAGGAATGGAAGTGGTCCCTTGCTTGAGATTAATTGAACTTAGTGCATTAAAGATAGACTATGATTTAAAATCCCAAATGCCATTTGGCATCCATCTGGTATCTATATGATGCCTAAATAAGAGCAGTTTTTCACCCATTACTTCTAAGCAGTCTTCCTGGCAAAACAGCTATTGCATTTGCACCAACTTTTCACTAAGTACTGATTTATGTTTATTTAATCACCATTACTGGTTTATATGTTATGCCTCATTTCTTTAAACAGTATGATTCTCCCCAACGACCCCCCCCAAAAAAAAAAAAAAAAAAAAAAATTCTGAGTAAAGGATTTATGATGGAAAATCCATAAAAGGTCCCTTTTGTTCCACCTAATTGAATTTCACCTCCCGTTACCATTACCTTATTCCTGTTCACAGCACAGAGAATGAAAAGCTTTGGCAAGTTTTTGGGTGACTACGTCCAAGAAGTTAGAAATCTTGGCCTTTCTTCTGGAAGGTATTGTGTAAGGCAGACATCTTGGACATTTCCCTGTGCTTTCCCCCTTCCTTTCTGCATCATTCCTATTGTCAGCCTGAAGTTGTAGCATAGCTGCATTCAAGTGTTCTGTAGGATAGGGTTTGCTAGATCTGATTGGCATTTAAGTCTTTAATAAATGGTGCAGACAAAACTGACAGTCCTTAGCCCATGATTCTCTGGGTCTTTGGTTCAGGAGTGATTCCAACCCTAGCAATTACCTGGCGGCATCACATCACAGCTTTCCTCTCTCATGCCACCATAAGGAGCAGCAGTTCAGTGACTTCACTCAGAGCTGAAGTCCACGATTTCCTGTCCAAAAAGGACCAGTTTCCTTTGTGTTTTCATTTCTAACCACGCTCAAGTACTGTCTGTTCTTGACAAAGAAATGATCCTTTGTGTGGTAATGAACTAGTCAGTCTACATATAAACTTTCTTCTGAAAAGAGCATGTTGCTCAGAGAGGTCAAAGGCCCTCAGCTGCCAACAGAAATACTATTTAGTGAGTAGGAGGCATTTTGAAAAAGAAGTATCTGTGCTCTTGACCTAGCTCCATAAAATGAATAGGAAATTCCCAAAGTGCAAAACAGAGATCCTCTAGACCTGACTCAGCTGCTATCTGGTCATGATTTGCATGGGGACTTGGACCTTCAGGTATTCAGATGTGTGAGCAACCTAGTTTTTCACTTCACAGTATGAGTTTCACAGTGGTCCAGACATACAAAGAGGTACCATCACAGGGAAGCAGGGGTCCTTTATATGAGTATTTCTGGTATCTAAAGACACTGAAAAGCTGGAACAGGTCTATTGTGAAATACATGACACAAGTTTTGACGTAAATTAGGGATGGTATGCTGGATACCCAAATCACAGAATCATAGAATGGGTTGGGTTGGAAGTGATCTTAAAGATCATCAAGTTACAATCTCCTGCCATGAGAAGGGACACTTCCCACTACAGCAGGTTGCTCAAAGCCCCATCCAGCCTGGTCTTCAACACTTCAAGGAATGGGGCATCCAAACTTCTCTGTACAACCTGTTCCAGTGTCTCACCATGCTCAGAATAAAACATTTCTTCCTAATGTCTAATATAAATCCACCCTCTTTCAGTTTAAAACCATTACCCCTCATCATATTGCTACATTCGCTGGCAAAGAGTCCATGTCCACCTCTCCTGTAGGCCTCTTTCAGGTACTGGAGGCTGTTGCAGGTCTCCCCATAGCCTTCTTTTCTCCAGGCTGAACAACCCCAGCTCTCTCAGCCTGTCTTAGGAGAGGCACTCCAGCCCACTGATCATCTTCTTGGCCCTCCTTTGGACCCATTCCAACAGGTTTTTTACCCTTCCTGTGCTGAGGACTCCGGAGCTGGACACAGTACTCCAGGTGGGGTCTCACCAGAGCGGAGCATATACACCCATACACACACATACAGCAAGTGTACTCTGTGCACATCCTGCTAAACTTTGAACATGCTGGACACCAGCCCGTCTCACCTACAGCTAAATCCTGCCAGATCACCTGCGAGAGGCATTCCTCTAGTTGTTTCACCATCAGGTTGCACACCCAGTGGTGCTTACAGTGTATCTGTTTAGGATGGGCATTTCACAAAAGGCAGCCAGCAGACACAAGATGGAAGGAAGACTTTCTAAGAAGGAGAGTTTATGCCACTAACTACTTAAAAGTTGTTAGGTCACTTAGGTGGCTTCCACCCCATATCATTTATCCAAATAACACAATGATAAAATCCTTTTGCTGGATTAAAGCATGACTTTGTAAGGTATAAATGAGGTTAGCTCCTCTCTGCAGACATTAGTCTTGGCAAAAGTCTGTCTCATCTCAGGAGTAAGGGCATTCTTATGGATCCAATTAGAGAAAAAACACTGTCTGGCAAGAAAAGAACAAAACCTATAATACTTCTGATTATACAATGGCAGCTGGAATAAAATTTTCTCATATGGGAACATGTGAGCTCAATGTGTAAGGAGAAACCAGGCTTGTCAGACTTAATTAGAGTCAGAGAAATGACCTATGGTCAGAAACTGCATACATTGTCCACTCATGGCTTCTGTGGCTGATCTAGATTCAGAGATCTGTGAGGCAGCACCATGCATCACATTCCCAAGGACAGCAGTTCACACCAAGGGGTTCTCACTGGTGTTGGTGAGAAAACTCTGGACTTTCTCTTCCATTAAAACGTTATCTCATCCTGTTGACTGAATGATAGGGGTTTCACCAGAAAGTCTCAAAGCACACTCTAAATAGCTGTTAGCGATGGGATGCGGGCCAGCGTGTTGCAGTGAAATGTACACACACTGCAGGCTGGTTAGGACAGTAAGAGGGCCATCATGGGTAATACATCAGCTTTGTCCACCTGAAGTACATAAATAGCTGTAATTACATCAGTATCTAAGTGCCTCGTGGTGCTCTTCTAATCTAGAGATTTCCTGTTATTCCCAATTTATATAGAGACCTGGGGGACAAGGAGACTATAGGATTTCAGTGGGATCTAGACATTCAGTTACCCTTCCAAGACCTACCCTTGGGGACATGTGTATCATCATGCAAGAATGGCCTCTGAAGGGCTGCCAACCGCCTGTCCACGAGATGGTGGAGCCGGAGTGCACTTGCACTGGTGTACTGACCTTCTGCGCTCATTTGGGCACCAGAGCTCACGCGGGGTTTGGAAGCTGCTTTGCAAACATTGTAGAAATGGGTGCAGATTTACTGGGGGAGTAGAGTAGGGTGAGAGAGTTGTAGCATCCTCACTGGCACCGTGCAATGAATCAAGCGTGCTTCTGCTCTCCTGAGTCAGGATCCTGGATCTTGGGGAATAATTCTCCTAACAGTAGCTTCCAAGGTGGTACCAAAATAATTTTGTTTTCCTTAAGCTTTTGATGAGCTAAATAAATCAACTTGAAACAGAAGCACCCAGTGGTGGAAAGGATTTAAAGAGAAAGGCAACAAAAGAGGCACTGTTACTAATCTGCACTAGTGCAAATGTATTTGAGAAAACTCTAACATATGAGGGCTTATATCATAGATAAAGTGTGTGTGAGGGATTTGTAGGGCTTTGCTAAAATAAAACTTTCCTTTGTGAGAACAGAGAATTTATTTTATCCAGTTCTTGGTAGCTAGCTGCAGGATAATATTCTTCTTTTTCCTTCTTTCATGTTATGTGCCTGTATTTTATGCTTCCCAAGACAGAATCTGTCCTGAAGAAGGATTAGGGCTTCAATCTCAGCTGAGTTCTTTAGAAAAGGCAGATCAGGGTATGTCTCTTCTGCATCAAGCCGAATGCTATTTGTCCTATAGACTCAAGATCTTTGCTTCTAGCAAAAAATCTTTGGGGCGAGGAGAAAGAGATGACCATAAAATTCTCAGTCTTCACTTTAAGAGGTTTCTCCCAGTTTATGCAAAGGAAAACACAAGAAAATCCCCGCTTTTCACCTGACATAGCTATTTGTGTCATTGCTCCCATGTGAAAGGGCATCGTGTACCCTACTAAAGATCAGGAAGTGTTATGTCCTTTGGCTCTCTTCTTGAGGCAAGTGTACAAGTGGTATCTTGGGCTCAAATGTACGCAATCCTTTGAAATTTGATTTGTTCCCTGGTCCTGTTGCCTGTTATGTAGAGTGGCAGTGGGTGGAACTGTCATGTTGATGTTCCTGTTGGTGACCGCGTGTATTTCGGGAATGCCCTGTAATACAACCTGGCTCATTGTTGACAGCCAGAACTTTCCATGAAGTCCACAGGCTCCTTTTCTTCTCCTTGGCTTGCTTACTTATTAGGAGGCCAGTAATGAAACAGGTGTGCCTAGAGTACAAGGATGTACCAGCACACCAGACTGCAAGGTTCAGGCAGAGCAGGAGAAGGCACTTCCTGGGGAAGGGAACTCTTGCCACCTTATGCAAATTGTCCTTATATATCCATCATTGCCTGGTATATTACCCAAGGGCAAAGATCTGACCAACTTCTAAGCAGGCAGTGTGCCATCGTAACAGATGGGCATAAATGGGGCAGCCAAGAAGCCATGTATGTCCATCTAGTGTGTTTAAGTGTTGGATTCCCAGCCAGGAACGTCGGAGCAGCTGTCCACCCTCAGTTTACGTGCCTATAGTTTAGGGGGATCTGCCATCACTAATCCAGCTTCAGAGCTGGTTTAACTTTCAAAAATTAAAAATAGCATGCACTGCCCCATAAGGAGAGCAAGTCTTGACCCATTTACACCAAGGGTTTGTGGGGGGGAATAGAACCGGGGGTGGGGATGTGTGTGTGGGTGGATAGCATCAAAGAATGGCAGGGTGCGGAAGTGTATTGACCTCCATTTGTCTTTTTGTTGGGATTTGTGGGGTTGTGTTAGGAATGGCTCTGCACACCAGACATCTTTAGCCAGAGTGTCCAAGGCAGGATTTGGGCTTGGTTTCCCTGAGTTGGAGAGGACCAGAATCTGTCACCTTATTCATCTTAGTCCTACAGCTCCATGATCCACCATATCATCAGCAGCTGGATCTAGTTGTTCAAAACTGACACTTTAAAGTTCTAAATTCCCTTTACTTAAAATTGAATCCTCCTGGCAAGTGTCTAATATTTGGAGTTCAGATTCCGTCACTAACATATGCCTCACTGAAACAACCTCTGCAAGAAAGATGTGCTGGTGTTGCAGAGGTGTGGATGTGGCTCTTCACAGGAAAAGAATAAGATTTACACTGACTCTGACTATCACATTTATCACATTTTTAGGCATATTGGGAGCCTCAGAGCTAGAACTAACAAAGGATTTAGATAGAAGAAGCTCAGTCAATTGAAAGCCTGCCTTATATGCTAGAGGGTGATCCAGGCCCGTGAGCTGGGGTGCTGTGGCTTATATATTTCACATATCACTTAATAAAGGGTGTGAGCCAGTCAAAATATGGGAAGCTACCCTAATTAACTCCAGAGAAAGGCTAAATATTAGTCTATGTTTGCAAACTTGCATCTCCTGAAACTTGGGGAAGTAAATGTCTACCGATTAAAGTATCTCAATTCAATGCTCATCCAAATAATGGAAGTCCTTATATCTCAATCTCTATGACATTCATGTGTGTAAAACATGACCAGAGTCCAGGATTTGTCCTCTTTCCTCCTTCTGTAGAGTTTAATTTTCTACATATCAGAGAAAGCTGGCTTTTGAATTGCAGAAAGCTGCCTTTGCTGAGGAGGTCAACATTGAGACTGCAGAGGCCCAGCTGGCCTAAGAGCTCCAGAGCGTAGTGCCTTTACATCCCAAGATGGAGCAGAGTGAGCCAGGGAATGACATTATTTCACCTTACTGACCATGGGTAAACGCTTGTTCTTACCCATAATAGGTTGTGAAGTAGATCAAATCAGTTGGGATTACCTGTCACACCTGAGCATTCCCACAGACAGCCATCAGGACATGGCCCATGGTCTGTACACCAGGTCCTCTCCTGCTTATGGCCTTGCCCGTGGAAACATTCTGGTGTAGTTGTAGCCTTACCCTCCAAGGTCACACAGATGCAGCTGGAAATTTTTTCCATCATCTGAAATATCTTTTCCACATTTCTCCTTTTCTTTACTATTATTTTCCAGTTTTTCAGTATTGTAAATTAAGTCTCATAAAGCATGTGAATTTGGAGCTCATGAAAGATACATGGCAAAATGTTGAATCGTGTCATGGCATTTTTCATGGGTGCCTGTATGGACCACAGTGTTATATAGTATTTGCAGCTTAGAAGTGACCAGTTGGGATAAGTCCATCACAGTGCAGTTATCACAGCTGTGAAAACTAGCACACACGATTGTGGTATGTGGGTTCTCCTGAATCACTGGGTTTCAACCCATAATCTATGAATAGCACATGTCTATTTGAATGTTTTCCCTGTTAAGGAGGCATTTTGGAGCATATCGCCTGTCTGCAAAATAGTTCTACACAACATTTAAGTTCTTGGGGGGGCCCTAGTGATGATAATTTGCCCTGTTAGTCTGGGTTAGTGTCTTCCTTCTAATTCCCCTCTCTCAGTACATTTTATTCTCCATCAGCAAACACTGTGTGTGCTGCAACATAAACCAGGGAGAATAATTTCTAGAAATGCTTGCCTGGAAATGGCATTATTAAATCTGAAAAAATAAGTAGAATAGGAAGAAAGGGGACATAACAGGTATAAATGTTAATTTTGCAGAGTTATTGGTGTATGTTAAACTGAGTAACTGTTAAGACATGTTGTCCTGGGCAGGGATGTCAAGGGTGACAATAAAGTTTCTACAGTCAGTGATAAAAAGAAGACTAGGGAAAATGTGGGCCCTCTCTGGAAAGAAATGGGAAATCTCATGACCCAGAATATAGAGAAGGCTGAGGTACTCAACAAGTTTTTTGCCTCAGTCTTCACCAGCAAGAGAGCAAGAGATCTAGTCACACTGCCCAAGTTGCAGAAGGCAAAGACAAGGACTGGGAGAATGAAGAACCATCCACTGTAAGAGAAGATCAGGTTCAAAATCATCTAAGGAAGCTGAAGTTATACAAATAGGGCCTGATGAGATGCATCCATGAGTCCTGAGGGAACTGGTAGCTGAAGTTGCTAAACCATCATATTTGAGAAGTAATGGCAGTCCAGTCAATTTTCCACTGACTGGAAAAGGGGAAATATAACCCCCATTTTTAAGAAGGTGAAAAAGTAAGACCTGGGGAACTACAGGCTGGTCAGTCTCAGTTCTGTGCCTGGCAAGATCATGGAGCAGATCCTCCTGGAAAGTCAGCTGAGGCACATAGGAAATAAGAAGGCAATTGGTGACAGCCAACGTGGCTTCACTAGGGGAAAATTATGCCTGACAAATTTGATGATCTTCTATGATTGTGTTACAGCATTGGTGGATAAGGGAGTAGCAACTGACATCATCTGCCTGGACTGGTGTAAAGCATTTGTCAGTGTCCCAGATGATATCCACACCTCTAAATTGGAGAGACATGGATTTGATGGATGGACCACTTAGTGGATAAGAAATTGAAAGGGTGGTCACACTCAAAGAGTTGCAGTCAATGACCCAAAGTCCAAGTGGAGACCAGCAACAAGGGCTGGTATTGGGACCAGCACTGTTTAGCATCTTTGTTGGTGACATTCACAGTGTGACTGAGTGCACCCTCAGGAATTTTGCCAACACCACCAAGCTGTGTCATGTGGTAGACATGCTGGAGGGAAGGGGTCCCATCCAGAGGGTCTTGGACAACCTTGAGAGATGGGCCTGTGTGAACCTCATGAAAGCCAAGTGCAAGGTCCTGTACATGGGTCACAGCAATCCCAAGTGCAAATAAAGGTTGGGCAGAGAATGGATTGAGAACAGCCCTGAGGAGAAGGACTTGGGAGTAATAGTTGTTGAGAAGCTGGACATGAAACAGCAATGTGCCCTGGCAACCCAGAAAGCCAACCACATCCTGGGCTACATCCAAAGACGTGTGGCCAGCAGATCAAGGGAGGTGATTCTGCCCCTCTGTTCTGCTCTTGTGAGACCCCACTTGGAGTACTGTGTCCAGCTCTGGGGCCCCCCAACTTAAGAAGAACATGAACCATGGAGTAAGTCCAGAAAAGGCCACAGAGATGATCAGAGGGCTGGAGCACTTCTATGAAGACAGGCTGATAGAGTTGGGGCTATTTGGGCCTGTAGAAGAGAAGGCTCCGGGAAGACCTTTTAACAGCCTTCCAGTACCTAAAAGGGGCCTATAAGAAGGATGGGGAGGGACTCTTTGCCAGCAAGTGTAGCAACAGAACAAGGGATAATGGTTTTAAACTGAAAGAGGGTAGATTAAATTAGGTATTACGAAGAAATTCTTTACTCTGAGCATAGTGAGACACTGGAACAGGTTGTCCAGAGAAGTTTGGATGCCCCATTCTTTGAAGTGTTGAAGACCAGGCTGGATGGGGTTTTGAGCAAGCTGGCCTAGTGGGAGGTGTCCCTGTCCACGTCAGGAACTCTATGATCTTTAAGATCACTTCCAACCCAAATCATTCTATGATTCTGCAATTGGATGATTCTTGATTACTTGTAATATTTTATGTATTCAATATTTCTGTTCAGATAATGACAAGACAAGATTTTGGTAGACAGCTAGTAACCCAGGAATGAAAAATCTTTGATAACATAGGATTTACCTGCTTTCCAGCTGCTGTCTAGCTAAAGGAATAGTTTAATTTGTGATATTCATTATGAATCTCATATCATACGAAATTCTTCTAATAAACATTATTTAACATTTAAACATTTCTTAAAAAATGGAGTTAAAAATGAGGTAAGATTAAAAATAAGCATGATGTAAAAATCAGTGAGACACACCACACAGGTTCATGATTGTTGAGGACAACATATGAACCTAGCTGAAAGCAGGGATGGTTTCTTTTCTCATATTAAGGTTTCACCATCAGTCTTGCTTCCCCTCTTGCAGGCTGAGCAGATTTCTGGCTCTGTTAATGAGAGCTGAACATCTTCACCAGAAACATCTGTGAGTCTCTCAATTTGTTGGGATGTTTAAGACTATTTTGGGGAGGAATTATGACTACTTAATTGGGGAGCAGCATGAGAAAAGTCAGTTATTACCCACCCAGGCTAGAGTAGGGACGTCTGTGCCACCAGCCTGTCCTGCATCCCCTGGGTCCTGCTGGTTATGTGGCCGTGCTGGTGTTGGAATCCCATGCCATTCCCCAGCCTTGGCATCTGGAGCACTTGAGTCTACTGTATGAAGAAAAGACCTCTGTTACAACAAAGCAGAATAAGGCTCTGTTTTCAGGATCTTTCCAGACTTGCCCTATTCCCCAGTCACTATAATGCTCCAGTAATACTTTGTGAGCCAGCTTTCGCACTGCTTCTAGGAACACACAGAATATTCAACCAAAATGTCATGCGTCTTCTCTTTGACCTCTTGGCATTTATTGACACAAATTTACCTCATAGTTGCTATTTTCCTAATAAATTCTGTTTAGGGTTTGTTTTTCAGGCTTAAATGGAAAATACCAAATTGTGTCATGACAAGAGTAAACACTCCTACATGTTGAACGTTCTGTTTTCCATTGCTCTGCTGCCAATGTCTGGGGGTGAAAAAACAGGCTGTGTATTGAGCGGGTGACAGCCAGCTTAGAGCCTGGAGCTTGTGTGTTGCTGCAACAGCAACATATTTGCAACAATCACTATTGCATTGATCCATCCAGAAAGGATCAGTAATCAAACTTTTATTCTTAATTGACAAAAGCAGCTATCCCTGCCCTGATGAGCTGCAGGAAAGAATACTCTTCAGGGAAAGAATTATAATTAGCTAGTATAGTGCTGGACAGACCACACCTAGTTTGAATCTTGGACACCTACATCCATCTTGGACACCTCTAGACCATGACGAATGGAGAAGTAGTGCTACAGCAGGGTTCTCTGGGTTTTTTTACCATCTGAATCTGAGCTCTGTCTCTTTGCACATCTGAACTCAGAGCATCATTTGAGGGAAATGAAGGGATGAAATTCCAGAAAATCATTCGGAACACAGTTGGAAAATGAGATGCCTGAATTCAACACACAGGCTCTCTCCACTGACATGCTCCAAACTTCATCTCAGCCGCCATCTGACACAGCAGGCACCTAATTTTCTGCCAGAAAGTCTAAGCAAACCTGTCAAGCCCTGGTAGAGCTAAGATACCTGGAGATGTGCATGAACCTCAAGGGATTCCCATACCAGACATTCATCTCCCTCTCCTGCCTATGAACTGAACTGCAGGGGAATCCAGATAATGCAGGGCCATGGCCTTTCAAGATCAGCTGAGTGACTTGTGTGGCCATACTGAGAACCTCCCCTCCAGCTCATCTGAAGCTGGGCTATCACTTCACACGTTGTATGCAAGGTCAGATAGCCTTTAAGCTACTGGAGCAATACACCCCTACTGAAGTTTTCTCACTTTCTGTACACAGTCAAATATCTATCAGGTCAGGAGAGCCAGGGAGAGATGAGTTGGAGGAGGAATACTGTTTTCAAATCTTGGATTCAGTCTCTACATTTCAAGTGTGTGTTTTCACCCCATGGCTATATAAGAGTTGAAGGCAAAGCAGATAATCCTTGAAGACCTTACAGTAACAGAGGATTCACAGCTGAGTTACGTACCTATGGCAATATTTATGTATGTACGGCAATATTTAATTTGTTTTGTCAATTTTATCCCCCAAACTACTAAGATCTGCCTTCACATTTAAATGGAAGTTTTAAGCTGCAAATTCTTTATCTCAGGCACACTCCAGATCTAAACCAGTGTATGCAAAATCAGAATAAAGCCTTAAAAGGCTGTTTTTTTGAGACAGACTTTCTCAGTAACACTAATTTTACCCCACTGCCTTCAGCGGGGAACTCCTCATTTACGCTGTGGGGAAGGGAGAAATGTTTTTTCTCCGTGGAGCCACATGTCTGTGATTTACCATGTCTTTCTGAGGAGGCAGGCAGACATCTAAGCTCCTGCTTGTGAGAAATCTCAGTGCAATTGAAAGAAGTGACAAAACTTGTATCAATTTTCCACCAAGACTGATTTTGCTGAAAGCAATTAAACCTCAAAACAGAAATGCAAAGACACTTTAACACTAGTGCTGTCCAGACATTCATGTTGAAATGAGAATTGTCGTGCAGGGAGGTCATACCAGGAAAAAAATGGAGGCAGCTTTGAGAAGGCTATGCTTGATGCTTTTATGTATGGGGAGATGTTGGAGGTGGAGGTCTGAGTTATCTGTTTCCAGCCCTGAAAAAGAGCCGGATTTCTCACAAGGTGAGTTTTCAGAGGTCTCTTTCTCAAGCTAGGCACGGCACAGCTGAGTTTTCCAAAACTGCTAGTCACTTCAGAAATGTTTGGCTCTGGGGTCTGTCCTGAAAGCTTTTCTTAACACGTCCAAAGATAATCTCAAGTCTGCCAGAAGGACCTTGGAACCAAAACACTAACCTTTCATTTTTCATTTCTGTCTCCACTGAGTTTAGTCGTGCTCTTAGGTAAGAAATTACTTGCTTCTGCTGGAAGCTGCTTTGCTCAAGCCTTGCACCGCACATGCCCAAGTGTTTTTGCAAGGAGAGAAAAACCAGCTCCTCACCAGGCTGGCTGCTTAAGGTGGAAGGCGGATGGCAGCTAAGGAGCTTTTTAACACTCCAAGAGTTTTGTCTGTCCTTTCTCTTCACTGAGCAAGCTGATTGGCATCCAAGATACATTTGATCATGCTCTGCAAAAAGGCCATATTTTAAATGGCTAATTCACCCAAACCCTCACATTTTCCAAGAAAACATGCCAAGCTGGGTTTGAAAATCTATATGCAAATGGATCATGGGATATGTGTGATAATTTCGTTACTTTCTATGGCATTTATTGTGAGAGTAGCAACATATTTTTGAGTATTAATGCAGTGGCTGCTTTATTTTCCAGAAATCCTTACCTTAGAGAAGATAAGACAACTATAGTTGTAAAATACAGGGGTTATTTCATCCACGTGCAAGTCCAGCTGTTTCTGAAGGGAAAGCTGCCATAGTTTCACAGTTCATAACGACAGTGTGTAAAATTTTAGAGCTGAAATTGTATTTCTGCCACATACTGACCGCTGTGGATGTTGTCACAAGCTACATGAGGTTTACAGCTGTGACGAGATGAGCAAGGGGATGCTGACTTCACCTGTTAGTAGAAGGTGACCAGCCAAATGATGCCTATAAAGCAATCTTGCATCAGTGGCTTGACTCACTTCACTTTTCCAGCTCTTCCCAGATAAGAAGATCTTTAGCAGACGAGATGGCACCAGGCTAGATTTTCCATAAATGCATCGTGGAAAAGAGCATTTACCAAAGATGCTCCTTAGAAAAGCATGGAAGAATTAATAGGACTGGGTAGGTGAGAGTAGCAATTGAAGTGGAAAAAAACCTAGTGTAAATATAAGCACATAGCAGACCAGTTAATAAAGATAACAGAAAAAAACAGTACTGGTACTGGCACAAAGTCAAATAAAACACAGTGTGGGATCAGGTGAGAAGAAAGCAACACTTAAACAGAGCTCCATAAATTGCTTATTTAACTGGAAAGAAGGATACTCACCAATGGAAAAGTAACAAGAGAATAACTGCAAACATAGGGATTAAGGAGCAAGAAGTAGGAGGCAAAAGAAGAGAGGCAGTGCTAAGAATAATGGGTTTATAAAAAAGAAAAGTGGAAAACTGAGAGTGTAAAAGGAGAAATAATGACATCTGGGGCAGAAACCCAACCTACAGAGAAGTTACACCCTACTTCACGGCTCAAAAGTATTGTCTTGCAAATAATATGAGAGACCTAAAATAGCAAAAGTTTAGGATGGCAGCAGGCCATGTGGTCCATCTACCCACTGTATCTGTCTACCATGGGATGTGTTTTCCCTCCAGAAGCCAGGCTGACTCAGGCTTTAATGTGTTTGGAGTTGCACAACTGCTTTTGGACTTCTGTGAAGCATGCAGGCATTTGTTTTAACCTCCAGCCTTCACTGCTGCTTATGAGCTTTTGATGGTGTTGTTTTGCATGTTTGAGTAAGTGAGAGTAAGACCCCATGACCCTGTAGGCAGGAAGGGACCCTTCTCCTGGCTCACCCTGGGACTATTAGCTCCATTTAACAACATAAATGTCCAAGGGCCAAATTCAGTGCCACTGGAGGCAGTGGGAAGGTTGCCACCAGTCCAAATGGATCTAGGGCTCAGAGCCAAAAGTAGCAAGGAGGAGATAGAAGTGAGAGAGGGAGACACTTGCATTCTGTCCAGCTCACGGAGGCTTGTGTTTCGTGATTCATTTCCCTTTTTCAGTACATTCGCCTTTCAGTACGAACATCCACAGGATGTGCATAATTAGCATGAGACTTGTGCTCTTTAAAAATTATACACACTTAAGAACTGAAGTCATTTAAAGCCAAAGTTCCTCTTAAAATGACAGCTCCTAAGCAAAAAGGCTTGTGAAGTTCAGGACTGAACTTGCTCTTTCTGGAGGAGAAAGAGTCAGAAGCAGAAGACAGTGGGATCCAGAAGACTTTTTCCACTTCCAAGAAAAAAGCAAGACAGAATGACCTTCCTGCTCAGTGAAGAGGGGGCAGATCAGAGGTCTCCTGACCCCCACTTCTGCTGAGGTTCAGCCTGCTCAGCCTGCAGTCTGCTTGGCCCAGGGGCATCCTTGCCAGATAGCCTGGGGTGCACTGCAGTGGGCTAGGAGAGAGTTGGCAAGGCTCTTAGGAGAAAAAATAGGAAATGACAGCTGTTTGGGACAGGGTGAGAAGATCAGATAGTCAAGTTTGTGCCTGCAACAGGTTTGCCTCCCTGGAAGCTATGAAGAATAACTCAATCAAAGAAAAAAGAAAGAAAAAAAAG
>VZRU01005591.1:132461-239600 GCA_013398155.1 Pedionomus torquatus | reverse complement strand
AAAAAAAAAAAAAAAAAAAAAAAAGGTCATTTAAGGTCATTTTCAAGAAGCAATTTTATTTTATTTCCAGTTTTAATGCATTTTTTTTTGCATTGGATACTCTTTTCTTTGAGCACCCTGAGCATCATTAAAAGTCCATTTATTTCACTAGCTTGTGCATTAAGCTAATTATATCAATTATATCCTGTGCACAGCTCTCTTGGACTTGACAACCCAAAAGGGACAGTTAGAACTGGATTCATTAAAAAGAGTTTTCCATTTTATAGCACTATAAAAAATAATGATACAGTTCTGTCCCAAGCTCACAATAACCAAATTTGTATGGCACAAAATCCTTCACTCCAAATTTGGACTTCCTAGTTGAAACTTCAAAGATTTTTCTCTTCTGTAGTTTCTCTGTCTCTCCACCAGTCTCAGAGCGCATCAGGTCACTGCCTCATCTAAAACTGATCGGAATTAATTAGCCAGTAAAATGAAATTATTGTTTTTCTATCAACAGTAATTCCTGGGGTTTGCCAGAAGTATGTAAGGGATTCGGGAACATATTTATTTAAAAATAACATTTAATTTTGATATAATATGTCTCTGAGGCCCCTTTCAGTGAGTTACTTTAAAAGCATAAATGTAGGCAGAGCTGGCCTCAAAAGAATTTATGTACTGGAGACTCTGGTCCTACCGATATAAATCTGTGCCTAGATGGACTCTTTAGCTTGCAGAAAGTTGAGTACTGCTAATGTTCATTAAGCCAGAAATGACCCCATTTAAATCTCAGTTCCCTGGATGAGCTTGTGAGGCTGACAAGTCCCCTGATTTGTAAACAGAGTGAAGAAGGCTGCTCCTGAATCAGATATCTACAATGGCACTTTTACAGCCATTTTTTTCCCCGATTGCGGCTATGCCATAAATAACCGGAGATAGCCCTCTTTAATAGTTGTTTAGGAATTTGAAGCATAACCAACAATTTCCAAGTAACAGGACTTTCACTTCTAACAGGATGGAAGAAAATAAGAATTCAGGGTGTGACTGAGAAATGTCATCCCACAACTGTGTACTCTGGCAGCATTCCAAAAGCACTCTTTGACGTCCTAGCCTTGCTCCATCCGTGTCCATGTATCACTTGGATATCGCCATGCAAGCTGATTTTTCTTAATACAAGACTGTTTCATAAATCCTGTCCCTAAATGTATTCTACATATGGCTTGAACCAATTATGCAAAAAACATGATTAGCGTCCTCTATTCTGGGTCGCCCCTTAGCACAAGCTGCCCTGAAATCATATTATTCCCTTGAAGAATGAAAGATATACCCCCAAAATGCTCAGACCTCTCTACATTTGCCTGTAAATATGCTTGACTCCTCATGGAAGAAGGTTCTCTCTTGCAAGAGCAGGCTCCCTCTGAGTCCATGGCAATCACCAAAACAACAAGACCATAACAAAATTGCCTGAGAAGAAAATAGACTAGCAATGTGTCCAATAGACACAAAGCTGAACTGCAGACTTGTTTCAGGAAGAATGAGGAGAAATCTGCTGGAAACAAGCTTTTTATTAACTTGTTACATTGCTGGATTTGAGGACAATATCTACAAAAAGAGTTTGGAAGGGGATTTATACTGGGAATGTACTAGCATAGCACCAAGAGGACTCATTTTAAGTTCTAGACATTGGGATTTAAGTCAAAAAGTAGTACTTATGGCACCTTCCCTCTATGCTTTCCACCAGTTCTTTGACAGAAAGTCTTTCTCCTTCTGGGAAGTGCTAGCAGCACAATTCCTTTCTGTCCCAAATTTTTGTTGGAATAACTTCCCACTTCAGAAACCAACGGAAAAAAAAAATCATTAAAGATTTCTAATTAATCAACATTCATTTTGATGTTAGCCTCCCCTACGAGCAGCACTTGCTCTTAAAAAGGGTAAGCTTTCTTAGCCTCTGATAAGAAAACAAGTTATTTAATCAATATATTTTCCAGTGTACGTGTTCTTTGGCAGAGATGCTGTCTCTTTTGAGTGTGTGTGTGTCTTTGAGTGGATATGTGCATATGTGTAAGCGTTCCTGTTTCAGAAAACAGAGTTGTTGGATATGGATAGGAATGTGTCTGGCATCTTTAGACGAAAGACTCAGAAGGAAATCAGTATTTGAGCGAGTTTTGCAAGATATCCAGCTCTGACTATTTTGCGGTTAACTTTTCATTCCAAAATTGCTAATGGTGAGCTGTCCAGACCATGTCTCTTACCAAAGAATCTTGGAATCGTGAGAAAACAATGAGCTAGCCGTTAGGAAAGATTAACCTTCCAATCTTAATCCTTCCAACTATTGCTTTACATAAAAAGGGCATTCATGTCTAAATCACTGCTAAAGACTCTTGGATAAATTTCTCTCTCGCCTAATTCCACTGAAACTGTCACTGTTGCATCAAATATATGCTGATTTAATGTGAGCTGGCTACAGTTATGACTGCAATAGCAGTAGAATTGCCATCTAATATTGGAGTCCTGTTAACGGTACTACACAATGTACACAGAGAAAACTTACAAGCTGAACAGACAAGAGAGACAAAGGATTGCAGAGAAGGGAAATATTTTTATATATTAGGCAATAAGGACTCAAACTAATAAGATGATTTGCCCACAAATATATAAAGAATTTGGAAATGGATGTGAAATAAAACCAGCTCTGCTAAAGACCACAGCATACCTCCCTATTGCTTTCCAAAGCACATTAGTGTTTAATTTATTGTGAAAAGGGCACATTGTCCCTTCTGATTTCACTGGTGCATCCACAACCAGAACAAAATGTAACAATTCAGAAGAACTGAATGAACCATTTCCCAGAATAAGTCTGCTGGCAATCACTTGTATCAATAACATTTTAGGCCTAGAAGCAAAAAGGTGCTTATTGCCTGTCACTTACTCAGGCATTTTAATCCCTTCTGCTTTCCTAACCAGTACCTAGGCTCCTCAATATATTTGTAGTTCTCAGGCTCCAGGTTTTAAATGTCAGAAATAAAAGCATTTATCAAGCTGGGGCTTGTTGGTTTGCCTTTTTTTCTATTTTTCTCTCTCTCTCTTTTTTTTTTTTGTTTTTTTTTTTTTTTTTGCATTAAGAAACTAGTCCTGTTTTGCTCAAGAACCTACCTGGTAAACACACATCCAATCACAATCAGTGGTAAAGTACCTGATTGGTGACATGGAATTGGCAGTTACGACCCTGACATCCTCTATCCACTTGGTCACATAAAAAACCTGTGCACTTTAACCCATGATTATGCAAACTATGGAGACAGCAGCTGAATCCTCATGCCAATGGCAACCCCATGCCAGCAACGCTGTGGTTTGGTGACTCCACATCTGCTGGTGAGACAGCAACCAGCTGTGCACATATGCCACCTACACATGTCCATTCTGTGAAATTTGCCTGTTGGGGCTGGTCTCTTCTCCCAAGTAACAAGTGATGGGACAAAACAAAATGGCCTCAAGTTGTTCTAGGGGAGGGTTTAGGATGGATGTTAAGAAAAAGTTCTTCACAGGTAGGGTTATCAAGCATTGGACAAGCTGCCCAGGGAAGTGGTTGAGTCACCATCCCTGGAAGTATTTAAAAGACAGGCAGACACGGTGCTGAGGGACATGGCTTAGTTGTGGTTGTGGCAGTGTTAGGTCAATTGTTGGACTTAATGAAAGGGCCCCTCCAATCTAGACAGTTCAATGATTTTCTGACTGCAAATTTCAATTAGCACATTTTGAAGAGGGAAAAAGATGACAAAAAAAAAATATAAAATCTATCTCACCAAAATTTATATTCTAGGCTGCTGTCAGTTGTTTGGGGGGTTTGGATGGTGCTGAACTCAACAACACGAAGGACTAACACTGAATACATTGAAACCACCATGGAAATGCAGACCTGTGCAACCAGCTGGATAGGGCAAGCTGGAGGGATGCACGCCTCATGCTGCTGGCTCTGCCAAGGTAGATTTTTGGCTTAAAGTCTCAACAGCTGTAACTAATCCAGTTGCAGGTTTGCTGCTGGCACAAAGTGCTGCAGTTCTTTAACCGGCACGAGTGGTCAGCACTGTCCTTGACAAGAAAAACAAGCTCATAGCAGGGGGACTGACAGCTTGCAAGTGTTATGGACAGAGGTGAAGGGAGACTTTTTTGACATTCTAGAGATTCCTCATTATTGCGGTGCACCAAAAGAAAACCTCTATAAAGAAAGGAAAGGATTATCTTGCTCTTAAAGGCTGCTTTGCCACCAGGAAAACAAACTGGTTGAAATCACTTTGATTCTTCTCCTTTTGCCATGTTTTTCCCCCTCAAAGATCTGAGTGGCTCTTTCTCCTCTTTCTCCTGCCTGACTAGCAAGGCAGGATGCCATGCTGCTGAGAAGGCGATGAGTTGCCTTTCTCTGTACATGTCCAGTGCCTCATCTGCATCACACAGCAGGGCAGAGCAGAATGACTTGTCAAGCACTTTAGAAGAGGCTGTGAAGCATCTGTACTCTTCAATCGTCAAATGCAAGATTTGCAGTTTTGGGGGTTATCTTAGTAGGAGATTTTTGTGTTCTAAGATTTTGAACACTGGCAAAGGCAGCTAATTGGTATTCAAAGGATTGGAAGGATTGCAAACTGGCTGAACAGATGTGCCCAGAGAGTGGTGATCAACAGCAGAAAATCTAGATGGAGGCCAATAACTGACAGTGTACCCCAGGGGGCAATATTGGGTGTAGTCCTGTTTAAGTCCTTTGTTAATAACATGGATGGTAGGGTAGTGTGTACCCTTATCAAGTTTGCCAACAGCATTGTTCTGCCACCCAGAAAGACCTCAACAGATTCCTGGAAAAAAAAAAAAAAAAAAAAAAAAAAAAAAGGAACTTCATGAACTTCAACAAGAAGTGCAAAATCCTGCATCTGGGGAGGAATCACTACAGGCACTGGTACATACTGGGTGAACCCAGCTGGAAAGCAACTTGTCAGAAAAAGACCTGGGGGTCCTGGCAAACACAAAGGTGAACATGAGTCAGCAATATACTCTCACTACAAGGAAGGCAAATGGTATCTTGGGCTTCATCAGAAGGAATGTTGACAGTAGGTTGTGGAAGGTGGTCCTTCCCCTCTACTCTGCAGTGGTGGGGCCACACCTGGAGTACTGGTTCCAGTTCTGGAGTCCCCAGTGCAAGAGAGGTGTGTGGAGAGAATTGAACAAAGGGCAACAAAGATGATTGAGGGACTGGAGCATCTTTCCTATGAGGAAAGATGAGAGAGGTGGGACTGTTTAGCCTGGAGAAGAGAAAGCTCAGGGGAAATCTTTATGTACATAAATACCTGAGGGGACTATGCAAAGAAGATGGAGCCGGGCTGTTCTCAGTGTTGCCCAGTGACAGGACCAGAGGCAATAACTGAAACACAGGAGGATCCCTCTGAACATCAGGAAGCACTTTTTGGCTTTGAGAGTGACCAAGCACTGTTACCCAGAGACATGTGGAATCTCCATCCTTGGAAATATTAAAAAGCCATCTGGACATGTTTCTGGGCAACTGGCTTCAAGTGGCCCTGCTTGAGCAGAGGAGTTGGATAAGATGGTCTCCTGAGGTCCTTTCCAACCTCAGCCATTCTGTGATCCTGTAATTGGCCAGCTAGAAGAGTCTTGCGTTATTTTAAAGCTATCAAACATGCTGTGTTGGGGCACTAGTGCTGCTGAAGGTGCCTGGAGTTTCTTTGTTTCTTTATCCTTAAGGGTGTTTTGGGAAGTAGAGAGCACAGCAGGGTTTGCTCCTTTTTCTGAAAAAAACTAAAAGCTAAAAAGCATTTCATGTAAAATACTACTTCCCATCTTCCTGCTCACATCAATGAGGGGTGTCTGAGCAATGCCCTTTCTGGGGTGCAAAAGTAATTTCTGTGATATAAAAGGTGCTGTCAGCATGCTCTTGCTTTCCCAGAGGGTAAAGGTGAAAGAATGGCCTTTTTTCCCAGGATGTGCTATGTTTCCCAGTTCCCTTTTGCTGTAGGTGTACCTGCTTTGGGCTGCTACTCTCACTGCAGAGTGTCTCCAGCTGCAGAAATATCTGTTGTGACAGCGGGACGAAGGACATGTCAGGAAGCACAGGAGATAAATGGCGCAGCAGCCATGCTAATGCTCCCACTGATAATGTAGCTGGAGAGCTAAGGCCCATTTGCCTCATTACTGGATGACACAAATCAAAAAAGGCAGCTTCTCTAGGCGATGTACACTATTGTGTCAACAGAAATTATCCAGATGGTAGTTTATTTTGCCACATCATTTGCTGTTTTTTAAAGGAATTGGAAAAATTTATTAATAACTTGACTGCTTTTGTTGGATTTCCTATTGCTTTTGGGTACAGGGAGAAGTACTGCCTGGCCAAAGGATTTCTAAGATGGTTATTGTCTGTTGGGAAAATAAAGAAAAGAAGTGAACAAGAAAGTGTGTTTCATTTTCTATTACCACCATCTGCACTCCAATTACATCTGCAATGCTTAGGTATCCTCACCCTGAAAAGAGCAAAGGGACATTAAATAGCTCTGGAAGAATGTGACTGTGCTAAAAACAGGGGGGGCATTTGTTACAAAACCAAAACCGGATGTAGTCTTAGCTCAAAACCTTAACACCAGTATTACACATAAGGCTGAGGAGCTGTTAAATATTATGGACTTCATACATATAGATATGAAGTTTATGTATATGGAGCTATATACACATGCAGACTTTAAATATAGATGACCTACGTTCACAAGCTGGAATGACTACCATTTCATCTGCTGGCAGTGGTTAGGTGGAAGTCCTATCTTCTACAAGATAGATGACCTCAAGTCCACAAGCGCTGTATGACACGTCCCTTCAAAGCCACTGGTGAGGCTAACGTTTGTGCCTAGCGCAGGGTGTAAATGGTTTTCCTGAAAACATTGAGGCTCCTTATCTTCCTAAAGCCAGCTCTGAAAGCCTGGAGTATTAGTTAGCAGAGATAACCTAGTGTATAAAATTTCTGTATGTAGTTCAATAGCTGATTTATTTTTATTACTCTGAATGAAATACACAGCCAGAAGAGATTAATCAGTTCTCTAGTCAGTCCTCTGGGCATAGCCTGGACTACTGATTCCCTCCAGCAGTTCCCGCATGAAACCCAACAACAATAGACAAGGAAGTGTCAGTTATCAAATGGGCTAAGAAAACTTTCCATTGTTAAGTAAAGGATTTCCTTATGATTTCCCATGCCAAATAATAAATTGTAAGTTTTACAGTGTGTGTCATTACAGTCCAGGACTACTGTGAAGAATATTAAAAATGAATGACATCTCCACCATCTCTTGTCATAGCTGGCTCAGAATTATATCCATGAGTTGCAAGGCTGAATTTGACTCTTTTCCTTCCCTTTCCTCTTCCATTCTCAGCTGGAAAAGATAGAAGGGGAAAGAGGAACACAGCATTTCGCATCTGGATCTGACAGTTGCTGTGAAGGACATCTTTGCTCTCCCTATGTTCTCCAGCTGACAGAGCTGTGGCACAGCTTGGTGTGATCAGGCTGTGACTTTTTCCATTACACCGAAAGCAAAGAATGTAAACATGTTCACTGTTTCATAAATACAGTAAGTGTGATTGTGTTAATTTTTATGGGATTTTCCCCCCTTTATTCCCACCAGTGGCTAGAAACTGCAAACGCTCAGGGAAAGAAGGAGTATTGTAGGGGAACCCAATTCTCTTGGGTGAACTGTCGTACACATGTACAGGAAATTGAATGCAGAAATTATTGCATGTGAGGCCGTTAAGGAAGTGACGGGGTTATAAAACAGATCTTTCAACTGCCACCCATTATGGACATTCCAGTTGTAAAGGGTCACATTTTAATACAAATCTGCTGTCCCAAATTACATTTGTCTTTTTCCATAAACTAGAAGTTGGTAAAGATTTACAGGAAAGTAATTTTCCTCCTTGCTATTTTAACTCATTTATCTCCTCTCTGAATTTCAAAAGAAGAAGAAGAAAAACCCACTGGTTTGGTAGAATTTATTAGGTTGCAATGGTATAATGGCTCCTGTTCTTGGGCTGCTGAAATATCCATGAAAAATCCGAGGGTCTTTTAAAACATATCTTAGCCTTCATGAAATGGATAATGTGGTGCTGCAGAAACAGAACACAAAATCTTATTATGTTTGATGTGATTAATTTATTACATAAATTCTGCACTCCAGATATGATATTCCACCATTTACCATGTGAGATCATAGCACACACTGAAAGTGAGATGGCTTCTTTCTAAATAATTGTGACAACAAAGCAGTTTGATATTCAGAGCTTTAGTTACTACCAGGAATTTTGCTTCTGCTTTTCTTCCTGCTTTCAAGGCAACAGACGAAAAGATGTCTCAAGGCCATCTGCTGAATTAGATTTGAGATTACAGTGTAAATAGGTAGACGTGCTGTCAGTTAATTTAATTAATTTTGAAATAGGTAAAAGGAAAACAAGCTCACAGCCCCATCAATGAAAGCATATTCCAGAGGCTTGCTCTTTTATGCTATCTATTTTTCTGGAAATTCATCTGAATTTTGCTATCGGCAAATCAAAAGACGATTTTCCAACCTTAACACCAATTCTCATCTAAATCCTTTTTTTTCACTTGAAGCCAGACGCAAAATATATTTTTAAACCCTTCTGCTCAATTTATACTCTGGCAATTAATGTTTCATCCAACTGTTCCAGTTCTATTCATTATTCCTTCAGATTCTATAAATGCGCAGGGCAAATCCCCTGAGTCTTGCTTTTAAGTCAACAAATTCAATTTTGGTGACTCTCTTCAAACTTTGAAGCTCCGTTGGAACTAGTTGCTAGGAACTGAAGCTCATACTTTGCAGAGGCTTAGTCTCGATTTTGTGAAGTGCTTTTGTGTAATCAGTCAATTAGAGCTGTGACCAGTGATCCATATCAGCAATTGATAGCGAAGCGCGGGATTGGTACGCTTGGAATCCAGGTTTCAGTTTTTCTGGTCAGGTAGCAATTCTTGAACAACATAAATTACAAAAAAATCTATTAATTTATTTAATTTCTTGACTGCAAACACTTTTAGTCAACTCTGTATTAATTACAGAACTTCAGCATAGCGTTTCTTTTAGTATTTCTGCCTCCACTCGCACTATTAAGAAATCCTTGCCCGATGGCTTTCTGTAACATCATCTGGAAGTGAAAATAAATGCATGGACACAATTACAGTCAGCTAACAACAATCAAATCTTGCCACTACAGCTCAAAGTGTATTTGTTTACACTCTGAAATGCTGTAGTTGGGTTGTTTTATCTCTTTGTACAAGCATAACTTTTAAAATAATATTAAGGCACTGTAAATTTTGAGTTATTGAGTGCTTATTTAAAAGCTGCATATTTAAAAAGACACTTTAATAGCTGCAGTTCTATGAGAAAGAATAATGGGGGGGAAAACTTCAGAAGTTAGCTTTATTTTGTAATCTTCCCTTTCAATGACCTCCTTAGATCATGTCTGATGAGAACTTTGTTGGTATGAAATACTTTCATGACTCCTGACAATAAATGCTGAATGCAAATACATCCTCCAGCGCTTACAATGCCATCAGCTTTATTTGCAGTTGATAGTGACTGCCATTGCCTTTAAGCACTCAAATGAAGTGCTTGAAGTAAATTGGGATTAAATATTAATAATTCATCTCTGAGCGCAGTTTTGAGTATTCATTCCTGAGTTTAGTAATGGAGGAGCCATCACAACTTGAACAGTTGTGAGCATGTCCATGGGGAGACATGCATGAGGTGAAGAGAATTCCACCTTGGATGAATCCCTTGGTAAGATCAGGAAGGAGAGCAGAGCAGGTTTACAGCGGATCCTTTCAGTCTGTGACTCCAGAATTGCTCCCAGCAATGTGTGTGTTTTGCTACATTTGCCCATAGGCAGCGGGACTCAGGCACAGGAACACACAGGAGAATGTCTCACTACTACCTATAGAGGCCCAAGAGGGAGAACACAGCACCGGGCTTAATGGGTCTCTTCCCTGTCCAGGCACTGGGGGAGACAAACCCTCCAAGGAAGTGGCTGTTCAGAAGGAAAATGAGACCAGGATGAACAAGAAGAGAGATATACCTGAAACTCATCTGTTTGACAAAGCCAAGCACTTGGGTGAGTGCAGAAGGAAAAGGGGGCACAAAGTCTGAAACTATTCTGTGGTTGGAGAAGGGAAGTTCCTGGGGTTCTGCTGACAGGATTATTTCTCCCATTTCAGCTGACTACACCAACCATCCTCCAAGCAGGAAATGGGTCCTCAGGTCTCCACCCTGAGAACCAGCTCCTGCAACCTCGTCAGTGTACACAGTTCCCCACTCCAGTGTCAGGAAATAACCATCAGAGCTGGCTTTGCAGCATCTGCCTTAACGTGAGGATCTCTCTCGCAAGGATATACCCGAATCTGCAGTTCCCTTTTCTTCCTCATGAGCATCACGTGGTGCTCTGCCTTCCCTCATAAAAGGCAGCTATTGCACAGGTCTGCTCTGCTCCTCTGATAACCAGTGTAATGTGAACCAGTCTTAACTGCCTTTGCACCAGCTCTGGCTTTTGTATAGGTGCACTAGGCAAATTTGGGCACATTGGCATTTTAAGCACAAAAGTATTTAAGCACCTGAACCCCAAATGAAGTTGGGAGCTCAGGTTAAGCAACCAGGCTCCCTACATGGGGACAATAGCATTCAAGCTATACACAAGCTAATGGAACATATTTTGTCTCATCCTTTCTCCAGACCACGGGTACCAGGTGTAGGAGGCAGGTTGCTTCCTGTGTCAATGGATGTCAATGGAGTCAAATAGGATGTGGTTCTGCATTGTTTCTTCAAAGACTGGAAAGAGATAGACAAAGACTCTCTTTAAAGCATGGTTGCAGAAGAGAAGGGTGCTGGTTCTCCATTGTTATCTCTCTTCCAAAAATGTGACAGAAATCAACATGGCAGTGAGGACCAGAAGTCTTCCCCAGAAGAAGTGCTTTTACCCATAGGATCATTTTGATGTTGTTCATTCAGGGACCTGGCTTGACTTTGGTAGGAAGGGTGAGGGCATGCAAGGATACCTCTTTTGGGCTCACAGCCATCATCTCCTTCTCTCCTGGGACATGATGGATCTCAAGAGGGATTTGAACCCATAACTCAGTTCTGAGCAAGGAATCTGACCAACTGGGGCTTAAACAGAAAAATGGCACCCTCCTGTGGCAGTGATTTTACAAAAAGAAAATAGCTGTATTAAGTGCAAGGTTTAATTCTGTCAGTGTGTGTTATCCATGTAACACACACCCACCAGAAGAGGTTTCTCAAGGGAAGAAAGTGCCCCTCTGCTTAGGCAAAAAAATTGCAGGAGCTGGGGCTCTGAAAACAGAGCTGTGGGCAAAGACCCTCCAAGGTCAAGCAGGGAGGCCTGCAGCTACTTTGGAGTCAACCGTTCAGCTGCATGGAGCCACTCTGGATCTCAAAGCCCATGTCCGGCCAGCTTTGAGAGCCTACATCCTTTTTTTGGACTTGGCTCTTTGTCAAAACCGTAGCATACAGTTCTTGCATGGACTTCAAAGGAAGGACACCAAATGTGATTTGGCCCAGACAGTTATGACCATTTATTGCTAGCATCTTTCTCAGATACTGCTGCCAAGGGTTAAAATGTTTACATGCCCCCTGATTTTAAATGGACCGGGTTGCATGTCAAATGCCAACGAGAGAGACAGCTGGAGTATCTAAACCAAGAGCTTTGATCTTGGTATCTGTAAAAAAGAGGTCATTTGGTCTCCCCAGGAAGCACAGACATTTAGAAGGTCCCTGTACAACTCATGCAAGTATTTTATTAACAACAATTTCTATTCACATTTAGGTGGGTTGTTTTACTACTTACTAAATGCATCCTATATATACATGTATATGCATAAATGTGTATGAATATCTGTATGTTTGTATATATATAAATACATTCTTATATACACAAAGTTATGCGTTTGTGTGATGATCCAAGTGCTTTTTAATGTCTGTTATTTGTATACAGGCACAGTAATCAATCTAACTTACTTGCAAAAAAATGGCAATGATGTAAGCATTATGTTTCATCTTTAAGTCGGTGTTTGCAACAATAACCTGAATAATTCATCTGTATGTGAATCTTTGAGTAGCAGTGTAATTGTAATAAGGGAACACGGCATTTTCAACAAGATGCAGGCATGAAAACACAGACTTCATTGTGCTGTAATCACGTCTGACATTGATTCAGAAGAGAGGAATTCTAAAATACAATATTGCACAGGGGAAATATTTCTATTCTTTTAGTAAAGGATTTTGTGGTTAGTTCACAATGCAATTAAAATAGCCACCAGATGTTTAGGACTTCAGGCAGCAGTTAACTTTAGTGTCCCTAATCACCGTCCTTTGCTTCTTTGTCAGAATAAATAAGTATTTTTCTCTGTTGTTGGAAAAAAACCCTTAATTTTTAAACATACCAGGGAGGGGGGGGGGAGGGAGTAGTATTATTTCCATTTGGCAGTGCTCATGTTGTTCCGTGACAGGCTTATAAGAAATTAGAATCTTAAAGTTAAAATAAAATCTACGGGGTGAAATAAACATATTTACTTAAATGTGAGATGAAGCATACGGTATCTTGTCATTAAACTGAAGTGATTTGTGAGAAGCAGTATTATAAAAGACTGTGGCTTTTCCAGAGAATCTAATAAAAATAGAAAGATACTCTATTTTCCATTGAATAATAGGATTATTAGTATGCAATTTATTTTTAAAGATACATTTAAAGAGAGCCTGCTGTGCTCCTATTCTGGTAATTTCCTTTAGAGTCTATTACTCTTATTTGTTTCAGGGCTATTAATTTTGAGGCCACATTATATTCAAATTATCTTTGATTACCAGGCTCAATAAGTGATAATAGTTTGTGTTTCATCACCCAAAAGGAAGCTAGTGAATTTAGTTGCACAGTAACATTTTTAGAAAGGAATTCTTCAAGCTCTGCAAAACAGATGAAAAAAAAAAAGAGTCGCAAAATGTTAGGAGAGCTCAAGGGGCAGGGAAAAATAACAATCTTGTATCATAACTTTAAAATGCTGCATTTTAGCTACCTGGTCATGTCTGAGATGGTGCATTGACAAAGCAATGGATAATTTAAGTGTAAGATTATAAAGTACCTCAGACAATGTGAAAATACATGGGAGAAATTTTTATGCATGGGTACAAAGCAGTTTTAAATAGTTAAATGGTGGTGTGATCAGAAAAAAAAATGTGTTTCAGAAAAAAAATAATCTGGCATTTAAAAAAAATTACACAGTGGAAAGGAAAGAAGAGGCAGCAAGATAACTGTTAATATTTGAATGTGTTGATAAAGTCTATGGAGACCTATGTTAATGCACAGAAACTGGCAGTTTCTCACCTAAGCCTGGCAGTGGCATGAATCCACACTAGCAGAGAGTCCTCTGAGCATTCCAGAAACAAATAAGCAACAGGTTTTGAATTTGCTTGGCTCTGCTGAGCCCCGATTACTCAAAGTTTTGATGCTCAGCCCCTCGGGGCATCCTGCCGTGATCTCCAGATTATGGAGCCACCCAGATTACTGTTCCTTTGGGGGGAAAAAAAAAAAAAAGCAAATAAAACCCCAAATAACAACAGCAACGAACCAGCAACCCAAACCTCACCCCTCAAAAAAACTCAACTTGTAAAACTGCAGTCAGTTTGTTCTGACTGTTCTACACTAACATGTCAGTAACTCTTTGGGGTCAGAAGAGAGGTGAAGTGGTTGGGTGCCCCCCAAACTCCACCCGCACTTTCCCGGGCAGTTGTCAAAATCTGAAAGCTGCTGCAAAGCCTTTCAGCTGGGACAATCAGGCATTTTTCCCACCGAAAGGATGCTGCTTTCTGTATTCCCATCTCGCTGCGTTTCTGATTGCATCCCTTAGCGCCAGGGGCTGCGGCTCTGGGCGTGCTCATCAACTCCAGCCCGCTGGGCTCTAAAATATGAGGGCTCTGTAGCAGCACCCGCAAACTGACATGCGATGGCACATCAGAGGCTCAGGCTCTGTACAAAGCCACACTTGTCATTAACTCCTCAGTGCCTCTATTACGGCAAACATCCATTTTGATGCAGGGGGTGAGGGAGAAAGTGGGTTTTTTTTTCAATGTAAATTCAGCACACTGTGGTTTTAGGATGTGCAAGTAGCTGGTTTTACTGGTGGTGGTGTTCCAACAAATTTATAGTTCATTCCTACTGCCACACTGTAAGGGGGAGTGAGTGGAAAGGACTGCAACAGGACAAATAGTTCATCACCCAACAATCAGGAAACTGCTTTTTTGTAGAATGTTAGTGAGTCACATTTACTCAAATCAGGGCACAATGCCAAAACCGAGCCCAGCAGGTCAAGAGCAAGTCACCCTTGCATCTTGCAGAGGGCTGTCTGACTTAATGGAAGGGTTTATTTTGCTGCGTCTCTAATCCTGGTAGCTCAGTTTAAACCCTGAATCAGCGATGGTACTCCCAAGCGTGCAGGTCTCCAACAGTATTATTTACCCAAAAAAAAAATTGATTTTTCTTTTTTAACCAGCTTTCTCGAGCTTAAGAATACTTTTTGGTAATAGGTTGCAGAGGGACTGTAGAAATAAATCATGACACATGTCCCTGCCCCAAACAGCTTTTCAGTCTAACATGTACGAAGTTCTTCGTGTCAGCTGCCACTGTTCTCCCCCATCCAGCGACTAAATTTTATGATGTTTCATTTTTGACCCGCCGGCATCTAAAAGCAGTGTCAATAAATTTAGCAACATCTTCTAGTCTGTGCTGAGGAGCTGTCCCACTATTGTCACAGAGTCATTTTCCTTGCATAATCACCCAATGCATGTATCCTTCTTCTCTAGCTAGCAAGCAGTACAATAGTTCCCTTGTTCCATTTTTTATTAATTTCTGGCATGAATTACTTTTTGTGATCAAGAGAGAATTGTGTGACTTGATTAAAAGCTAGTATTTCCTTCTGTCATTTCTCAGGTTGTTATCTTACCTGTACTACAAGGAGTTCCTTATTGGTTTATTATGAGAAGTTAAATAGTAACACCTGATTTCCCAGCCCGAGGTTGTTCACTGCTTAGGGTGGTTTTATCATGTCCTTCCTTCTCTCTGACCCCTTTTCGCCTATGCTTTTCAGTCTCACTTCAGATTTAGAGTCTGGATCTTTCAGACACTTACCACCTCAGATATTCCCACTGGGTCAATGGGACTGTTCAGATGTGCAAAGTAACTCAAGTACTTGAGCTTTTGGAGGACCAGGACATGAAGCAGCAGTGCTTTGAGTGTATACCAACCAAACAGGCTACAGAAAAGCTTTTCTGAGCCACAATGATTTCAACGTGCTAAAATTCACAAAATGCAAGGCAGATGTGTGGCTTTAGGAAATCATGTTGGCAACAAGATAAGAAAGCTCTGATAACTTCTGAACCTCCCTTTGATGTTCTCCACGCAAAGCTGCACTGGTAACAGGGTCACCTCATGCAAAATAATAAATAAGGAGGGAAGCAGAATGCAATTAGGCTCCATTCAAAAATGGTTTGAATAAAGCACAGTTTCAGCCCGCTGGAGCTGTAAGAAGGCTGTTTGTATAACAGCCTCTCTGTTGCCCAGAAACAGCACATGAGACTACCGAGTGTCTGCAGAAACTCAGATCTGGTTTGTTTGACTTGGACGTGCAGTAAAACTGACTTTTAAATGTTACTTCAGCTTTGAGTCAGTGATTACCCTTGTACTTTTACAAGCCAGGCCTGGAAATGGGATGTTAATTGTTGTTAATGAGTCTGTCCACCTGAGTAAGCTCTGCAGGGCAGAACTCACAGAGCATAATTGCTGCACATTGCCTCTGGAGTCCCCCCTGCCGACCCTGTTGTCTATTGCATTTAAGAGCAATGGCACAAAATCGGCTCCTTCAGACCTCAGAGCCTTCTTAGCAGTCCAGGACAGTAGCCAATTTCTGTTGTTCTCTCAGTCCCAGGCCCATGTGGTTTCTGGAGAGCAGTACTGCCAAGGTCCAGTTCTTGCTGATGTCCTTGGCACAGGGAGAGGACGCTGGTGGGTACGGGGTTATGGGATACTGGATCGGGAACGGAGAGTCTGTGTACTGAGCTGGAGCTCTAGGTGGCCTAGCTGCAAGTGACGATGTACCAAGCTGCTTTATTCTGATGGCGTTTCTTGTGCATTGACAATTCTTGTTTCATTCGCTCTGATTAAATATCAATTGACCACTGCAGCTTTTAATTCTGCCACTGTAGCTTAGGGCCAGTTCTCACAGCATTTCTTTGCAACACATCCACTGTGCTTGCCTGTGTAGGGGAGGTATCATAGTAACTCCCTACATAAAGGGCCCACCAGTAAAGACATATGAAGATCTATATTCCTGTTTGAGGCAGAGAGATGAAGTCCTAGCAGTTTTAAAGACAGGGAAGCTTTGTATTTTGCCTTTGTGTGTGACACCTGCCTAAACATGTGCTCTGGCATTACTCATATAGAAAAAAAACAATGTTGGGACTTGAGTTCTTCCAGTGTCATAGCTGATTACCCCATTTATTCGCATCTAGCTCACCAGACTTGTGCAAAGTACAAAATAATAATTAATACACATAGTGCTATTCCCCAAATGACTCCATCTGGCTACCCAAAGTCAATACATGGCTGTATTATTATGCCACAAACTTCTTACACTTATCCTGTACTAGAAGGGTCACGTAATGGATGGGTCTTTCAACAAACAGTACACGTCACTGGGCCTTGGCTGTTTCAGGCTGAGGAGGGCTCATGAGCTCAGAAGGGCTACCATGGAGACAAGGGCCCTCTTGGAAAATTCCCCCTGAGCAACTCCTCAGCCAGGGGGGCTCTTGGCTCCAGAGATCAAAGCTGGCAGGGATATGGGCAGTGGTTCAGTTAACCAGCTTTATGGTCATCAGCTTCTGCAGAGAACCTCTGCCCATACCACCCGTGTGCTGGGAAACAATACAGCTGGACAATATCTTGTTCCCTGCCCTGAGATATTCTTCTAGTGTTAGTTTAGATTGAAGCTTTCAGCCTGGGCAGAGTGTCCATATGTCTGTGTGTTTTCAGACTCGTTTCTGCAAGAAATCACAGTTTATCTGATAGACAGCCAGGCCTGGCCACGCTCAGGCTATTGAGCATTATGTTATCATGTCCAACATCTTCATCTCACTGGTGGAACAGTTATTTTAACTCAGTTGATCTCCAGATGAGGAGACTGAGATGTGTTTCCATTGACCCTCTGTGTCACCTTCACTGTGCTGTTCCAACCTTTTGGAGGGGGATTCACCTCCTTTATCTGAACCTTCTTCTACTGAGGCTGAGCTACTCTTCAGCCCTGCCAGATGCCAGCAGCTGGTTGTGGCACCTGGGCTCGGACAGGGATGTGCTTCTTCTTTCAGACACACTCCAACAACCCTGAAATCTAGAAAAAAACAAAATGGGGGAAAAAAACCCTACAGCCAACAACAATCTTCATGATTTACAGTGAAGAAAGATCCCATTGCACGTTTTTAATGCTGTAGTTAAAATCACCTCTGTTTTATTGCTCTTTGCACAGCTAGTTCTGCTGCTCAGAATTTTTTACCTCAGCGTCCAGAAATAATGACCCCAGACACAGGTTTATTGTCAGCTGGCCTCTTTTTAGTTAATTTGATGTGGTCTTGGCAAAAAAAAATAGATAGTTGAAAGAAACTTCTATCTTATGTCACTGTTGCTGTAAAAGGGCATGTTCTGTACAGTGTTCAGTCCATGTTTTAAAGCTTTTAAAATGTTTTTTTCCTATTACTGTGCCACTCTCGAGTTCAAAGCAAATTCAACTGAAGTGGGATTTAAGTACCTAATTGACAGAGTCACTTTTTGTAAAGAAAATCTGGTAGAGTTAAAAAGGCAATGTCATATTTTTTGAAAAAGTACATTTTTCATAGAGACAGGATATGTACTTATTTGCAAATCAGAGTTGTGGTAGTGGCTACACATATTATTAGTCACACTGAAATTAATATTTACACATTAAATCAGTCACATTTTAAATTGCAACTCAAATAACTGAACAATTATTTTTAAATTCTGATCAAGATTATTTTTGTTATTAATATCAAAAGAATAAATCTTTTGAATCTTGACTGGAAAGGACTGTTGTCCAGCACAAAAAAACCTACAAGATCTATTCTGATACCTGTTTATGTACAGATTTTATTCCAACAATCATGATGAATTTATTTCTCTTGTCTTCATCAGATTAAAATGTAGAAGCAACCCTAAAAGTTACAATATCCGTTCCTGTGAATAGAAATCTTTGCTCTACAGAAGTTTGATATAGTAGGGGGAATTCTTTTTAATTTATTTAAAGAGTCTATTAAGTCTAAATAAATAAATAACCCATTTATTTACTTATTAAAATATATTGCCATTAATGTATAGCTGCTCAAATGTGCTATTTAATGCCACTCTGATGCTTGAATTATGTATTTTGAATTTACTTAGATATATAAACAGCAAAGGCAGTATTTGGAACAACCAGTGTGAAAAACGGTGACAGCAAACGTTCACTTCTTGAACTGTTGAATGCAGTAATTAATTTGTGCCTCACTTGTGTTCTGACTTTATTCCTTTGGAGGATCAAAATATTTCAGGATTCTTTTCAAATGCGAGCCTGCTCTAAGTTAATAAAAATGAGATGGAAATTATATAATCACAGGCAGAATCAATACTTTTGTGTTTGTATGATGTTTAGTAAGCAGAAAATAAATAAAATGCACCAGTTGTACACAGCCTTATGTTAATTGCCAGAAAGCAGGCACTGAAAACTGTAAACAGTTTATTCCTACATGAAATATATTATAATATTATGTGTTATAGAATTTCGCTATGTAAAAATATTATAATTAACAATTAGCAATATAGAATTATAGCCATTAAGTGAAAATTATTTTTATAGATTTGTTTCAATAGTTATTTTCAGGAACATATTATTGAAATACTATTATGATTGCAATACTAAAATATAATGTGATAATTATATATGCGTTATATATATATATGTAAAATATAATGTAACTATGTAATTATAAACACATTAGATATTATTGTTCAAAATACTTTTTAACATATATTGTTAATCTCCTCTTCAATAATGGAGAAAAAGTTAATTTTTTTAATGGCCCATGCTTACTATATGCTTTTATGCATAGGTCATAAAGCACTTTTTTTTTTTTTCATAAAATTCTATATTTCATATATTTCTATATTTCTATATACTTTTCTTTATTTTCTGACATAACGTTACCTTCACTGAACATATGCAGTGCTCTTTATAGCTGGTATATTCTGATTGTATGCTCAGTGGATGTTTCCTGGATTTTTTTATATGAGAAAAATGCATTCTACACAGCTCTAACCATTTTCAGAAAAAAAAAAAATATCTCAAATTATTTTCATATTATGAAAATGTACACCTTCACTTTTTTATTCTTTCACTCTGCCACAGATAAAGAAACTTTTAACAAAAATGGAAACAAATCAGGAAAGTTAAATTTAAAAATCAACACCATCGTGCTCTGTCTATTTTCTTTTACACTGTTTACGTAACTTCAAAAAAGTCAGATGGTATGTTAAAAAGTGTGATAAATGGTATTACCTGCCTCTGGGCAAATGAAAACAACTATTCACAGAGCTTTTACTCTTAATTTTTCCCCTCTGTTAATTTCTTTTTAACTTTTGGTGCAGAACTTCATAAATAAATTCAGTAATATCAGAAGTTTTGCCATTTGAAAATCCATCCTTCATAGCTAATACATTGTTCAAGATCCACTGCCTTCTGTCTCTCTTTTCTAAGGGGTTTCATAAGCACAGTATATCCAGCTATTTAGAAGAATTACAAAATCCTTTGGCTCCTCTTTGGTGAGCTCAAAGGCCAGTGACCAATTTAAAGAAAGAATCCTAAAAATTGAAACTTTCAGTAAAAACAAACTTCAAAGCTTTAGATTAAATAATGGCTTTGGGTCTACCGATGAAAAGAAATCCTGTCTTTGTCCTTCATCTTTGAGGTCAGTTGCAATAGCGACAGCGATCATGTTTTTGTATTATTTCCATTCCCAGTGTTCTGGACCATTCTGCCTGGATTTTGTCCGATGTCATTTTAAGCTTGACCAGTATAAGGTGAAGATCAATGTAAATAAATTCAAGGGCAAAAGTATGGGGTAGTGACATGTCCACAAAACAAAAAATAAGACTCTACAACAGCTGTGTGGTATCAGTTTTGCTCGATGCTGCAAAGACCTGGGGCATTACGCAAGCTGACAAGAAAAGATTTGATGCATTTGATAGCAGGTGTTTAGGAGGGATCAGTAATGTCAAATGGCATCACTATGTTGGGAACATCGAGTTTCAGGAGAGAACAAGAAAGGAGAAGATTATGGGCTTCCTAACAAGGAAGTGGCTTTGATGGTCTGACCACCTAACGAGCATGAAGTGAGGCTGGGTGGTAGGAGAAGGTCTTGTGTGCTGTGTTTGCTTCTTCTGCACATCCTGAGACTCATCAGATAGTTGGGGAAGCCAGTAGAAATCTTCTTTATGTTTAGACCTGTCTGCTAGGGATGGAAAAGCCTTAGGACAAGGCCTGTCTCTTTGCTTTTCCAGCAAAGAGTATGTGGTCAGTACTCACTGACCTGGTGGGGAAAGACAAAGGGAAAGATGTGAATGGGAAATGAAATGAAAGAAATCTCTTTGCCAGACACTGCTCTTCAGCAGGAGTAGTCACATGAATCAAGGATTTCAAAACCTTGAAGCCTTGAGGGTTTTGTTATGCAAACTTAGACCATGCCGACAAAATGGGGTTTAACAGGTTCCGCAGAGCCAAAATCTACACCAGTAGGCTTCACCAACTTCACTGAACCCTGCACAGATGTGGGAGTGTAAAAGTCCCCTGTTGTTCACATGTTCTCTCAGAAACAGCCTTTGTGTATGTAGCTGAAAGCATCTCTTAGAAAAATGTATCCCAAAGAAGATAACTTAAAACAGATGAGAGCAAGAAATTATAAACCCAGGCCATATGGGTAGAGTGGACCTGTTCGGAGAAAGTGCAGCCAACTGTATTATGATGTAGTAATGTGTGAAAGAGCCTGCACTAATGTATGGAATATCTGTAAGTGGAATGTTTTATGATTGAATGACAAAAAGGAAATGTACTCTATCCAAATGGTAATAAGAACCATATCTCAAAAAGATCTATGTTGAGTTCTTGTATCAAACAATGTCAAAAATAGCTCACCATCAACTAGGACCTTACCTTTTTGTTACTTATTCTCCTTAAATATTCTCCTAATAATAAAATAATTATGTTACTTATTCTCTTAAATATTATCCTTAAACCTGCAGTTGGGAAGAGGTTATTCTATTTTTATTTTTTTTTTCATTTAAAATCTCTTTAGGCTGCAGGAAAAGTAGATAGTAACTGCAATCAGCCATTTAAGTCAAACAATCAAATTTCTGTTAGCAGTAGACGTATCACTTCTTTTGAGCTAGAATGTTTTGCTTTCCTTTTCCATGAAGAGTTTAGGATAGCCTTCCAAAAATAGATGTGGCTAAAATCTAATACTTCTGATGGTAAAAAAGTTGTTTCTCTTCAATATTCTATAGTGAGCTTAAAAATCCAGCATAGAAACACTATTCAATGATTCCGTGAACAGAATGTATTATAAAATTAATTTTAAATCAACAATGCTTACCCCAATCTATTTTTGGTTGAAATTTTGGCTCCAGCGTTGACTGAAAGAAAGTGAAAATATTTATTCGGGCAGTTAACTAGCCTATCAAACATCCAGTGTTCAGACGATCTCAGTACAGAGCAAACACTCACATGCATGTGAGGAGAAAACCAGACTATGCTTTGGCAGAACTGCAGCAGGGTGCCAGGGCTCTGCAGAACAAGACCTGGGTAGGAGCGATGACATTTAGCAAACTACTGTAGAAAACTGATAAGGGCATGATCCTTTTTTATGCTGAAGATCATGCATAATGCCTGCTGTGCCTCAGCACCTTTTCATAAATATAGAATGAAAGCTCATGGCAAGATGCTGGCAGATGCCACAGAGCAAGTAATAACTCCCCCCACTCCAGGCAACCACGTTCATGCAGCCGCTTTGTACCCTGCAGCCTCCTCTTGTAATTTTCTGGCTGATGATCCCTCCTGCATAGCTCAGAAGGTGATGTAGCATTTCTGTAGGACAGAAAGTTGGATGAAGAAATGATTTTTTTGAGTGGTGGGATTAACTCTTGCTGTATTAAGGGTTGGGCTCTGACAAAACTGAAATTCACTCTTGTTTAGGTACTTTTATTTGTTATATATGTGTATGCATACAAAAAAAACACATACAGAAAGGGAGAAAGAGCTAAAGACATAGCATACTGTGGCTATAAAGGTGTTTTAGATAAATTTAGAAAGCCATTATTGGCATCTAGAGAGAATTACTATTAAAATATATCTTCCACGTGTATCTGGTAAGGGACTATGCCTGCAACAGGAAGAGCGATGTTCTTTTCTTACATAGTAAGATTGGATCCTGACCCAATAAGGTCATTTGGGGCCTTTTCCACAAAAGCCCCTGGAGACAGGACCCCAGCCAATGGCAGCTAGATAATGGCATGTGATTATGTAGACATTGGACAGAGACAGCGCGTGGATAATCTTGCAGACAAAGTTCATGGATCTCCTGCTGAAAGATGGGACGGGAAGGGCACCACCTTCCTACTGCACATCAGCCCCAGAGGATTTGAGAGCTTCAAGATCTAAAGGATAATTAGCTAAAGGACTGTCCACCTCAGGAACATGCACTTCTCTTTCAATCAGCCCATGATCTGGTAACACCAGTGTTTGTCCTTTATACTTTGGCTGAGCTAGTGTGATAGGGAGTTGGTCTATAAGGGACCATCTGCCAGGAGAACACGAAGCATGGCAGAGAGATATCAATTCAGCACCCCTCCAAACCCAGCTCTTTCAGAAGTAAAAGCGCATACGGATGCATCAAGTTTAAGCAAACTTTTTCCTTTCCTATTCAATGGAGGTGACAGTTGTCTAATACTTCACCTGAATGTCCTGGAGAAAGTTCATGATTGTGGCTCATAGGTGATTTCCCAAATATCCATTATTTAGAAAAATGAAGACATGCAGTCTGCCTACAGGGTTTATCTGGATTTCTCCCCTTTGGTTAAGCTAATGCCTTCTCTCTCAATTCTAGCAGCAATAATATCACATCACTTTGCTAGTGGGAAGTGACATCATGGTCTGGATGTATTTCAGGTGTATTTCCAGGGGTAGAGTGTGCGATTAAAAAGATAAGTGGTGATTGTTTGCAGTTTTGCAATTTTAGCATGTTGTTCATGTTATTTAATATCCTATTGGAAAATTATTAGAAGTGGATGATAATTGTAGTGCTGTGCAATTGTCTCATGCAAATACCTCTACTTTTTCTGACCACTTTTCTCCAAGAGCACCTCTGTGTGGCGGTATGCCCGAGACACTCTGGGATAAAAAAAAAAAAAAAGCCCAGCTGTGCTTTTGCACAGAATAATAGTATTCCTTTCTGTGAAATGTCTCTGATTACATAGCATTTCTCACAGAAGCACCGTTAAACCATGTTGTTTGGGGTTTTGTGGTGTTCCAGATCATAGGATGAATGTGGCGTAGCAGACTGTTAAGTGCTAGAGTTTCAAGTGAAGGTGCAATTCTGTAGGTGAGAAAGTCTGAGCATCTTGGCCACAGCCAGCTGTTTCCCAAACTATATAAACCCCTCTGGTTGGGAAAAAGTCTCTACGGAGTCTTTTGTTACTGGGTCAGAGGGTGCCGATGCCTCAAGTCAGTGAATGGCCTCATTCACAGCAAAAGATTTTTGTGGTAAAAGGTTTTGCTGTGGCAAAAAGACCTTTAAAAGAGGAGTGTGGGTCTCCTCTGTGTCCCTGAGTTCACAAACTTGCCAGAAAGCAGGGAAAGAAAAGACTAGAGTTGTAATCTAAATTCTGGCTAAATGCTTATGGGGGTTCTTTTGGTCAGAATAATACTGTTTTGTCAAAACAAAAAGCCTTGTGACAATTTTTATTAACTTCTTCAAGAAGATTATAGGAAACTTAAAAAAATATCTTTTCTATATTGTGTTAGAATGAGGAAATAAAAACAGTTTTGCAAGAAACACTTCAGCCATAAGCAAATTGTCTCAGGTGAAGGCCAATAGTGTGGGTTTTTTTCCAAGCTCCAATTTCCAAACATATTCTTTTAATTCTGACTAAGAATAGAAATAGAATCTGAAAAGACAGAATTTTCCATAGGACTAAAACTCCAGTTTTGACTCAGTCTTAGGTCAGAAATTAAGATGAAAAGTTATAGGAAAAAAGAATGTTAACCCTTGGAAAGGATAAATCCAGGCACTTCAGACCTCAAGCAATTTCTAGGTGAAGAGGGAAACCATAAAGGTGCTCAGGTCTCATTCAAGGGTACACGAACAAGAGGACACCACTATTCTCTGTTGTGCTGATTGTTCCTACTGCTGGCTCAGAGGGACCATGGTGATTCTTTGCTACCACAGCATCTGTGGGCATAAATACCACAGGATTATGGGAGAGGAACTACTAAAATTATCAGTCCTCATGCACATAATGTGCTTAAGTAAAGAAAGAGCTGATCTGTTGTAGCTGATGGCATTTCAATGGTGAAGAAACAGAACTGGGTGTATAAGTGATCCAAACAATACCTGGCTTACCATCAAAGGCAGGTAAGGAGGGGACAGGAAGGGTGAGGTTGGCAACATTTAACACCATTTTGAAGGTCTGAACAGGGGAGTTTCCTTTGTTCTAAATTAAAATCTGGGCAATCATGACAGCTTCTATGAATTTCAGTAGGTAAATGTTCACAGTTCCCCTGTCCTGACACAAGTTTTCTTCAACATGATCAACAGAAAAAACATGGTTATTCCTTCACACTGAGGGTTATATTGCCAGACGCATGGTGCTGTGCAACAGTTATTTGGTTGGTTTGTTATTTGGCCCAACACATCTCTTGCTTACTAGCAAATAAAGCAATGTGATTGGATGCCCCCCACAACCAGCTTCATAGAATGATTTGGGTTGGAAGGCACCCTAAAGATCCATTAGATCAAATGTCCCATCTGAGCTGGCCTTGAACACTGCCAGGGGATCTTATGGACTGGGCTTGAAGATCTTCTTCAACACACAGGTACTGGTGTTTGGCACAGGGTTTGCACAGAAACCTTGCTATTTCTCTTCTGGTTTTCCTAGCCACATAGAATTTTCACTGCTTAGAAGTTAATCACTCTAATCTATGCTCAAACAAAACCTTTCTTTTTCAAGTTTGAAAGTTTTTCAATCTTTTTTGGCACACTCACCATACAAGCAGAAGTATGCCCCTCTGTATCCAGGCCATTGCTATTGTGGGGTCCTTCTTGCATATATTTCAGACCTTTTCACACTGAATAATTCTACTTGTCTCTCTATGAGATATTTTTTTTACAGGCCTGGTGCTCTTTACCTTCAAAGCAAAACTCAAGGGAAATCAGTATTTCCAGATTAGTCCATACAAAAAGGAACATAGGTTATTTTCTGACAGAGGTGCTGTGACAGGACTCTCCATTTATAGCAGGAACAACTTCCATGGCACACAGATGGCTTTGTTCCTTAGGCACACACTTCTACTCAAAAAAATCCTCCAGGGTCAAAACTTCAGTGCTCCTAAACCAGTTAGGAACTTATCTGGTCTCACTGTTATCACCTCTGAATGCCCATTCCATGTGGAATATGTCTATTCCATAGAAGGCAAATGGAACCTATCATTAGCTGCTTCTGTATTGCATTTCAAACAAAGATAGAAACTGAAACTTATGTTCAAATCTGTATTGCAACAATATGACATGTACCTCAGCCTGTGCTTGGGTAGGAGAAGGGATCATGAGCCTGCAGGACAAGGTTCAAAATAAAAGTTGCCTGTCCCAAGGATTCACAGTCAAAATAATTCAGCAGTTGTAAGGGGGGGTGTTGTTTTTAGTGAAATCCAAGGTGGCAGCATCCTTGGAACGCAGCTCTTGTTTGTATAACGGAGCTTTTACACCAACATTTGCACAGCTCAGCTTCTCCTCTTAAGCCTTTAAAACCTCAACCCACTTTACAGTCATTTAAAGGGCATCAGTGATTTTACTCACCAAGTGTCTTCTGCTATGTGAAGTGAATGTTGCATGAAGTCTGCAAGTGCCTGTCTGTGACATGGGTAAGGAGCAGAGTCGGGAAGATGTTTTTACCAGATGAATTCTGGGCTGGGCACATAAGAAGTGCTATGAATTCTGCAGGTAGCTAAAGGCGTGCCACGAAACCTGTGCCCCCCTACTACACCCTCTGCTTATGCCCCTTCTTACGGGAAAAACTATTTTAGGAGTGTTTAGGAAGGTTGAAGAATACTGAATTGGGACTATTTTTTACCCTCCTGTTAATAAAGTAAGGGGTTTTAATAGCTTTGGTCCATCATAGGTCCATCTTTCTGACCAAAAATAGCCTTCTTGGTTCATAAGAACACTACAGCTGTAAATTCTGATAACTTGAGAGCTAGGAATAAAAATTTAGTATCTAAAAATTTCCCTTTTCTACAGCTATAAGGGGTGAGGGTTAAATCTGAATATGAAGCTGTGGCTTTTTTTACTATAAACAAATGCTGTCAATGACTGACTACTTTGATCTGCTGGACCATGAGCCAGAATAGATTTGTAGGGAGATATTCCAACACCAAAGCACTGGGAAGAGCTGAAGAGACAGGGCTTAACTGGGAGCCTGTAGATTGCCAGACCGAGAAACTTGTGGATTGACTGCAGATGAAGCTAGGAAAGAATGTGTGCTGAAGGCATTTATGACTGCCCACCTAGGAGGTGTGCTTTTTTGTCTTTATGCAACCCCCCACCCCAGTATATCTATTTGTGCATATATATACATGAAAACCTGTGTGACGCCCTCCTGCCCGCACTGGCAGGACTGCCATGCAGAGAAAATTCTCTAAGGTTTATAAATAAATATATTTGACAGTGTTTTATCTACTAGATCTCAGAGTCTACAATCCCCGCCCAGGCTTGCACAATTAGCACAGTGGCACAATGGCACCCTCTGTTGCCCTGCCTGCCTTCTTCAGTGGTTGCTCCCACATGGAGATATTACTGCCTGGAAGTATCTGTGCACCACTTGCTCCAAACCTGACCTCTTCCTGCCCAACTTCCCTGTTTGTTTGGAGTTGCCCTCTGTTCTTTCCCTTTGTAATAAAATCCAGTTTGTTCTTCAAGCCTCTCTTGGGGGGAGATGGTAAACTATAGTTTTAATGAGCAAGAAGAAGATGATTTGAGAGGCTGGGTGGCCACATTCATTTCAAGAATAGCAGCCTTCTGTCCCTGTTTTGTCCTCCCTAACACAGCAAATGACAGCTTCTTGCAACAGTGGTATTAAACTCTGAGTTCAGTCCTGCAAAATAGTGATAATTTCTGGGAGATGCTGTGCGAGACAGGGTGCTCAGCGTTTCCTGGAAAGTGATTAGTACTGATGAGATCGGGTTGTCCAACTCTCATGCCACTAATTAAATCACAACTTTTCTTTCTTTCAGCTAAACAAAAGCTTGGTTCATGAATTAAAATACATAGTGAATCCGTTTTTGACTCTGATCCTCTGCGTGTTCATAATTAAACAACCAGCTCCTTTTATGAATTGAAACAAAACTCCTTCTGGGGCATGGTGAGTTTTCACTCCTAATCATGTTCACTTACATCCATGTGATTACACTTTAATTGCTCATTAATACAGAAACACTTAATGCGATGACACACAACTACCTTGTTCTTTCTGAACTTCCCTAATGATGATATTTTTTAACTGTAAAGATACCAGACATTTCTCAGACTAAATCAACTTTTTCTGTCCTTTATTCTCCCGGGCTCTGCCATGCTGTTAAGAATAATAAAACTACCTATCTTGCTTCAATGTCATTATTAGGAACTGATTTTACTGTGATGGCATGAGAAGAATCAGATACATACTCTACATCGTTACTGATATGACTGTGTCTACTTTCCCAGTGTGCAGTCTGAAAAAATTATCAAATGTTTTACTTGGATCATTTAGAAATGATCACTCAGAAGTCATCATTTTCAACATCAACAGATTTTCATTAAAAATAGGGGGGGGTTATGACTGATTTTTTTTTATTATTATTTAGATAAAAATATTTAAACTGTAGAAGTCCTCAGTTCTTGAAAGGAAGGTGAAGGGAAATTAAGTGAGAATGCAAAAAGCTGACATGAAAGTCAGTTTGAATTTTGCATGTACATGGTAATTTTTCAGAATCTATGCCACATTCACTTGGTTGGATACCAGAAAGATGTTATCAAGAAGTCAAACTGAATTTTATCCCCGGTCTCATAAAAACAAGCGTATTTGACAGTTGTGGGAAAGAGGGGAGCTCAAGCTGTATCTATTGTTAGTGCAAAAATATCTCATTTCAGAAGTTAAATTACTCGTAATGATTCCATGTTAATTTGTTATTTGAATCCCCTGCAGTCCAATTTTCCCCAGACAGAGCTGGATGATGGGAGATGGTAGGGATACTGACTAAGCTTTGGGGCTTAGTGTAGATCTCTGCTGAAGCAAGTTCTGATTGCTGCTGATCTAGATACATATTTTAACTTCTTTTAAAATTAAACCTGCAAGCCACAGGATTCTACTTAGAAGACCAGTTCTTTTCTGGTTTTTACTTTGATTTTGTTAGAAAAGGCAACATAATGTTAAAATGCCAAAGAATTTTTTTTTCTGAAATAAAAAGAAAATTAAAACAGCAGTATTTAAAAACCAGCACATTTCAACAAGACTGAAATTATTCCTTCATCTTATTTTCTTAAACCAAAATGCTGACAAAATCTGTATGTTTTCTGAAGTGTTTCATTTTGACCAAATTTGCATATTCTGGTAGAATGTGGATCCACTAAAGTGATTCTGATATGCTGAAGCTGTATGTTTGCTTCTTTTTGGGTTGAGGCCCTTATGAACTTACCAAAACTGACTTAGTCTTTCCTGAATGGAAAAATTAATCCAATAAAGACAAAAAAACCCACCAAACAACCCTCCACACTGTTGCCACTCTCATCCAGAAAGCCAGCCTCCGCTGAATAGTAAAGAAACAGGGAGGTGTCAGGTGAGAACACATTGTAAAGCCAGACATTAATGAGTACAGCCTTCTCTAGGAAGTGGGTTTGGCATTCTCCAAAGCACTGTACAAAGGACAGAGAAGAAGGAAAAGGTGGTTTCTCTGGAAACAAAGATGCATACTACACGTGAGGAATGAATTGCATGTGAAAAAAACAAGTATTATCTGCAGGACATACCAGCTGCCTGCTCCTCAGTGTGTTAACAAGGACAAACTGATCCCAGACTGGGGGAGAGGGAAGAGCAACTTTCTACACTGTCTCCAGATGAAGGGAAAGGATGGTCCTGTTTGGTGTAGCTAGATTTGCTGGAAAGGTTTTGCAGTGGAAGAGGAAGAGAAAAGATGGAGGAACAAAAAGACAGAGAAAGAAATGGATTTAGCATGAAGGATGTCTAAGGTAGGTTGGAGCATGTGCACGTGCTAAGTCCTGGTGAAGTCACCTGTCTTCAGATTTTAGAGAATATCAGTCCTTAACCAAAACCATCCTCTTACACTTTTTTTCTCCCTCACATTTCTCTGTACACATACATTGTTGACTTGATATAGCAAAAATGCCAATTTGCATTACCTTGTGAGCCTCTTCTATGGACTTTACTGCCTAGTTCCTACTGTTTAATTAACATCTGAGCAGAGAGGCTGGTTCCATCCTACCTTCAAAATGCAGCGTTGGACCAAAAGGTGCCAAAGTAAACTGTGCATGTGCTCATCTCCAAATGAGGGAAAGAACACCATTGGTATCTCTTGAAGTGTGGTCCATTTCCACACAGAACCCTGGTATTGTACACCAGGAAGCCAGAAGAGGCCACAGAGTGCTGTCTTTGGACAGATTCATTGCAGGTGACTCTTGTTTTCACACTAGTTCACAAATATTTTGTTTAGCTACACAAATTCCCTGCAAGTGACGGGCCTGTTGGCAGGTCAGAGGACCTGCTGTTGGGTTATATCATTGTTATGAGAGTCATGCTGCTAAGGAGCTTTGAGTTGTACCCCATACTGAGAATAGTCTAAATAATCTGTGACTCAAAGCATCTCTCATCAGGGATCACTGTGAACACAAGCAATTTCAGCTGACCCAACGAGCTAAACACAAACATGTCGAGATCTCAGTAGCACCCGAACATTTGTTTTAAATATCCTGAGTGTGAAATCAGAGCCAATGGGCAATGTCTATTTAGTTATTTATTTTTTTTTGTTTGCCAGATGTTTCTTTCTCTAATTTTACTGCAGAGCACATACAAGTATGTGCTGGAATTAAAATGAGGATTGGAAAGAACACAGTAGCCAACTCCTGGTTTATTGCAGCAGCATAAACTAGAGTGATTTCTGAGGAGAGAACTATTAGTCCAGATTTGCATGGGTGTGAGATATGAACCCAGCCCTTTCCCTTAAGGGAATGTCTCTCACAAACAAAGAAATTATTCTATGAGCCCTTTAAAATTAAATTTTGAGAGTGGTAGGGCAAGAAAGAGCTCAGATTGTACAACTATTTTCTCTCTCAGGCTGGAGATCGTGTCTTCCAGAGGAAAAAAGCAAAGTGTACCTCACTACTGACTGCCCCAGGTTCTGAGGCTGACCCCCATACTTCTGAAGCTGCCATGAGCCCAAAGGGAACCATAGTCCACAGCGGAAACCCAAAATGCAGAACACAAATAAACAAAACTGCAGCCAAAATGAGGCATGGAGCTGCCTAAACTAGAACTCTTTGGGACTGTGGCAAGCTCCAAATCCATACTCCCACCACAGCTATTCCTATAATGCACTGCAGGAATTCATTCTCTGATGTAAATCACTTTTTCAACCAGTTGGTGATCTTTATTTCTTTTTGGACAAAAGTAATTGTCAAGTGTGCAACACAAACACGTTAAATGTGGAAGATGGGACCAGAGAATTTTTTCTGGGTTTAAATGAACTGCGTCATTGAAATCTGTATCCACAACGAAAGTATTTTGCAAAGAAATAGAGCTCACACGCTCTGCCACTTCTACCAAAGTATCAAATGACATTTTTTAGGGAATTGCTGCTGCATTATATTCTGTAAAGAAACTAGATCAGGAATACTGAGACACAGCTCAAAACAATATAGTGCCTTGCTCCCAAAAAATTGTCAGTAGATTCAGATGGGGAACAATGCCAGGTTAAAGCAGAGCAAATTTTTCCAGTACAATATTTTATTCATCAGAAAATTCCTCGAGTTTTTTTATAGATCATTTTGGCTGATAAAACAATTCTCAAACTCCAAAGTTTTATTTGAGTGCTTTCAGAAGCACTACTGAATGTGAGTGCAGGAGGAAAGATTTTTTTAAAAATCTAATCCCCAGATACAAACATAGCATTCACTTTTCAATACATTTTCATGAATCTTTGTAGGTTTACAGTTAGTATGTTATGGAGGGATTGTACATGGAAGGACTTTTCAATGGTAGAGATGTCCTGAAGCCAAAAGCTCTGATCCTACAGCTTTGCATACAGGTCCCTCCTTTTCAGCTTGTTGGTCATAACCCTGGGAGCAGAAATCCCCACACTCTGGAGGAACTTTGGGTTTGAATTTGAAATGAAAGTAAGGCCCATTCATTGAATATACACTTTTATTTACCAAAGGAAGCCAAGCTCAAACCACATCATGTTGAACTTTGGCCATATGTTTTATAAGATATGACTTCAAATGCAAGAAAGCATGTAGTCTTAAAAAATATCTCTCTTTTCTCCTTTCAAATGTTTTTGGGTGTTTGTTTTGTTTTGTTTTGTTTTTCTTTTCTAGGCTTTGCACTCTTCTCTACTCAAAGCATAGGTATTCAGATGATAAATGAGAGATCTCTTCCAGATAGAGTCCATCTTGGCTACACTCACACTATTAAAAAATGTAAATACAATTTGTAAAGGAATCCAAAATTTTCTAGGAAAGTTTAAACCTTACAGGAGTGTTAAATTCTTCAGACAGAACAGGGTCTGCCCAGATGGCTTACTTGGGGATATGCATCTTCACTACATCAGAAGAAATCCAAACTAAAATTCAGGAGGGCTTATAAGCAAATCCCACCCACTGAGCCATCCTTATAAATACCCAACGACCTAATTTATAGATTACCTCAAAATATGAAAAGAGGAATGCACTTATTTGTCCACAGATGGTTAAGTGAAAAAGTATTTATCCACAATTTATTACTTTGAGATAATATGAATTAATCCTAGCTTCTACAAATGGTTTTATTGGCAGAGATGGTCAATAAAGTAGCTCAGCTTGAGGGCCTGTTCTGGACCTCAGCAGTACTTTAAGACAACAAGCATAAAGGCTTCAATAATATTTAAGATGGGATTCATTGATGTGGCCGTGCTATTTCATACCCATAACCTACAACCACCTTTTCAAAAATAGACACATAATAAATTTCCCAGCTGCAGATGATCCTATACAACTCCTCAAAGAACCCTAACATGAAAAATCAATAAGAACAAGTTAGTTTCTGTTCATGCCTAGTGTTATTTCACGGTGAAGGTGGTCAGATATTCAAATAATCCACCTAAAGTGTTTTTTTGGCTTCACACAGTACAGCACAAAAGCTGTCACTTGGTTCTGTAGCTATCTGGGGTTCCCTGAAGCTCATACTCATGTCTGGTTGCTCATCTGAGCTACAGCTTTCACTCTCACATTGCTGGTCACAGGGTCTGAAGCAGCACAGGTTTCAGATAAATTCCATGGAAAGCAATGAATGGCAGGACAGCCATATCTGGAGTTCACAGCTTACTGTGCAAATGCAATAGATAGTATTTCTGTTAAAACAAATATTTGAAGTATTAAATATAATAGATAGGTATTAAAATAGATAATATCATTACCTGTTCAATTAGTTCAACAGCTACCTCTTTATCACACTTGAGTTACTGTAGAAGGCTGACCTTGCTGGGAAAGGAAAAGGGATTATGTCTTCCCTGAGAGCAAGAGCCCATCTGCAAGGGAGGCTGCCGCAGACAGCTCTGTTGCCTCAGACAGAGCAAGAGGGAACTGGTCTGCAGTAGCACTTGAATCATGAAGAAGACCTTAGGAGAGTCAAAGACTAGACACTTGCCAAAAAATTCTAGATTTTACCCTGTAGAATTTCTGTGCAAGTTCTTCCTTGGTTTTCACTGCTGACATCCTCACGTCAAGGCTTCGTGTCCCTGGCTTTCATGCAAAATCACATGGTCAAATGGCTCACCAGAGCTGCACCCAAAAGAAATTTGCTTGTTCAGACTGTCCTGGACTATTGAATTGAATCAGCTCTGTGACAGTAACTGTACGTTTTCATAGTTACATTCAAGCCCAGCTGGAAACCCTTCAGTCAAGTTCTGATAGCCAACATCAGCTCTTTGATGTAAACCAATGGGTTAAAACTGTTTGCCCAAATATTCACTATTTAGTAATATTCACTGTTCACTAGAAATATTCACTATTTAGTGAATATTTCAAAGCATTTTTGTAGACTTGTCCCATAAATGAAGACTTCGTATGTAATCAGTGATATTATCATCATTCCTGTGCTAAAGTCACATGCAGATCCCAGAACGTGCAATAGTGAGAGCCTTAGGGGAAACCTGTGCAGACTCTAGTATTTCCTGACTTTCACGCTTCTGACTTTCACGCTTCTGAGATACAATGCTACAATTACATTAATGTCATTTTTGTCATGTAATACTGTTTCTCACCCACATAATTGTTAAGGGACTGCACAGTCCGATTTAGCATAATTAAGACAATTATACAGTTAAGCACCATGAGCAGTCAGTAGCCAAACCTTTTGCCCAGTATAAGGAAAGCTAAAGGCTCCATATACTGCAATATAGTTTTCAAGCACCCTCAAAATTTTGGTTGCAAAGAGGTGTCCACAGTGCACTGTTAGGCCATAGCAGTTACTCTGCCCTTTTTCCAGGTGGATCATTGCTGTTGGACAGAAAGGGAGAAAGGACGATCTGAGGCTATTTCGCTCACCCTACAGGTAACCACACAGGAACTTGACCTTCCAGGTTGTTATTTGAACCAGGCTGGAGATCTCATAGAGGGAAGATACTTAACACATTTCCTCTAAATTTTACATCCATCTGAAACATATTTAGCTAACTTTTGAGGTACCTTGCATGTAAAACCTTGAACCACAATTGTAACGTCTCCAGTTTCCCATATTCACACAGTATTTTATTTGGATGACATATTTTTACAATATTTATTTTTTGGCCCATTTTGAGACTCTCATGTTAATGCCACAAGAGATTCAGTCTCCTGTATAATATTTCAGACATGGAGGGGGAAAAAATGAAGAAATAAAGAAAAAGAAAAACCAACCGTCTGCATCTACTTAAGCTACATTACAATAACGCTCAGTAAAGATCTGATCAGCAGTTTTTTTAGCCTGCTCTGATTTAATATGAAATAAATTAGTGGAAAACCTAAAGGCTGCAAGGAAATTTTTGCCACTGTTCAAAACAGGACATAAAACCTTTAACATAATATTTATACACATTATGTTAAATACTTTCTGCAAAGTTAAAATTTAGCACTGCCAGCTTCAGACAGACTGGGAACGACATTTTTTTACACTTAATAAATCTGATCTTGAGAAGAAAATGTTTTGTTCTTCCCCCCCCCCCATGTATACACTAGAATTGACAGAAAAATCTGATTTAGAATTATGTAAATGTATTAATTTAAAAACTTCTGAATACTTAAAAGTGAAGGCAAGACACAATTTGTATTCTGTTGGATAGTGTTTTCATCTTGGCCTTCAAAGTTACTATGATATATTGTCTCTGGTGGTCCACAAAACTTTTGAGATTCTTAAAGTATCACAGCTCTAAGTGATCTCTCTATATATTGGAGCATAGCTTTTTTCACTATCGTTGCTAGTAGACTTGCCATGAGTTTTCTGACAAAATACTTTACTATTTGGGGTGCAAGGTGTTTGCCAAAAAATATAAAATTGCCAGAAATTATATTTTCACCAGAAAATACTGTCCACTTTCCCCAAGGAAAGTTTCAACATCCAGGATAAAGCTGCTATTCAAAATGAGGAGATGGACTTTTGCTGGGAATTGGTCCCCAGCCCAATTCTTTGAAAGATCTGGAAGACAAAAGATCAGTCTCCTGCTCTGTCTGACCCAGAAAAAGGACATGACATAGCCCCAGAGCCCGAAATACTGGACTTTAAGCTAGGAGGGGTGAAAGGCTGGTACAATTTCAACTCCATGAAGCAATCTGAAAAATCAAGAGAGCTTTCATAAAACAGGAAAACAGCTTCCTGCTGAGCTGTAATTAAAATCATGCCCAATCCCATGAACACACATACTGTTTATTAAGGAAGTTACTAAGATGTGCCATAGCTCCCAGGCAGAGGTGAGAAAGAAGTCTTAACTCACCATCTACTTCTTTCATCTGAGATTTATCATCTAGCCAGACTACTCTGATCATTAGCACATCAAAGACTTTGAAACCTCCCTGACGAAAAAAAGAAAAACTTTTTTAAAGACCCTGATATTTCAAATATCAGCCGTGTATTTGTAGATTTTAAGATCATATGGAAACTTTGCAGTCACCGTCTCCGACATCTGAAGAGCATAGCCCGGAGGAGGTTGCCCAGCAATTCCTAAATCAGTTCCAATAACTTGCGGTTGACTCAGGGCATCTTTCTCGGAAAGTCATTCAGTCTGATTTAAAGACTATAAGCAATGGAGAATCCACCACATTCTTTGGTAAAATGCTAGCTACACAAAGGGCAACATCTCACCAGCAGGAATGGGAGTTTTGGCTGCACTCACATTTAACCTGTACATTAAATATTCACAAAAGAAGAAGGTTATAATTTACTTCTCCCAGAAATTATAAGCCTCTGATGATAAGCAAGAAATCAAGTATAGTATTCCCCCTTTTTAAAATAATTTTTTGAAGTCAGAGTGCGGTGCATAAGTATCCCTACAAGGACCATAATATTAATCATCCAAGACATATTATTTTATACTTTTTGAAGACTAAAATCTAGTCCTGAGAAGCAGCATCTATTTAAAATGCATGAGCAAACCAAGGCATAAAAAGTCTGCTCCTTTAACCATGCTCCCAATACCGTTCTGCTGACACCAGTAAGACTTCTAGAAAGAACATGAGTTACACTGACGCCATCGGTCAGACATTGCTTGTATGGCAGGACTTCCAACAGAAAACTGAGGATATTTTATCTTGCCACGGCTCCAGTTTTGGCCAATTGCATTGCTATACTGACAGGCAGAAGTCCTTAGTTAGCCCGATGAAAAGCAGACAATCATAATGTAAACAAAGTTTCTGTTTATTCTGAAGTCAGAAAAGTCATTCCAAGGGAACAATAAATGTGGGATCACATGTATAATTTACTTATATTTAAGAACATTGTTATTCCCAAAACAGGCTGGCTACTTCTCACTTCTCTTGGTCAGTTCCTTTTGCAAACACGTCTCATCAGCTTCAGCTAATTCATCACTGTAGTTTGACAATAATCACTGACTGTCTTTCTAAAGACAATTTGTGCTTAAAGGCTCTGTTATATAATACACAATAAGCCAAGAATATCTTGCAACATTTGGAAAGGTAGGACAGTAATGTTCTGCCAGATTCCTCTCAGTATTTAAACACCATTTTTTACATGCCGAAAGTTCCTTCAATTTCTAATGACTTGTGACTTTTAGGACACATAATTTATATCTGAGAACAATCTGGGAAGACAGTTTAGAAAAACTTATTTGTATTTTTGGAGATATTAGCAAAAGAAATGTCACTGAAAGAAAAAGAGAAAAAAAGACTAGAATTCAAACATGTCCTGGCTCCTTGGGCAAAGGTCAGTGGCAGTTCAGAGCCAGTTTCCTTCAGAATATAATTCTGGAGGAGAAAGAAAGGTGTTTCAGAGCCATCCCCAGAACAGATGAGTAAGTGAGTCCTTGTTTGCTTAAAGAAGCAAGAGAGAATGGTAAAGGCAAAGAAAGAGTTTATAGTTTGGTGGAAAAGAATATCCTAGAAAAGGGAAAAGATGTAAAGATTAAAATCTGGGGGAAAAAAAATACGGAAGGAGATCTAAAACATTCACAGGAGGGAGAAAAAGGGTTAGAGGGGAAGTTAGAGCCTCAAGCAGGGCATTAAGGGTGGAACCAGAGCTATCAGTGAGCTGGAGGCAAAACACCATCCTCCATCATTCATTAGCTGAGCAAAACAATGTCTGTTCAGACCAAGTGAGCAGAGAACAAGGGTCAAGAGGAGAGATTCATCAGAAGAAGGGCCTGCCAGGTTAAAGCAGAAAAAATATCAGCTGTAGTGACACGGGGCCCGTTTGGGGCCAAGGGGGAGGGATAGCCAGGAGTTGCTGTTGCAGCCCTAGCCCAGGTCATGCTGACCCCAGAGACAGAGCACGGAGGGGAGTGTGTGCTGATGCCAACAGATGAACGGGTCAGCAGCAAGGATTTGGCTGCATGAGCAGAGCAAGCACTGACCTGGTAGGAAGTTACACCATATCTTTTCTGCTAAATCTCTGGAGGCAAAGGAGGAGCATTCAGCTTTCCAAACTCTCAGGTCAGCACAGGGGTGGAAACTTTAATAGAATTCCAGTTACCATTAGAAAAATAACTATATATTAGTTTCTTTTTATTCTTGTTGGCACATGAGAAAACCCTACTGATAGAACACACCCTGGTTTCCCTACCACATGAATATACACTCACATTTTCACAAAAAGTGTTACTTCAAATTTCTAAACTCCTCCAATTGTGCATTTAATCACATTGTTGTTCACCTTTTGCCTAGCTAAAATGTTTTAACTCCTGCCTTTTTGATAGCTATGTAATTATCCTACATATCTAAAAGAGAAAAAAATTAAATATGGAGCGGAAAAGACATGCAAAGGCCAGTCCCTTAAATCTGACTCTCTAGTATACTTCTTCCACATGAAGTAATATTGAAGAATTGATTTCCCAGAGGCTCAATGGAGAAAGATTTGAAGGCTCGGGTAAAAGAGATCACCACTGAAGACTGTAGAGTGTCTTTAAAAAAAAATATATATATATATGCGTCTGCTTGCAGTCTATGAAGTGTGCCTGTCACCATTCTGATTAACCAATTTAGGTTTATATTTTTAGATTGATTCCAATGAAGGACCCAAATACACTTCATAGATATTAATATCTGTAGCTGTATGACTAACTAATAACTTAATACTACTATTTCAGTACCTCGGAATGGGAAAATAAAGCACAATAAGCCCAGAAGACCATCAGCCACCCAATAAGTCTGGATGAAGGCTTAGGATAGAGCACAAAACTCTCACACTATTCTGCTGGAGGATTCAATGCTCTGAAGGGTGGTATCTTTCATATATGGGAAGCTGGTAGCAGCCATTTACTAAAGTTAAATGAAAAAACAGAAAAAAATGCTCGTTTGTTTACCAGCAGAAGTTACTGTCCATAACTAATCTACATGACACAGCTGATCTATCAATTAAGCTGTCTTTGATGGTTTGGTTGGGAATTGAATATACGCCATAAACACTGCTCATGCAGTAGTAGGTAGACCTTTATGTGTCTGCACAAATGACAGAAACAACCAGTGGCAGGTAGAAAACAACAGAAAGAGCACCTATGAAATAGAAACATCAAAAAGAGGTAGAACTACTGGAGAAGAAAAATAACATTATGAAACAGGACACTGACTCCTAGGTTATTGCTAGAGATTTCTGTGAACATTCTTGGTAAGTAAACATGGCATTCAAGAAATGCCTATCAATATTTTCTTCTTCCAGTGAAAACTATCTTGCACACCAAAAATCTGGGTTATGGGGCAGAAGAATATCCACAAGGGAATCAAATTTCCCAGGAGAGAAAGGTTGAGCTGATATCTGCAATCAGACTGGAACAAATAATGGAGGTACTCACATAATTCAGCAATGGCCAGAAAATAACTAAAACAAGATGTAAACAATTGTTGGAACCCTCTTAAAAGGAACCAAGTGAAAATTTCGTAGCTTCCCAGAAGAGACAGAAATATGACCAAGTCTTTGGGGGCAGCGTGAAATGTGCCTGAGCAAATTGTAAAACCCTGCTAAAGTAAATACAACTTAAACTAGTAGATAAAAAACAACTGTAGAAATTGACAAAGAGTCAAGTAGAGCAGCATCCTTTCTTTAACAATAACCAATATTAAAAGTTTAGGGCAAAAGTGTTAAAAAAAGTTCCTATAAGGTGATTTTTCTGCCTCTGCTCTGTTGTCGAAGGTTCTAGCACCCAGTTTTTTAGAGACTTCCAAGTTGCACTAAGTAATGAATCAACATCATGCTGAGCAATGGGGTATGATGATTCACAAGCTTCTCGTAAAAAATGCTTTTTTCAGCTAGAATGTACCAATACTTTTCAACTGAAACAAGGGCTTGAGGAGCCAAATAGAAACAAGCAAAACCCCTCAGTTTGTTAAATAAATGAAATGTGGACTCTTATCACCAAAAGGACTTTCACAGAGAGGGCCTTGGTAGTTCTTTCTACTCCAGCTTGTATTTGGGAACACAAAACAGGAGAGAAGGTGTGTTTCAGCCCAGTGACAGCCTTTTGTGAAAGCATATATCTCAGCCAATCTCACATCCCAAAAAGCTAGTTTGGGGTTTTATATGCCAGTCCAAACAGAATCACCCTGAGTGCCCTGCTTTGAAAGTTGTACACAACACATCTACCACACTGTTCATCTAAATCTGCCTGAGAACTGCCACTGGTCTGAACTGGACAGATAACAGGTTCCAGCTGGATAAAAAAAAGCATGAGAGAGGAAGATGTTAAATAACAGGGAGAAGGTACAAGGAGACTTGTACGATCTCTTCTTATGTGGGCTTAAATTCAGAGAAAGATTGTAAGGTATACAAGACTAACATAGGGATGCTTGGTTGAACTCAAACTGTGGTGTTCAAGGTTTCTGGTCAACAATCTCTCAGAAGGCGTAGGGCCCACTGTAGCAAGTAGGCTGCAAGATGATATCCACCAGCCCCGATGGACCGCTCCATCCCTGGCATGTCTAAAGCTAAGGGATTCTAACTTGGCTCATGGCTTTTCTGAGCTAACAGGGAAACAATGAAACTCAGATTTTTAATTTTTTTTTTTTTTTAAGGAGAGAGAAGAAAAATTGGCAAACACTCTAAATTCAGGAAATGGACCAGATAGAAGTGATCGTTATGAAATTTCTTTGTTTCATGGCCAAGACTGTTACATATCTCTGGCTGGCTAGAGAGAGCATCACGTGTTTTCAATGGAAGATTCTCTTCTACCCAGAGAGCTGCATAGAGGAGAACAAAAATTTAGGAAGGAGATGACTTGAGGCACCAGGGCTCAATTCAGCTTTAAGCACAGAAACTTTACCCTAGGGAATGGTATGGGATTCCTGTTCACGTCTAGGAATGGGGGACACCCCATCTGCTGTATTGTGTTGGTCTTAAAAATGGAAAATGTCTCAAATGAGAGGAAAATACAACAAGACCTGTAGAAACTTAAAGTGACAGCTTTTCACCCTGGGGAAAGAGCCTGTCACATCTGGGAGGCCTATGAAGCAGGTTTTAGACAACTAAGGCTGTCACTGAAGTCTTTGAGCAGAACTTGCTACTTTCACTACTGCATCCTGATGCCAAAGCAAGTGGGCTGTCAATAGGAAAGTGAAGTGCAAAGAAACATGAGCTAGTTTAAAAAGATGTTTGCTATGGAACCCAGTGGGAGGGAGAAATCTCTTACAGAGGGAAAATGGAGGATCGCTGAAAGAATCACCTCTACCAACATTTTTCAACACACAGTTTTCTGTTAAGTTTTTGGCTCACATGAGGTTTTGACATTACATACAAGTTATAGAGCAAAATGTGATGCAGACTTTGGAACCTCCAGGTAAACTAACAAGTTCTAGGGAAATTTAGTTCCCTGCAGTAAATCAAATTCTACTCCCAGTTCTTTCTGTTCACGTATTAACACCATCTTCACAGTGTAAGCAGTAGCATGTGTGCTCCTTGAAAAAAATACAGAAACACAGGTATACTAATACTGGAGATGCCCCTGAATCTTTTAAACTTTGAATTCAAAGTGTTTTGTCTGGTTTATTAGATTCCGTGAACAGAAATCCCACACTCACCTTGGCACCAGCAATCTGATCATGTAGTAGTAAGGTTCAATAGCAGTTCATCTGCATCAAACCTCCCCCAAAAGACTGGGAGCAGCATATTCCATTCCTTTGTATAGCAAAACGACTCCAAAAAGACAGTAAAATATATCACAGCACTTCCCACAGTGCTGCGTAAACTCAGGTTCTTCATAAATTCTCATATGTGGTTCCTGAAAAGAAACACAGAAGTGTGGATCTTGTACAAGCCTCCTACATGGGAAAACTGAAAAAACGCTCATTTCTGCTGAAGAAGATATTTTCATTTTATGAAAGGTTTCCCATACATTCAAACAGGGAACGAAGTATTTCGCTTGGTGTGGACAGAGCTATGAAGAAGAACAGGCTAAATAAAGTTTGGAAGACTACTCTGAATGCCACAGAGTCATCCAAAAACATGTCATAGGACTATTTCGGATTTCTGCCACAAGTATAATTTCAGAGACTGAAATTATCTCCAGCAACCAAACAGGGCATATTTTGCAGGAATGGAAACCCATCAGAGATACACAGAAGGACCTTTTCATGTGCTGAAAAGGCAATCAGGCAAAAAGAACTTCTGAACAAGATTTGGTCACATCAATGGGAGCTAGAAGGGCATTGTAGGGAAAACTTAAAAAAGGAATAAAGCCAATTACAAATAATTAAGTGTCTATCTTCTCTAAATTACAGCAGAAACATGCTGTGGAGTGGAGTTGAGCATCCAGGACCAGTAATGCTCTGGCCTCCAAAATCTGGAAATACCCAGTTGCATGCAAAAAGCATCACAAAGGCAGTAGATAAGGAAGCCCTTGCAGTACTCTCTTGGAGAGATACCAAGGCCACAGTTTGGGAGGGGGACTGGCCTGGAAAGACCTTGGAGTGGCAAACAAGGGAACAGCCTCCAGTTCTGTTAGTGCAGCATCCAGAATAACGCTTTCTGCCAAAGAAATACTGGGTTACCATCTGCTTTTCCTAGGGAAAATAACCTTTATGGCCTCTAGATGGGCTAGCTGTATAGACCAGAATGCAGTGAAATTTATTGGGATTGCACTCTTAGCTGAAGGCTACAACAGCTGTCAGCACAGTACAAAGAGCAAGGAAAAATTACTCTTAGTGCCTGAAACACTCTATAATGTTAACAGTTATAGGACATTTGTAGAAGAAGGTTCAGAGGAGTTAAGCCCTTATACAGAGAGGGAAGTAGACCCAGAACCTTGCTCTCAGCCCACTGCTGTGTTTGATTCTGCCTCTCCAAATCTTCTCAAGAACATCCTTCCAAATCCACCCCACCAAACCAAGTGGCTCACTGCTTAAAGTAAACACACTATTTGCAAAAGCTTTTGCATTTCACACATTAGACTGAGTATAAAAAGATCATCACTGAGAAACTCATAAACACACGCACATTTGGAACACTGAGCTCTGTACTCACTCATGTTTCACTCTTTATATTGCTTCATTAGCCTCACCCTCAGCAGCTCCATCTCAAACTGATGAAAACAAGCCTTTGCGATGGGAAGAATTTGCACTGAAACACAGCCTGGGCCCATGAACTACATCTCCAAGCTGAAGACAATTTGATAGATGGTGAACTGACCACACAGGCAGGTTCAAAAGAAATCAGTTTGGAGCTCTGGAGAGTTTTTAAAGTATTTTTGATCAATGGTGTTTGGAAGTCTCAAGAACATTAATTCCATATCCAGTTTGCCAAAATGTCTACCTTAGACACAATTTATGAGTGTACGTGTCAAGATATATTTAAAATCCTTTCAGACGTCCAAGAACATGAATAACACACGTATCATTACTACCTTTTTTAACATAGCATCATATAAATCAAGTGAGAGAGCCAGGTTTTCTCAACTAAGGAAAACCACTGCACTTAAAATAACAAAGGTAGTACTTATTTATTAGTGTACAATGTCCAAAATTCCTACTAAATTCTGTCAAGAACAGTTTAATGCAGCACACTCTCAGGAACTGAAATTAACACATGCTTACTCAGAGGTTAAATCCACCACTTTGCTGTATCTGTATCTTTCATTTGTAAGTTAGTGAAGAAGTCCCTCAGTTCTCCTCTGAAACAGTGATGGAGACACCATCTGAACTTACCCACTGTCTTTTCACTCAGTCATTTGTCAACTATCTTACGTCAAGGTGCCGCAAGGTGTTTATCTACAAGGCATTTAAGGATGGTAATTTATCAGAAGAATTTTCTCATGCTCCCTGAGATGGTAGTTGTGAATCAGGAAGTCTTAGGATTCCTTGTTAATCAGTTCATGCTGTCTGATGGGGACTGTTGTCAGCAGTACAAAACACAACTCACTCTGAATGGTGGATAACAGTCGTTGAGGACACAGCAAAGATAAAGATCAGCATTGTCATTTTCATGCTTCCAGCCAGCAGGAGTTGCATGGTCAAAGGCTTAGGATGAGCAGTTATATTTTAGTCAGTCAGTCAGCTATTTTGAGTGCATATTAAAGCATGCCGATGTTTTATCTAGAATGGACACAATGAAGTTATGTTAGGATTGACTTTTGGTTTTTTTTCCTGTTTGCAACCATCTCATAAAGTTGCCAGGAGAGTTTCTGCACTGATTGAGTCTTAGAGAGGAAAATAAATCTTGACTATTGTTCCTTAGATAATAATCCAACCAACACAATCATAACCTCAGAGTCTTTATAATAAGGATATAAAAGAGCCTCTTATTTCCTCTACTGATGATAATATCCGGGATGGCAAGGACCAGTGTGTCACTCTACAAACCCCTAAACTCATTCAAACTGGTTTCCTTGAGACTGACTCACTGTCATTTCTCTAAACAATTGCAGCTGGATCCCAGTGCAATTCTCTGTAATGATAGTTGCATTTACTTTTCCTGTCAGGGACACCCATTTGACCTTTTTTGGAAGATCACCTTACTACCTTTGGCAGCAAGCGACCATCAGTTTTGATAAAGAAAATTGTTCGTATGTGCTCTCCCTCCAGTTCTTTCTCTCTTAAAGTGTAATTTTACATTTTTTATTGGTCAGTGAAAAATACTAGTGGGTATTTTTTGTGCTTAGCATCCAGGACATGCAGTTTAGAGAGTGATTTTTAGGAATAAAACCTTCTCCGTCTACATGCCAAGCCATTTAAGTAAGCATAGCTGTTCACTAAATCATGAATGAAAAGGAAGACTACTAAGATGCTATTATTGTTCCAGAACAAACCCATTTTCAGGAAAACCTCTTGCAAGACAGGGTACCCAAAATAGACCTGGGTAAAGTAGAACTATAACCCCAGCCTCCTGTGAATCGCAGATTGTTGGCAGTGGTGCCACTTTGCTCACCGATCCCCAGACACATGCAAGAGACATCTTCAGAGTAGGAGTAGCACATCTTCTGCAGTTCTGCTGTGGTAGGATGGTACCCCATTACCCCTTTATGAATATGTGCCTATTACATAACAGGAGGCCTACTCTTGTTTGGAGCAACAGCCTTCGGCTTTCCCAAGGCTCCATCTGCTTCTGGTACTCATAGAGAACAACTCTTTCCACATCTTCAGGTATAATTCAGTCTACATATAACTGCACCCTAATGCTGCACCCTTTCCCCCCTTCCTCCTTCCCATGTGTTTTCTTTAGCTTTTCTTCCATGTCCAAAATCCTGATGTTTTGTGCTCTTATATACCCCATGTTATTCCATTCTCTTACTCTCCTTATTTTCTACAGCACTTAGGAGATCAAACCCTTAATTCAACATAAAAATCTCATTCCAAGTATTGCACAATTGTGGTGGATCAATTTAAAAAGGCCAAGGACAAATCAGTATGTTTGTCAATAGTGTAGACAGAGGTGAGCAAACTGGCAGCTCAGCAACCTCTCCACTTCCCACATAAAAAAAAAAAAAAACAAAAACAAAAACCAACTATCTTGATCATGCAGAAGAGATGCATATACAAGTAAGAAAAAATATTGATAATAATCATATCCTACCTACGAAGGGCCTATGTACAAGGTACAATCTGAATAGTGTAAGCCTTCCCTGCTAAATTACTTCTGCACAGTTTTAAGCTTATTCCTCTGCTTGCACTTTTTGCCATATTTAGTATCATAGTGAGTTTGCAAAACTCAAAGCCTCTTATTCAGGTGGGGCCCCTGGGGTCTGTCACATCTCAGAACAAGAGATCAAACAAGAAGAAACACCATGAGAAAGACCATTCCACCCCTCAAAATTATTAGCCCATCACATGAGCCATACTTACTGGTGTATTTATTTTTTACTTAAATTTTACATGAAGTCACTGAACAGTCCAAAATTTGAAAGACTGCCAAGATAAAAGGGACAGTTTGACATGTGCCACCTTATGCATGTCAAACAATGCAAAGACTGAAAGGCTTATCTGCTAGATCTTTATGGAGGTGAATACCAAGGGAAAGGAAAATTGGATATAGAAGGAGATTACACCTGACTTTTGAGTTTGAAAAAGAAATTTGACTTAGCAAGTTTGAGAAGAAGAGATGCTGCTCTCTGAATTGGGAGTTAGTTTCAGCTAACAGAAGAAAATATTTTTGAAAGACCAAAAATATATTAATACACTACAAGTCCCACAACTGAGAACTACTGACAGGAAAAGTCAGTCCCCTCTAAATGTTACCTGGGGGAACTTAAAACAATTTTAAATTATATACCTCTAGAACCTTATTTCATCTCAAAAGAAAAAGAAATTACATCCATGTATGAAAGTTTCTTCTCCTGTGTTGATGTAATCAGAAACAATTTGTATTATTTTTCTTCATAAACACTGCACAGAAAATGATAGCAGTAAGTGGAAAAAGACAGAGCTGTCACTGAGCAGATCATTCTAAATAAAGTTTCTTACCTCCTCTGAAGATTTAAGAGCAGATGATAATAAGGAAGTGGAAAGAAAGGTGGCAGTAAGAACTTTCCAATTAAGTTTCCTACCAGGTTGTCTTCCAATGGGTACAGGCACTGAGGTTTTTGCAAGGGAGGGCTCTGCTTGGGGCCGATCATTGTGAAACACTCCAGAGGTGCACAGCAGTTCCTGTCTGCTCTTACTGGCTTTATGGTTATGTCATCGATGGTGCTTGAGACTTTCCAGGTTGTGTAGAAGGACATGGCTTGGCTCACAAACACATATTCTGGTTGCTTTTTCTTTGGCCATTTCCATGACGGTAATACCACACTTCCAAGAGAAGTAAGAAGGTTGGTGCTAGGCCAGGATAACCTACAAAAGAATCAGAATGACGTATTTTTCTATTTGCTGGAGACAGAAGGCAAGCAAGATGATGATCAGCCCTGGTCTTGTGTCCTCTAACATTGTAAAAGGAGCTGGAATAAGATTTGAAGGCAATGTATGGTTGGGGAGGAAAAGCAGAGCAGCATTAGAGATGGCAGTGCTGTGTTGATGCCCTTGGAATGACAGATGTCTTTCACGTGGACTCCATTTCCAGCACAGTAAAAGCCATGTTTGTGTCTTCTCCTGTGACTGACCAAGTAGGTGGAAGGTCTGTAAACATTCCCTTGTGTACTCTTTCTCCCCTTGCGCAATTCCCACAGTAGGAAATGCTGCAGTTCTCCATAAAGTAGATAGAAACCCAAACCATGTGACTGCTCTGAGGAGTCTTTCTCCATAGCCTGGCCCACTCCCTACAGCTATCAGTGAGTGGCCCAGGTGTAGTAAAGTGTCTCTCACATTTCTATGGTCTCACAGTGACACTTCACTGCTCTTATCCATTATAATTCAGCCTTTGATCCATAAGATTTTGGCTTGCTTTTCAATATTTTAGGAATGTTGCTCTAACATCTTAATTATGGTTATGTTTGCAAAGGAACAGCCACAGGTGTTACTAACTCATACTGCTACTGGGATCAGGCAAATCCTCTGGAACCAATTTCAGCAGAAAGTAATCCTAAGAAAAGCTTACCTAAAAGTTGAGTATTAAACTCTGTACAGTAGGTAGAAAGAGCTGACAGACAGTTAAAGATACTGGAAACTGAAGGGAAATGTGGGGGTGGAAGTAAAATGGAGATATTTTGCTGTTCCCTGACTGTTCCCCTTGAGAAAATCACTCCATACTGAATTTCTCCAATGCCATATAATTTGTAAGGTTTCAAAACCAACACTTAAAATATATTTTTAAGGATACCCTTGTCTAAAGCCATTTGGGGGAGAATAAAAGAAGGACTTCAAAGCACCAAAATGCTAAATCTGGCAACTTGTTTTTAATGGAAGTAAAAGCCTGCACGATTTAATATTTTGAAGTGCAATAATAAGAAGAAATGCCACATGTAGAGTTCAATTTCTACCTGTGGAATTGTGCCCCTGATTTAAAAAATACCAACTTAAATGCTTCCACCACAACTGAAAAATGTTTTACTGACCTCGAGCTCATTGTACAGCAGAGGTTCAACAGTATTGCTAGGACCAGGATCAAAGAAGTAGTGGTTTTCAAAGTAGCTAACCAGCCTGATGTGAGCAAAATCCAGCTGGCTAACATTCTGCAGTCCAGTGAGTGCCGAAACCCTTTTGTTGTGGACTCTTTTTGTTCAGGATGGGTTTCTACATGTTGCATCAGAATCTATTTTAGCTTCAGAGAAGTGTCTAGACTCTTCCTCACTAAAGAAAACTACTGCACATGATGCTGCACAATGACCTGATTTGCCTTAGATCAGATTTCAGCCTCACAGGACGACCAACCTGAGCACTGGCATTCAGCTACACTTACCCAGACTGACTTCTGGTGTTATGGTATAGCTTTCCTTTAGCCATGAACAACAGCCTTTTAATGCATAACACTGCCAGACATCAATGGATTTTTGCTACTTAAATCAAGGGCAAAGTCTTAGTCTACCTCTATAGTTTGTGTGTGTGTGTGTATGTTTAAATGTCTTTTTCATATTATTATTTTCTTACCAGTTCAGCTTTCACATACTTGAGCACTTGGATTTAATACTCTGGACATGGGGTGGAATTTTGAATGCTGCCACCAAACTGATCCATGTCCCAAGACATTCATCAGGATCTGCCTCATAAGGTAACACTGATGCGATAAATATCATCATCTATGTGCCGGGTTACTTTCAGCCCTGCACAGTGGGAAGCTGCTTTCTTGGACAATAGAATGTCTGCAAGTTACTAAATCTTGACCATTGAACCTACTGGTACTGAACAGGGATGTTAAGATTAATGTTTATTATGTGTTTTGGAGAAGAAAACATCACTGAAATGTGATGTATGATTTGGCCATTGAGCCAATAAGGACTAAATGGTGGGAGCAGCCTGAAACAGCAGTCAGGCATGAGAACTGATGTGTTATGCCCAGTCTCTGTCTGTGGCCTGGCACAACACCAGTTCTCCTTAATGTACAATGGCACAGGAGTGCCATGGTACTCAAACCAGGATACCAAGCTGTAGATTTTTGATCTGGTTTAGCTGGCACAAATATCAACTAAAATGCAGTGCTTAGGCAAAGGTAATACACATCTAAATCACAAAAACACAGCTCAGATGATCTACATATGTACCTGAGGAGACCAGACAGTCTCGGGCATACTAAAGGGGTGCAGAAACTCAAACTTGGATAATGAAAACTCTATTAATGAACAGTGGGGCGTCACAGATCAATTCAGAGTAAAATCATTGGTCCCTTTGGAGTTAGGACCCCAGAAAATCAACATGCAAAGTAAGGAATGGCCTAGAGCTATAGCAATGTGTTGAATACACAGATGGGTTTGCACTCCTACCTCTGCAAACATGTTGAGAGTCTGGATTATCTCTGCTGACTGAGGAGTCAAAGCCATGGGCACAACCCCAGGTAAGCACTAAACTGAACATCTCTAAGAAAAAAATCAGCATCCAGCCCATAGAAGAGCATATGCTTAATTTTATGAAATTTAGTTTTTTCACCAAACTTATTAATTCCAATCAACACCTTCCTCTTCGCAGCAGCTGTCAAGATACAGAACAATCTTGTTGACAGGGAAAAAGAGGTCATGCTCTGTCTGTCTTATTGAACCCATGCTCCAATAAAATCTGTCAGGCAAGAGTTATATGGCTAAAATGAAATTTCTGGACCTCATATCTTCCCCATCCCATCTGAGTGCCCTGATATATAGGCTACTGTCCACCCTCCTTAGTCATTCTCCCAGACATATGTTAACCCACTAATAGCTTTGACCAACCATTAAATGGAAACATTACATATTAGCTGCAGAACTGTTCAGACAAACTAAAGCCAAGACAACAAAGCTGATTGACGGACCCAACACACTGCTAATATGGTACTAACAATTCAACACACTTAGAAACAAACAGCAGAATGCTCTCATCAAGCTTCCTTTGTCCAGATGTTCTGGAATCATGAGGCAAAACTCCATACACACAGACTTTCCCTTGAAAAGGGAGCTTATTAAGGCTTTATCTGAGGAGAGAACTGTCTCTTATTTGAGGAGAGGAATAGAGGAAAGGACCAGGCAAATTCCCATTTGTCATTTAGAGACATATCCATTTTTTAGGTGCTTATAACAATTAGCGTATCCATGCCAGTGGTGATTTGCAAGCCTCTATCTGTGCAGACTGCGGCTGTATCTCAGCTGCCAGGAGGGTAAGCTCAACAGCATTTTGCCATTCAGAGTTGCCTAGTTACTCTTATTACCCTCTTCTTGAAACTAGGGCAGACAGTCAGACAGTATGAACCCATGTCTCTTTCCTATGCATAGTGAGGATGTGGTAAGTATGGCCTAAGATCCAGAAGCTGGGAAAAGTTCCCACCTTTTGGGTGTATCCATTCAATTTCTGGAGGTTTTTGGTGAGAAGTTTGGCATAAACTATGAAAGTACAACATAGCAACACTACATATATGATTGATGTAGATTAGGATGCTTCTCAAGATGTTTCCCTCTCCCCTGCAGTGTCCCAGATATCTTAGCCAAGCAGATGTTCACCATTATTTTTGAGCCATGGAAAAATGTAGGATTCACACTAAAAGAAAAAATACAGAACATGGAAGACATCTGAATTATTCTCTGTTTGCTTTGTCTTGCAAGTAATGAGGAATTTGGTTTTTCTGAGTCAGAGCTGGAACTGGAGAACAGACACCTCACATTCTGGAAGGACCTCTCTATTCACTACCTCCAGCCACTAGGAAAGATGAGGCCTGTGTTCCTCCCTGAAAATACTGTCCCATTTTCATGCAGAAAAGCAACACATTTCTGTGAAACAGTCAGAGGAAGAAAGAAGAGATCTTTCTGATTATATTCTCTTCAATTTCTTGTTCTAGCACATTCTTGTGCCTGGTATCTGCAGGAGGAAAGGAAGACTTAGCTACCCTTAGGATGCAGCAGCTGCTGGCTCCATTGTCTTTCTGGGAATAATGTTTGTTCCGTAACCATAATCCCAGTTCACTCTCAGCTGTGAAGCTTTCAATTTCTGTAAGTTTTCAAGACTTGTTTCTATCTAATACGAAATACATTCCTTGAAGTTTTTCAGGAAAACTGATGGTGATAAAAAATCCACCATTGTCCATTGTTGGCACTGCAGAAAGGCTGTTGGAACATGGCTCACAGCCATTCCCTCCCACCTTTCCTTCCCAGCATTAACAGTGTCGTCGCTGACCCAAAATAAACACATTGTTCCCTGAAACAGAGAGAATACAGCTACTGTCAACTGATAAGGCTCCTCCCTGACTATTCCACGCTTGGACTCTGTTACCAGAAAGATGGTCCCCATCTGACTTGGCTGTTCCTCTTGGAATAACCCCAGATCTTCTCTCTACTCCAAGCAATTTGACCTGTTTCCTTGTTTCAGCGACACATTTACCCGTGAAGCACCACAGAACAAAAAGCTTACCAGAGGCGGAAGGTCTAAACTGCTCTCCAAAGGCTCACCTCATCGGGAGGCGTAGTAGACAGGGTAAGTTTTATTCAAGCAACACACTCGCATGTTTACATGTTTCAAAGACAACACAGCTGCTGGAAATGCTGCCGTTTCAGACTCTCATGTGAAGGCCAATGGTTATTGCACGCGGCTCCTCCTTGCGCTTCAAGCCAAGCCAAGCATTACTGCTCGGCTTGTGCTGCTCCTCATGGTGAAGACAGGATCAGGTACTCATTGACCTGGCTGTCCGTCAGCTTTTCCCTGGGGCCCAGGGAAGCCAACTCTGTGTCGGTGTCAATGTCTGGCTCCATCCCTCTTTGCCAGGCCTGTGAAAGCCGCTGGTCTGTACATTTTGTGCAGTCTCAGGAAATGGCAGTTCTGCTGAAGGTCAGGGTTTGTGAAACAGACACCTTTTTTCTTCTTTAGTTGTTTTTCCCCCCCTTTTCTGGGGCTTTTTTTTCACTCCCTCCTCACCCTACACTTTCCCTGGGCCTCTTCCAAGAACAACCCCCATGCCATTCTCTCCCACCAAAGGCACAAAGAACTTCTTTTACTGACCCACTGGCAGTTCAGGATACAAAGAAGTTAAACTAACAATGCGTCGATGCAACAGCCCATTACAGGCAGGTTTGGATGAGTCACAGAAATAAAGAGTAGGAAGGGATTTAAGAGGCCACCTTCCCCTCTCCCCCAAGGCAGCATGAGTACTTTCTCCATCTACATTTTCCAGTGTCCTTGCTGTTTCTGCTCCTTTGGAGTGCAGCAGTCTCTCGGTTTCTCCCTAGGAACGGTATTTATTACCACGATTTATTACTCCTCAGAACAAGTTTGCCCAGTACTTGTGCTTATTTAGAGAATTTATCACCTTTAATTGTGCAGTTTAACCCCAAAACAAAATACAATCTGAAATCAGCATTTTAATTGTACATTTAATCTTGGGAAGTGGTTCATATTCTTCTCTGAAAGTGTTTCTGTTTATAAGATCTGGGTTGCCTGCTGGTTGAGCTCTGGGTAGACTCAGACATAGTCGATGCTAGATACACTGTACAGTGAGTGGTATAATTTTAAAGTTTTAGAAAGGGAGATTGAAGGTCTAGAAAGTAAGACTGAAGGAAAGACTGATTTTCTAGGAAAGAAATAGGGAATTACTACATTCAACTGCTTAAAAAATCCTGCAAATATTGCTCCATATCAGGGTTTCCATGAGATTAGATATGTCATCATCTCAGCATTACTACCCTGCCACCACCCATCAAAGATTTCTGTCCCTATAGCCAGCCATAACAGAGATGTCCTGGCTATCCTCATCTTGCACAAAAGTGCAAGGAAATTTGTTCACTCATCTCCTGACCAAGTCATGTATAGTATCCTCCATTTGTGCTTCATTTGCAGACACTTTTGGCCTTTTAGCTATTTTACTCTAACTAGAAGGCTGTTCTTATTGCTCTAATGACTAGGAAAAGTCTTCTAGTTCTTTTGGAATAATTATGAACGTAGAATGTGATACCATCTCTTCACACATCTCAGAGTATGTACAGCATCTGCAGCACCTATGACATTACCTTAGGTCCCATTGAATAAACAGCCCCAGGAGTGTGGGTAGGACAGTGTCCCAGGACATGGTGGGATGGTGGGAGCAGAACCATGGCTCCCACTGGTGTGAGAGCTTGCAGTTTTGGGAGGAAACCCTTGCTGGGCACAGAGGCTGCAGAATTACTTGATGGTGATGTTCTCACACTCTTATAACACGTGCACAAAGCCCAGGGAGCTATACTTTTTATGGGAAGGTGAGGCACTTTCAAGGGTAATAAAATAAACTGCAAGAACGCACAGCACACATAAAAATGCCAAAACCAGTTTGTCTCCTGCATCTCAAAATACAGAGGCCACTGGGGATGTACCTGGGTTTTTCTCTGGTGTGGCACAATGTGGTGTCACCTGGCGGCCAGCTGGGAATTTCCTTGCTAACAGACAAATAATTTTCCTCAAAAGACCCTGTTAAATTAAAGCCTGCTACTGTGATCTGAGCAGGTTTGCAGTCTGCAGCTCTCATTTTGCATCTGCCTGCAGCTGCCTGTGGTTTCCTTGTCACTTTGCACAGCGCTTGATGGTCTCCAAGACAAGTCAGACCCAGTCACCCACCACATGTCACTCTGCCACTTAACAGCAACACACAGCTGAATAAAAGGGTGCCTGTATTCTGTCCCTGTGCCAATAGCATTAACAAAATATCCCTACCATTATTCTCAACAGAGTCAAAATAATTTCCACATCAAGGTCTTGTGAACAAAGGAAGTCCATCAGCTATGGGGTAAATATTAACAACCTTTGGACTGTTTGTAACCTAATTAAAGGCTTTTATAGAATACTTCCTCTATGTGTAAAATCTGGACACTGTTTCTGTTGGGTACAAGTCTGTGGATGTATTAATTACTGTAAAATAAAACAAAACAAAGAAAAAACCAACCAAACAAAAAAACCACCCTAGCCCAAAGCAACTAATCCTTTAATATTTTTATTTTAAAGACATAATTGCAGTGCTGAATAGATTAAACAGGCTGGATGGACTTAGTTCAGCTTAAGCTACAGTTTCATAACTCTAGATATAACTCATTGTTGGCTAATAGCAGTAAAACTATTAGTAAGAGGGGTTTTTTTTGTTCTTTTTTGTTTGTTTTTTAGTGAGCGGACTCAATAAAAAAAAAATAATGACTTGAATCTCTAATCCTCTCTTTCCTTTTTTTTTTCTTGAACCAAAATCATTGTTCTGAAGTTTTGTTCAATTTGGCCTGGAACAGCTTCAGTCATGGCTCCATTCAAATGGAAACTAACTGAAAAAACACATTGGTTCCTCTCTCTATGCTTTACTAAGTAATTTTGTAATTTTGTAATAAAGCTGCATGGAAACGGAAGCTCCAGACTTCCACTTTGTGAAGGAGCTTGGAAATTCCAGACATGCTTCTGCCCAAATCAGAGCAAACCTCCAAATATTTCAAGATTCTACATGAAGGAGAAATTATCTCAAATATGATCTTTTTAGTTCACTGAAACATTTCATTTTTTAAAAAAACATCATTTAAGTTCAACTTTAAAAGGTTACTAGTAATGCAAAGTAAAAAAATTCAAGACAATAACATATTTCAAAATAAAAAGATAGTAGGCTCCATTTCTAAATGTCCAAATGGAAATTTTACATTCTTTTGTAATATTTTAATGACTTTTTTTCTCATAGGCAAGTAACTGACCACCCTCTGTGAAATGTGCTGATTTTGGAATCTATTTCAACCTGATTTTGTTCCCTTAAAATTTATCTGACCAATTGTTTTATAATAGAAGAGACACTAATTATGCACGTGGAAAGCATTTCCATGGAAAACGCTTTTTATTAATAGTGACGATATGTGTGAGCATCACAGACTGAAAATACTTAACAACACAGTTGAAGACCTACTTCTATTAGATATGGCGTTAGATATGGCACATGGCTAACTTCAAACACAGGATTAGCTTCACAAAGTTAATGGGACTGACAGGAAGCTTTTCCACCATAAAACAAGGCAGTGTGCATGAACTACTTTATTGAGTTAGAGCATAAGACTGTGGGATCAGAGGACATACGGGTGTTGTGAAGATGCAAAGCATCAAAACAGGCCTAAATGCATGAACTGCAAAAATTTAAAGTTTGTATTCTTAAGAAAGGTTGCTTGAATACACCTACTCAATGCAAGTATCTCACTAGACAGAGAATAGACTCCAGTACAGTGTCCACATAGAGGGAACGTTTAACACTCTGAATGCATGTTGTGGTAGTTAAAGCTGCTTGTTGATCTGCTAATCAAAAGAGAATATTATCCAGGAAATGATGGACCTAAATAATGATCTTGTTCTAAACTTCAGTCAGTCCAGAAATTTTTAAATCAATTTATTTTTTACAATAAGCTCCAGATTTTAACTTGTAATTAAAACATCTGCACATTTCCAGGGCTTTTAGTGATCTCAGACTGATACAACAAAGCAGGGGAAATGAAATCCTGGCATGATCTGTATAAGACTCTTTTTAACATACAGTTTCCATACACAGGCTTATATTACAGAACAGCTAATCAATGAAAACATTGTGCTGGCATCTGTGGGTCAAATCTAGACCTTGATGTTGACACCATTCAAATATTTGTAGTAGTTATTCTATCAACACTTTAGTGATCTTTCAGCCAAGTTATACACACATGCCCACATTTTCAAAAAGTGGTCTCTCAAACGGCATATTTTTTGCTTTGGGCTGCAGTGCATATCAGATTTGTAATAAGAATATATTTGTGCAACTGTTCAACTCAACTTCAGAATCAATGTGCATGAATAAACCTGCTGCATACGATGTTTGGTTGCGAACGTCAAAAGTACAGTTCCAAAATACAGATAAGTATTTCAAATTACAATGACTGGATTTTTAAGGATGGAGGCCTGAGGTTTTAGTCCAACCTAACTAGGACTTTTCCCTCATCTGGACCATGACAGAGCAAGTGCAGGCTGGGCCTAGACCACAGAGCAACACATCCAAGCTAGCACTGCCCCATGACATCTCCCCACAGTGATAGCATGGGGGAGTTGTGATTGTTCAGTTTGAAGAAGAGGAGGCTGAGGGGAGACCTTGTCACTCTCTACAATGACTTGAAAGGACATTGTAGAGAGGTTGATGCTGGTCTCTTCTCACAGGTAACCAGTGATAGAAAAGAGGGAACGGCTTCAAGCTGAAGAGTAGGTTTAGGCTGAACATTAGGGAAGAACTTTTCACAGAATGAGCGGTCAGACACCGGAATAGGCTTGCCCAGGGAGGTGATTGAGTCACCATTCCTGAATGTATTTGAGTGGTTTAGGCATGGTGTTGGGGGATATGATGTAGGGGAGAACTTTTTAGAGTGGAGTTGGTTGGACTTGGTGATCCCAAGGGTCTTTTCCAACGTGAATGATTCTATGACTCTATGACTTCTCAGTGTCATACCAGTGCCACACAGCTGCACTAGGCACAATCAGTGCTAGTTCTGGACCGATGTAAACCTTTTCCCGCCTCCTCTCACCTGCCTTGGAACTCCCAGCACACAGCATCACAGCATGAACACCCAGTGATTTAGGAGCTAGCGAGTGCTGAATGTAACCCCTAAAGAAGATGCTAGGTGGGGTTTGTCTTCATCATTTGCACATGAGGTGACAAAGGAGCTGCCCATCTCCAGTGGTGGGATGGGATGAGAGGGAAGGGAGAGGAAAGACTCCCTCATTCTCTGAAGGCACCTCCCTCACGCTGCACGCTGCACAGCAGGCCTGGATAACACGTTCAAGCTGAAGATCAAGCCTGCAGAGAGACAAGGCTACAAGCCCATCTGGCCCACACTGCAGGCACCTGGTTCTGATTTGTATTTGCATCCAGATTGGTCACAGCCTTTTGCTATTGCCTGGGACAAACTATTCTCTATGCTTCAGTTCCCACACGTAAACCACAAAAGTAGTACTCCCCCCCTTCCAGCTTGTCTTGTCTGTTTAACTTGAAAATCCTATTTAGCAGCTACATATTGCAATCTCTTGCTCGTGTGCCTGCACTACAAACCATACATTACTCCAAAACCGGGAAGCTTCCCTTGATCACAGACTGAAACATGGAAAAAAAGATACTACAGTCCTCTTCACAAGACCTCATTTGTCATTTTAGAGTCCACTTCAGTTTATCTATTTATTTTTTCAGCTGATGGGAAAGGGAATAAGGATCCAATTTTCAGCATTCTTTGCTTGTTTGAAATTGTAAAGTTTAGAAGCATCCCAGGCAGATACATGGAAAACTGCTTGTACGATACTGATCCAACACTTTTCAAAGTGCTATTACTATTTAAATAGAAGAGGCACTTTCAAAGTGCAGACACTTCCATGGGCATTTTCTTTCTGAGCTATAGTTTCTCCCTATTCATATGTAGAAATCAGATGAGTATCCTGTTCATTGCCCAGCCAATTTTTCTAGTTAGATCTCATAGCCAAAATAACAGCCCTATTTAGGAGAGTCATCAGTGTTTTAACAGACTTATAAAAGGCAGCCCTGTGTACCATCTCTAAATATTGGCACTAAAGCTGCTTATTTGGAAGCAATCGCCTTGTATATGTGTACACTTACAAAGATTTTCTGTTTCTGTTGCTGACAGAAAGAAATTACTGTTCTTCTACTGAATAGACAGATCATTGTGGATTTCTCTCTTCCATTGCCTCAGCCACTGCAGAAGTCCTTACATCAAGAATGACGATGTATTCCTTGGGTGTGGGGGTTACTCTGGTTTGCTGAAGAGCTGACAAATGAAACATATCAGGCTTTGCCCTGTGTTGAAGTTAATCCATTAATGCATGGGAAATGGGGTGCTTGTTTAAGTCTTGTACTTTAGAAAAATTCTCTTGAGATATATTTAGCGGCCATATTAAAACATTAGGTTAATTCACAATAGTTGAGAGACATCTTTACCCCTAGAAAAGCATGAACACAAACCTGAATTTGATTTGGCTGCCCCATTGGAGTCACTGTCATGACTTGAAACTGTTGCATCTACACAAAGGCAGTAAGTTTGCTCTTCACTTCTAATTTGTGCGCTTTGAGAGCAGAATATTGGTTACACCTGTGTCTCCATGTGACATGGACACTTGTTCTCATTCCACATGTGCGTACAATGGCTTGTGTTTGGCAGCAAGCTCTGGCATAAGATACATCCCAAGAATGGCAGGATGTAGAGGAACCAGTCACTTCTCATGGGAAATTTTCCCAAAGTTTAATTGTTCTTCTGTAAAAATATGTCTGGCTTCAACTTGGTTGTGCCTTTGTCCATAAGAATGGAGGGACCATTGGTCTTGGTACTTTTCTCTATGTGAAAGAACTTAAGACTGAAATGAATTAATCTCTTGACCTTTATTTTCAGTCTTCTTCTGATAACCTAAGAACTTGCTTCATAAATCCCTCACTACAAATTATTTTCTTTGGCCATGAAATAAATTTTGCTGTAATAAAATCTTTTCCACCCCCCAACCTCTCTCCCATCTCATACTAGAATGTGAATACTACAGACACAGTACTCCAGGATCTGTCTCACTAAAACTTTCAACGGAGATAAAGTCACATCCCCCACTCTATCTTGCTGCTCCCCTGCTTGCCAAGAAGAATCATGTCTCTTATAGTGGTGTATAGAAGAAATCACTTTCATCTTGACATTCTCTTAGTAGGGATAAAATTTTACAGATGCCAATGCGTCCCTATGTGCAATATTATAGAGATACCATGCTATGAGAAATTATTATAAGTGGCATATTTGATCACTTGTAGTTGCAGTTAAATCATTGACGATGTTTTGGTGACACTCTGAGTAAAGGCTTGTCAGTGTTTCCATTATATTTGTCTGTGTTTTGGAATGTTTTAGATTACATTAAGAAGAAAAAATGCCACATTTTGTTTGCCAGACAGGATGCAAATGGCTTTGCAATTTTCAATAATGCTATAACCCATATTGTGTCTAAGAAGCAGCATAATGTTCCCACACATGGGGTTAGCTTACTGTGATGAGGACAGTTTTATGGCCTTCTTTATTTCTTTGAAATGTGAGGATTTTATTTCTGTTATTTAAATGTTGCTTAATCAGCAGCCTGACTCCTGGTTTTGTGGACATCTCCTGGGAACCACAGAGGACTCCAGCAGGCAGGTGCCCAGCTCTTCAGGAAAAACATTAACACATAAAATATTTAACAATTGCACATTTTCTCCCAACTGTTTGTCAGCCATTTGAATAAAACATTTGATTATACCACAAGCTGCCAAAACGTCATTTAAATAAATTGCTTGGGGAGAAGAAAAGTGGAAAGATGCAAGTCATAAAGTACCTAAAATGTTGGGAGAAAAGAATGTGACAAAGTTCTCTCTCTCTTTTTTTTTTTTTTTTTTTTTTCTGTAATGATGAATAGGGTCTAATGCCTTTTTATCCAGCTTTACAAGATTTCGATGGAAGAAATAAATGTCCTTTATGGCTAAAGAGTTAACATGAAGTCTGTTAAAGGTACAAATATGTTCCTTTCATCTTTATGTCCTTAACACATTCTGTGACTTAGCTTGCTATTTTTCTACATATGCATGAACAAGTCTGTGTGTACAGAAAACACATTATTGCACGAGATGTGATACCAAATCTTGGGCATATGTTTTCAATACCACATTCACAAAAATAGAGAGCATAAAGATACAAAGATACACTCAGGTCCTGATGGTTGGAGACCTGTGAAAATGTGCCTTCCAGAGAAATGTCAGGCACTCACTCTTCTAAGTTCTCAAAAAGATCAAGGGAGGATATGATTTCAGTGTCAAAAAGAGTACACTTTTTCTTTAAAGACAGTATATATCAGATATCAAAAGGCTTTTTAAACTTAACACAGAAAGACTGAAAATTAAAGGCAAAGAAAACCCCAACAAGAAATATGTCACAATTATCTAACAGAGAGGGTGAGTCTGAGGAAACAAATTGCCAAAGGATATTGTGGGTCCCCATCTCCTGAAGCATCCCACAGATGCTATCAGCTTCATGCAAGCAAGGCACTGGACTGTGTGTAGAAGCTAAAGTGTGGAGGAGAAACAAATATGGCTCCTTCTTGCCTTAAAATATGTAACTGCAAGGCTGATCAACCTGTGCTCTCTGCCCTCCTTCCCCAAAATGCTGTGGGAAATTTGCAACGTTGACTATCAAACTTTATGCTGCTATTGATTATTAATTATTTTTTATTATGATAGATAGAGCCTACGGTGCAGGACATGATTACCTTTACACAACCAAATTGCTTCCATCTAAGGGCCCTTGTGTTGACATGCAGGAGAAAAAACCCTTCAACCATATTGTTTCTCACTGGACCTAATGGCACTCCACAGATGCTCAGGATGTCTCACGAACAAATTCCAAGCAGATGTGTTTAGGAAAGCAAGCAGTTTTAAAAAGGAATATGATCATCATACACATTCACACACTTCTGTAAACACAGTAAATGGAAGATTTTGCTTCCATCTTTCTTTTACCTTAAAGACTGTTTTCTCTACTTAATGTGAATCTGCCATCCCAGTACACAGAGAATAGGGAAACACCAAAGCCTCAATGACTGAGCCTTTCTTCAGCATCCTCCCTTTCAAAATATCAGTTGTGACCGAATACATGCAGATACAAAAGATTTTTGGTGGCATTTTCAAAAGCCTCAGCTTCCACTAAACTCTGCAGCTACTGAAGCCAGCTGAAGGTTTATGGAAAGAGAGTTAAAGGATTGCGAAAATTCCTGTTCTTCATACCTACTATAAAACAGACCCTACTCAGAGCATACCTTCCAATAACTCATCTAAGATACTGAGCTTAGGATCACAAGTGGCAGGCTGTTATATTGAACTGGTTAACATTTGCCAGAGCTTGGCTTTGTGGATGCTCATACACTGTTACTCTAGACTTTCTTCTCTGGTTTTCATTTACAGCATTTTCCCTCTTTCAAATCTGTTACATTTTATTGCCTCTATTTCAAGAGTTCAGTATTTTGGATATTCTGAAGCATATTTTTAGGATATTATTTGACTCCATTAAGCAGATATGTGTTTCCAACTATGTTTAATAGGAGTGAAGTGCTGCAATTTTTTTTTATTCTGTTACAATAGTACAATCTGTGAAAGCCTGGCTTTCTGAGAAATATGTTGTATTTAAAACACACTTTTAACACACAATGAAATAGATGTAAATGTACAAATATGAAAGCAAAAAAAAAAATTATAACTAGCCTTTCTCAGTGGGAAAACAATATGTGTATTTCATCTTCTTTCCAATGTTGATTTTTTCAGGAAATTTCCTTGACTGTTGCTAAGTATGAAGTTTTAATAAAATATTTTTCTCTCTTCCTCTGTCATCTGTTTCTTTTGTTATCTTTCAGTTATTCACAATGACCCTAACTCTGTTGCTTTTGCTGTTGTTTCTCCAGGATGCACAAGGCTTTCTGCGTTTATAGAAAATGTCAGCACTGGGGATCGCAGACAGCCTCAGGCTGGTGGGACTGCGGGCCTGGAAGCAGCATTGCTGATGCTCCCAGGAGGGAAATATTCCAATGCAGAAGCCTCTGGGCAAAACTGAATGCAGAGATATCAAACCAGGTGGTCACAATGGCTCCTTCTAGCTTTAATTTCAACAAAGCTCAGTAAGTCATGACAAATTACAAAACGTGCTCTGGGGGAAACTGCAGGGGGTTTTGTGATGCCAACTCTGTTTTCAATCACCTTTAGTAACTCCTTTGTTTGACTGTATTTGAAAAGAAAGATGCTTAAACCTACTGCACAGTTTCTCATACTCAGAGGTCTGTTGGTCACTTTATGAAAATATCCAGCGTGCTAGAGCACAGTCTGCAGGAGGAACAAGCTGTTTGGATTCAGATGCACAGAAGACAAGGGGAAAAAAGAGTGCTCAAGTTTTATTAAGAATGTTTGGCCCTGAGTTCATTCCACTTTGAGGAGACCCTCAGATCTGCCCCAACTCCTTACATGGCCAGCACAGAGAAGGACAATCCCAAAAGCGATTTTCCTCCCAAAATATCTCGATCACACCTGGGGGCATCTCTCTGCAGTATGCACAGAGTGTGGTAGTCAAGTAGGATAAATCAGAGCTAAAATATGTGAAGTACTATTCCAGTCTCTAAGTAGCACAATGATGTTCAACATCACCACTAGAACAGACCTCTGGGAAGGCCAGCAGCTTCTCTGAACATTGTGCTTTGAATTCAAGCTCCCCATGAGCTCTTATAGACTGGTTTATAAAAGAGATCACACATCATAGCAAATGAATTCCCAGAAAGCCCCTGCCTTTGGCAAATTGATAGATTCACATAAGATTCTCAGGGTGGGAACTAGTAAAGATGACATATGAGAACTGAAAACAAGATGGGAGGGCACCTGTGAAATCCCATTAGCAGCTCCCTTATGATCTCCTGTTTTGCTGGTCTGAACCCCTGGAAGAGAGATTTTCTGACGATATGAATCACAATGACACAACAAATGAATTAAATCAGCAAAGTCCCGTTTCATTTACAAGGCTCAGTTTTCATTATTTCCCATTGCAAAGGAAGTGCAAGACTAAAACATCTGTTCCTGTCGATGGGCTTTTGGCCAAAGCTTCAACGTCTGCCTCTGAGCTGAAACAACAGCAGCCTAATCTCAGTATTGTCTTTAACTTTTTCAAAAACTCTTCATTCACAATGAGACAGCGGAAAGAAATCTTCCTTCAGTGTTTTAGTTCAGGCATAGCACATTAAGCTTCAACCATACACCAGCAGATACTTTCCCTCCAGAATCCTGACGCTTCCTAAAGACAATAAAGGTTCAGATAAGGAGGATGTTCATCAGGGATAAGCATTTAATTTCTCTTGAAAGATTTTTTGCTACTAAGGTCAGTTTAGCAGGAGGTGGTACTTTATTTCTGAATAGCTGGGAAACACGCCAAGGCAATGGGGGAGAGCAGCAAGAAACATGAAGGTCCCGGCAGAAATCAAGGAATTTTGTGTCTGAGATCCTGATAAGATTCAGGGGAAAATATATTTCAGACCAGATCCAAACTGGATTCTGACACTTGCGTGACTACACAGTGCCTAAACTCAGATAACTTCATAAATTTATATAATTTTACACGTCTGCAATGTCCCCCATATCACTAGTGTGAATCATAATAGACTTTAGCATCTCAAAGTCCAAAAGTCTATTATAAAAAGATGAACAAGAAATTCTGAACATGGGGCATTTACTTAGTAAAAATATCCCAAAAAGCTCTTAAAACTCCCTCATCCAATCAAAGCAACTTCAGGCTATTTCAGGAGAGAAAAACACTCTTGCAGTAGGCATTTTACCTACATGCAGTGAGATGTCTCTAGCACTGCCCTCTGGAGACCTTGGTGCTCCCTGTCTCCAGGGATTCAGTGTTGGACTGCAGGATGCCTACTGTTTTATTTCTTCCTACCTAGAAATGACTGTATTTCTAGATTATAATGTCTGAAGAATTGCCTGCATGCTGAGAAAGGTGGATACCATTATTTCCCTTCAAAGAAGAAGAGAAAGAGGTAAACTGATACAGTGGATCGCCAGCTCTGCTTGTGGTCTTGCCAGCAGGATCTGTAACGGTTGCCCAGGATCTCTCTAGGTAAAGTCACATTGGTGTCCCCTTGAATATTTGGGGCTCAAATCTCTGCAACTGATCTTGCAGAGTCTGAAAGGTCATCAAAAGCCACCTGAAATTACTTTTTCTCATTACACCAAAATTCCCCAGGAATTATACTAATACCCAGGTAAGTTCTGTCTAAGCTTCCATAGCAATCACTTTTCCATGCCATCCAAGTTTTGCAGCACTAAAGGTAATTTGTTTTGCTGCTGAGAAGCCAACTGACATCCCAGTTTCAACACCCTGTTTTAAAGGCCCATTACTGCTTGAGATGCTGGGAAGTATTTCTTAAGTCAAACATGCCACAGCAGATGTAGTAACTCACCCTTTCTGTACTCACAGGCAAGGTATTTTTGGGTGAGTTTTCAACAGACACTTGAAAATACATTTCCTCCTCCTTTCCTTCTTCCCTCTCAGCAGGCAAATGAAGTTGAACACCTCCATAGACTCAGTTTAGCTCATCTTAAAGCAAGCAAANTTTTTTTTTTTTTTTTTTTTTTTTTTTTTTTATTGATCACAGAATGGGAAATACACAGAATAGGCCAAAAATGCATTAGTAGCCTCTTTGTTTGTCTTTGGACGACAATACTTAATAAGTTAAGCTTAGCCTATAGCAAAGTGGCCCCAGATGGTCAGGTCTGTTCTAAATAAGCCACTTTTATGGGGCCAGGATGTCTAAAGGAAACACACTTCATAAAAGGAGAAAATATGCAAGCCAGAAGAAGTCCAGAAAAAGAAAATCCCTCTTACAAAACTACTAGTGTCCAGACTCTTTATAAACATGATTATCAAAGACATATTTGGGTGATTTTTTTCCTTTTGGTTTTTTCAAAGCTAGATAGGAAATATTCTAGTCAGATATTTACACACATTTCTATTCTTCCAAAAGAGACTTCAAAGCCTCCCTTTGCTGGATGGGAATACTTACCTGATAAAGAGACCTTTGAGAACCTTAGCAGTGAGATGTGCACCTATCATTAACAAACTAGCTTATTAAAATTGTACCCTTTTTCCAGAGAGAAACATTTCAAGGTTGTTCTCATTAACTTCCTGCTTACCAGAGGGAACACGTCTCCTTTAATCCATGCAGACCTCCAACCTAGATTGTACTGTGGCTTTGTAACAGCGAAATTCAATCTGTTTGCTCTTGCCTTATACTTTCAGGAACATCCCAATCTGTTCTGGAACTGTTCTTCAAACAGCAAGCAAAGAGATAAAAATTTAAAGGTTTATCATCACCAGTGGATAGATAACCAATGAACCATCCTCTATTAGCCAAACGTTGCCAATCTTCAGGAAACAGGCCCAAAAATATTAATTTATTAAAATCTTGCTTAAAGTAACTCACTCCATGAGAAACACAACTATTGGCACCTGCATTCCCATGAGTTTGTGTCCTGGAGTTGGATTTTCAAGAGTCAAGTAAGATGCGTGGTCTTGCTGACATTTCTTGGTGATTTTTTCCCCCCACAGTTTGTAGACCAATTAATCTAAAATAAAAAAGGGCATTGTATCCTGTCCCTCTGTCTCATCTTGTACCAGGACAGATATTTTCCTGACATAGAGAATTTTGTTTCTATTTCTTTTGATTCCAGTCAAATGAGTTTGAAAATACTTAAAAGGCCACATTCTCACACAGTCCTGAACGATCCCTAAGGCTTTGTTTCTCCAATAAACCAAACAAAAGAAGCAAAAAGGGAGTATGTTATTATTCATACACAGAATGACCAGAGAGTGCACAAATTCCTTGCATTTTGATCAGCTGAGCAGGTATAATATTTCTAGGGAGCAAAGAAGGATTCAAGTTTCTTAAATGTGTATTTCACCAATTGCCCCAACTTTCTGTACTACAGTCTATTTATTCTCCTAATTAGCAAAGGTGAACCTCATGCTTATTCATCATAAACCCCCTAAAGTTTATATATGCTGTTTTTAACAAGCATTTGGTTAATCAGGACTTATCAACAGACTCGGATGTTGCCAACCAGAGATGCAGCTTCTAATTTTTAGGCACCATGTGCCCAGAGGACTAGGATATCCCACATCACAGAAAGGAAAAATTAGTTCACAAAAGCTGCTGAGAAGCTGAGCAGGGAGTGATGTACATGAACTATCAGAAAATACCAAAAGAAGGGCAAGACTTCAGCATCTTTCAGAGGATAGACACCTCTCTCTGTATTTGTGCTGTAAACCCTCTCTGATGACAAAGGAGTGAACTCAGGTCAGCTCTCCACATGGCAAGAGGGTGTCCTGGAGAAAATATTGCAACTGTTTTTTTTCAAGATGGATTATTTCAATTTTTATTGTGTTGAGGAGTTTAGATGTGTAACTACCTAACATCTAAAAAGCTACTAGAAACAGAGCTAAACAAAAATTTTTATTCTGAATAGATTTCTTCTATTTATCTTGGAGGTACTTTGTTTTAGCAGGGACTGGTTGGTTTCTTTTCCATAAGAAGATTAATATGTTTTCACTTCAGGTCAGACTGGCACAATTTTCCCTTTTAATTTCCACTTCAAGCGGCAAATTGAAAAATCAATTCTCATCATAGGTTTAATTGTGCTGCCTCTGGTCTTTTACCCAACACTCCAGAACACAGCACAAAAACTGGGATATAAAATTAGAAAACAGAGAGCAGAAAATCCACTGCCTAATAGTTTACGCTAAGAGGACTGGAAATACAGGTGGGTTGGATGTAAAGTTCAGCTGAGTCTTATACACCCTGCTGTGTGCTGGGACATGAGCAGCTGTTGTTCCACCACAGTTCTCGGCAAAGGCTAATGCCAGAGATCACACACTCCTGGTTTCCACATGCTACACCCTACACAGTGCATGGGATTTCTTCCAAAGGGTGAGAAGGTACTGAAGACCTCACCTGCAGCAAATCCACTGCCCCATGTCTTATTCTCAGTATGTTCAGGGGTCTCACATTTCAATTCAGTGTTTCAGAAGGTTGCTGAGTAAAACAATCAAGTGAGGGTAGAAAGAGCAGGCGCTATTGACACAACACAAATGCAGTGGAGAACTATTGAGCAGATAGATTTAAACACTCAGAGATGACAAATGTTGGATGCACATATTACCCAGCCCATTTTTTCACCATGTTATGTTGAATGTAATCATTGATTAAATGCTAGATCATCAATTGCCAAGCAATGTTTAGCTTTGTTTCATCCCGAAGTATCTCTTATCATGGGAGTATTTGAACATTCTCAGTTGGCAGCAGAAACAAGACAGTTGCATTAAGTTAAACCCTGAGATTAAATCTGGTCTCCAGGGCAAAGGCAGAGTGATTAGTACTCCTGTTTATAAGCAGAGTTGCTCTAATCTTTTACTTATAAATTTCCTCCTCCATCTGTTATCCATCAGGGAAGTGAAGTTTTAAGAAATTGTGCAGATGGCTTTAAGGCACTCTGCTTCTTTTGCTAAGCATTGCCTTGGCCTGATAGATGTGTATCTTGGAGATGGAACTTAATTTGCAGAAATTGCACCTTTTCTAACCTTGTTTTTTCCACCCAAGAACCTGTGCAGAAGTCCTGTGCAAGGCATTTTTCACTGCCTCTTCGCCATAGAAAATGGGATCCATTGTGTTGAAAGATGCAATGTGCAGTACCTGTGCCAAAGGATTAAACTTTCATCATCTGGGCTTGATACTTAGATTCGTGAGAGGAAATCAGTGCTAAGCATCCACTGCATGCCAGGATATATTGAAAGATCCCTTTAGCAGTCCATGCCAGTATTTTTAAAATAGGGCACATTAGGGTCTTTTGCACTAGAAAAGATATCTTGTTAAAGGAAAGCTTTCTCACCGTGCTTTTGAAGGAAATGGGGCAATTCTCCACAATTTTTTAAATTTTATCAAAAGAAAGGAGAAAGCAGAAAAGCAATTAAGGGAAGAAAGACAAAGAGGTGATAACAAGCAATGCAACAGCAATGTGTTTGCAATGCATTTTGGCACTAAGAAAGGACAGCGTAGCTTTGGGCTGCCCACACATGCCCATACAAGACAGTATTGGCAGACATCATTGGCAGAACCATAAATAGAACCAGGGATATTACTCCCTAGAGAGTCCTGGGGCAAAAAATCAGTCTGACCAATTGTCAATAGTCTTCAGCCATTGACTTTTGTGGACCTCATGTTTCACATCAGAGCTCACAAAACATCAGGGCTACAGTCAATTCTAGACTTGGAAAGAAATTCCAGTCTTAAATAGATATAGTTTCCATTATAACCAATATCTTCCCAATGTATATTTCTCTATCCATATACCTCCTTATGAGTGAAGTACTAAAAATTCCAGTAAAATACCATGGGAAGCGCATTCCCTTTGATAGAAAATTACATGACTTCACAAGCATTTGACTGTCCTTCTGGGACTCTAGCAAAGAAGATCCCATATGATTAAGGTGATGGGTGTTGTGATGCCTTGAAATATTACAAGAAATTCAAATTAATTCAAATGAAAAGCACAATAAATTTCATAAACAACTTAAAGAATGGGGTCTGATCATCTGCTGCATTAAAAAGATACTAATCCAACACTTTTTCAAGGTGATCCTTGCTCTTAGTTTTAAAATAGCTAGGGTTGCTCTGTGCACAGCATCCTGCCAGAATAAAGCCATGTACTTGCTTTTGTTACAAAAAAAAAATCAGGTTATGTTCTTTGAGGTTAGTTACGGCTTACTTCTATCATGGATTGTCATGGTACTTCACATATGTCTGTGGTAAGACTCTTCATTAAATTTAAACTAATTTCACTGAAATCAAGGCTCAAAACCATGTAACCTATAAAAAAAAATGCATTTTCTGTCTTATATATAAGGCCATTAAAGGAAAAGGGTCTCTTATTACCCATCCATTTTCAGAAGCCTAACATGGACCACTGAGTATGGTTTGTAGAGAAAAGGCATTTACTCAGACAAGATTTATATACATATTCTGCTTTAAGAATTCTGTTATTTTAAGGAAAGAAAAAGCAGTTTTGTGATTAAGACATGGAACCAAGGATAAGAAAGTCACATGAAATTCTTTCTCCTGTCCTAAGTTTTCTTTGTAGTTCTAGGCAAATCTCTTCATTCCTCTCTATTTCCTTTCTGAATCTATAGGATGAAGACTACAGTGGTTCCTCATTTCTCTTGAGTATGCATATGCATATAAAAATGTTCCTCATTTCTTTTGAGTATGCATATGCATATGAAAAAAAATACTCCTTTTTTATTGGTGAAGGCCCCGGTAGAATGGAACTATCTTGGTTGGGATGCTAAATGGCTCTACAATGCAAATGTAAATGACACATTTGAGTCATTAGCACTCCAATTTTTCATAAAGTGAGATTCATTTCACCAGCTAAAAGCTGGAAGTCTAATCTAAGCTGGCTATCTAGACTCAAGCCATGCAAAGTGCAGACAGACATCTCTAGAGCGTAATTTTTCCCACTGACAGCAGACACCTGGCACTCCATTCCACTGCCAAAACATAGGCATTTTTGTCACTCGAGATACTCTCACACTGCCCAGCTGGTCTCCAGCTCCAACCCCAGAAGGGCACAGTTCTCCAAGCCATCCATTGCCACCTCTGCTGGTGAGGTTGTCTCAGCACTGTACTGCTCTGCAAAAAGCCCTTCACCGAAGCAGCCAAATAATTCCACCAAAGAGGAATTCAGCTCGTGGGTTGAGACACCTAATTTAGATGTATAACTTAGACATCTGTGTGTGAATCACGTTTCCTTTACAGACCAGGCAGAGGTGCCATCAGCACAGTCAAAAGAGTGCAGCAAGTGACTCAACCACTCTGGAGCAGATGCCTACATCTGCCAGATTAATAGCTCTGTAGACTCCTCCAGCTACATAGACTTTAGATCATCTCACATTTTGGATTCAGAAAACTTCTCTCCCCCTTTTGAAGAGCACAGAATTTACTTAAGAAATCAATTTAATGTATTTATTTAAGAAATTACAAGCAGTTATTAGCAAGTGAGCTTTTTTGCTCTATTAAGCAAATGCTCCAAAATAGAAAATGCCACAATCCCTAATGTGTAAAAGTTTTAGCCCAAAGAATGTGCAGAGCAATCACATACCAATTACAGAAGAGTGCTAGCAACGCTGCTATTTGTTTTAAGTAAGGGAAAGGAAGCCTTGAGTGCTAATTCCTCGTAGCAGAAACAGCTGTCTCACAGGAGTTAAATTCGTGTTTCTCCTTCAAACTTTCACTTACTTGATAATGTGGCAATCTTAATGGAAAAGCAGCATTTGTATATCTGGCAATTTAGCTACCATGTTAATGGTAGTGCATAGGGGATGAAAAAGTGGTGGGAAGGGTTAAAACAGAAGCAGCAGCACCTGACAAGTTTTAAGAAGCACAGTACAAAAGGTGGCCTCCAAAACCATCTGCCAAAGTGTCAAGATGATTAATTTTTAAATGTAAATAGATTTTTATTTTACACTCCATTTAGACTATCAAGCATGTGAGAGCAATACAGCAGGCACAAAAAAATAGAGACAACTGAACCACACGACACTCTCTGTCATCAACCTCGCAGTCTTTGCTCATTTATTTATGTGCAAACCGGCTGAAGGTACCACCAGGTGATAGCCTGAGAGCATCTGTCTTGCAGAGATCATCCTGGGTGCAACCCCCTTTCACTGCATAATATTAACATACTCTAATAGGAAAAGACACCCTGAAGTAGCACCAACAGAAACTTGCATAGAGAACGTAGCAGAGTTTTCCACATCTCCTTGAAGGAAATCTGCCTGAACATTTCTCCCATGTCTACTTAAGGTCATATTTAGTATTCAAAGTGGTTTCCCTGAAGTCTTTGTTGAAGATGGATGAAAGGCCAAAACCTCCAAGGCAGGATACAGCTGTTCTCACCCCTGTGCGATGACCTCGGACTTGTTGGCTCTCTCACTTTAGAGAAACACATTTTTGTGTTCCTGTTCTGAATGGTATTTAACTGTGCCTCATTTTTGTGGCTGAGTAGGTGGGTGAACAGGGGTCTCAAATTACAGGTAAAGGTAATTTTACAGATAAATTACATCAAAAAGTAATTATAAAGTGTTTCAGAGAGCAAAAAGAAAGCTTTTTTGTTTTGAAGTGAAGTGCTAACCTGACTTTAGCCTTTCATTGTATTATGGAGAAGAGCAGAACAAATTCTCATTCTTTTATCACTTCCTTTGTGAGGAAAACCACAATCTTCTCTTTGATATCTATTCAGTGGAAGAATTCACTGGTAGATACCACAGGAAGAGTAAGAAATATCTAAAAAAATGTTTTAGTAGTTGCACAGATGCAACTTAATCTTGGGAGTGTGAACTTACAAGCAGTGCTTCAGCAGCAATGTTCATTCTATTTTGGGCATCTGGCAAAATTTGGAGTGGAAAGGCAGAAAAATGTCATTAATATGCTACAGTCCTTTCTGGTAACCCAGGTTATTCACACTTCTCTCCTTCTCCAATGTGAACTATGGGAGATTTTCTGACACCTGTTGCCTCTGTCCATTCTATTGTTGCTGACTTGTCTTCTGTAGCCATGTAGCGATACCAGCACACAGCTCAGGAAAGGACTCAAAGCCTACCCAGGAAGCAGAGTAGCAAGACAGCAACCTTCAGACCTCCAGCCTGATATAGTGACACCACTAGGATACCTGAGCTAGTCCAAAACTACCCCACATGCATCTATCTGAGCCATGATCAGCACAGGGCCATTGGTGTTCACTCATCATGGTCCAAATTTACTGTTCCTTCCGCTTCCTCGTGACTTCTAAGACAATGATAAATTCAGTAGCAGGGCTGTAGGACTGCCTCCGGAGCTGGGGATATAGGGAGCCAAATGATACCAGTACCAATTGATTGCAGCTCTTCCAGCAAATCCCCAGAAACTTAAAAGCACGATTTTAACCCACTACAGAAACACAAGTTATTAAAGATCACTCCATAAACACTACAGGAGCTGCCTATTCAAAGACTAGCCTTGACTGAAATAAGACATGCCCTGCCCACCCCATTCCTGTGGCTATGTAATAACTCTGCCATTTTAGTTAACTGGGGCTACTTCTACCAGCCAAAACAAATACTACATTCAAAAAGGCTTGTCTTGACTATCTGAGTGTTAACTTTTCCCCTCCTGGTAGATAAATTGAAGTAGGAAAACAGATTGTGGCTTCTGCATCCCCTGGTCCCCACACACAATGGGAATGCGATTACAGCCCTGCCATGCCCCCGGGGGCAGAATAAAAAGCCTCTTTCTACTCTGTTGTACAGGGTAGGACATCATTATTCCATGAAACTTAATAGCTCAACACTTACACCTGAAACACAATCTACTCGCTTCTCTCTTCATTCTTGCTGGAGCTACTACAGCTCCTTTGTTCCATTATGTAGGATATTACTTTCCCTGTCTGAGAGCAGGAGGGAAGACATCAGCTGTTATCTTTGGGCTGATAAAGATCTTCATTCACGCCTGACGGATTGCAATTTAAGGGAAAAAAAAACATCCTCCCTAGGGCTCTGTGAATGGCAATGCAATAACATAGTGTTAATAGCTCCCAGTCTAGATAACGCCATTACTTCTGACAGTAGGAAACGGAGTTTGATAGTTGCTGAGATGTTTTGATCACCTGTCAGGGAAACATTATGTCTAAGTTTTGCTTCAGTAGAAATATGTCATTAGCATTTGCACCACATTCCTTACCTAGCTCAAGAGCTGGCATCATGTACAAGCACAGGCTTTGGGCATAAATCCACATTATAATGATGAAAGGCTATGGACCCTGAAATCCCATTATATTTGACAGCGATTCTCGAGAGATTTTTTCCCCTCTTCTTTACCTGGGCCTTCCTGTGGAAAATCTTTTGGACCTCAGGCACACTGCTGTGTCTCCTAATTTCACCCCATGTTATAAGGAGTTAAGAGCATTTACTCAAGGGGATCTTTGCACCTTGTTACACCTTACCCCCAAATTGACCACCTTATGTGAGAAAGAAGAAAAAATCAGAGCATCTATGGTAAAAGTTCTGTCTAAAAATGTCTGGTTTAGGACTATTAATATTTTAGGAGTTATGCCTTTTTGGAGTCTATGATTCAATGATTCTGAGCTGCAATAACTTGAATTTTCTCTAATATGTGGTAGTTGGGAGTCTAAGGCATTCTTCCATCCTCCTCATCCATGAACTTACTACTTAGGTCTATGCTTCCAAACATGAAAAGTGGTCTTAGGTTCTGGGAATTGTGGATATTGACAGGTATTCCCAGTAAGACCACTGAAGAAGTGATAAACTCAACTGTTGTGTGAAAGGATCATCCTGGAAAAATAATTTGTATATTGTGATCTAAATATCTGTATGCTTTATCAGCTCCAAATAAAACACAAAGTCTATCTTCTGTAACCAGCTAATTTAGAGGACCAGCTGGGTTTTTAGAGACTACACCTTGATCTAAAACCACCACTGGCAGTCCCAAAACTGGACAACCTCCCAACCACCATCCTTTTAGCAGCACTTTATAAATGTTCAGAGATAAAGCATTGCCTCCAATCATAATCACTGGTGTCTTGAGAGTTTGGAAATAACACCACCAAGAGAAGGGGGAGCATCCCAGGAATATCTTCTGCAGACGATCCCTATTTGCACACTGAAGAAATGAACTGTGTCCACAAAGCTTCATCCAGGTTTAGGTGAGCCAATGGGTATGCACAGGTATTTCTGAGCCACAGGAAGCCAAACTGAGCTTTCTTGGTAAACCTGTATTATGTTTGGCAGCCACAGTAGTACCAGATAATGCTCCCACTCACTTGCTAAGCGGTACATCTGAGTGCTAGCAGGCACCTCCCGCTGCGGCCACCCTGGCTGATGCTTAATGCTGAGCAGACCCTTTGCTGGGGATGTGCTGGATACCACAGTCAGAGCTGTCTGGGTGACAGTGCCAGCTCACCATCTTCATGTGTTCCTGCTCTGACATTGGGTCCTACCACAGCCTAGGTAAGGGCACCCCAAGGGCTGGGGCAGTGTCACTGTGGCACCCAGCAAAGCTGGCGGGATTGTAGAGGCTGCAGCAGTCAGGACACTGCTACTCCACTGTCCGCCCTTGAGATGAGTTTTAAAACAAGCAAACTAAACCAGATGATCTATCTGCCTAAACCCAGAAGGGTGGAACAGACCAGACTTTCTGCACACAGGCTGAGGGCTGAGCTTGGCTTGATTTGCCCACAGTGGATATATTTGTGCACATGTGTGTACAAGCCAGCACAGATGTGTATGGTCACACAGATCTTCTCATGCTTTGTGGACGTTGACATGTACAAAGATAAACCATCACACAATAAATCAGTTCTGACCTGGGATGTGCTGCTGCCTCGGAAACACCAGTCTGTATCGTTTAGTGCTCCTCTACCCACGAGAGGGAGCTCCTCCAGCTGAGTTTGACAACCATGAGGCTGCTAACAAGGGGTTGAATCTGGCTTTTCTTTTTCCCCCCACTTTAAATCTATCTGACAAATGTTTTTCATAAAGCTGGGGAAGAACAGATGATGTGAGGCAAGTAGAAGCAAACCAATAAGGAAAGAAATAATGTCTGAACGTTTATTTACACGTGGCCTGGAGATTGACAATAATCTTCTTTTCCTCTTTTTCAAGAAAATGGCTGATATTTTTACCCTCTTGCTTGAGTTCCTTGGTGGGGTGACTCCAGATCAAGGTCTTGCATTAGGTTCAACCCAGCATCTGTGCTGAAGGTGTCTGATGACAGTTATCATCATGGAGTACTTTGTGATTGAGTCGACCCCAAGGTACAGCACAACTTATAGCTGGTAACACATAAACCATGCTACAGCTCGTGTTGCCACATGGGAATCTCAGCAGAGATAGCAATGAAAATCACAGACATTCGCTGAAGCCTGGAAGCCTTTATGTCTGCTGATGAGGACAGAGTCAGATAATCTGACAATCTGGCAACCCGTGGCTTGCCAGGTCTGGCACTACATGCCACAGCATTACAGTTATTTGGGATCAAGGTGGCAGTTGGCTGTGCTGCTCTCCTCCCATCTCTGAAGATGCACTTGAAGGCATGGGTAAACTCTGGTTGAAATAAAAGATACAAGTAAATGGCCACTACTCCCACTCCCTGGGCTGAGCGAATGTCTTTCCAATACACTTGCAGGGCTGTACATCACTCTGGGATTCCTTTAAATCACAATACTGCCATGCAGTTTGCACGAGGTTGCTAATTACCGAGAAAAATGTGAAGTTGATGATGTTCACAGCAGTGTCCTGCAGAGCATGCAGAGATCCTGCCTGCCAGCCTGTCTCTGGCAGACAAGACGCATTGCCTCAGTCCCTTTACCCACTGGGTTCCTGGACAACGATGTCCTTCACACCAGCGCACAGTCCAGGGAACAGTACTGCAGTGTGCTCCCTGCCTGGATTAGGCGAATAACAACAGGATTGAGAAAATCTTGCCTGAAGAGAAGCTCATGGCAACTCTGTCAACTCAGAAATGCAACTACAATCAAAGGGTCAGGAAACCCTTTGAAAGGGTCAGTCCTGGGGCTAGGACTCAGGAGTGAAAAATGCTTTGGAAAACACTGGAGAGTTCTGGAAAAGGCTTGAGGAATGGCAGCACAGCAGGAGTAGCGTGGAAGCATCCCACAGATGGAAGACTTCTGCTCTTGGAGCCTAAACTTAGTCCTTTGTGCAGTTACACAAATGCTTTCGCAAGGCTGCTTGCCCCCTTCCCAGTCAGTAGCAGATTGGCCACTGGGACCTAGAAAAAGCTTGTGCTACATTTCTTTTTTGAGCAAAATTCCCAGAACTACTGGGGCTGAGAGAGGTAAGTAGGATCAACCTCTAAATGAAAAATGTGCTTGATTTTAACATGAAGAGGGCATCTGGTGATATATTTGTATATAAAGATACACTCTCACCAGTTCTGCATATAGACATCAGTCAAAATAAAGTGACAATACTGCAAAATAGAAATGTTGTGTTTATAAGACTTGACAAGTGATAGAACACAATAAAGCATATTTCCATTACATATGGAAATGTCATGAATCATTACAACAGAAAAGGTATTGTAGCTGTGGCAGTAGCATAGCAGATTGCCATTTAAATTCCCCAAAAAACCTTCATGATTTAGTGCTCCCCTAGCAGCAGACTACTGTAAATAACATCTAAAAGGCTCTTTTAGGCCTTATAGCAGAGCTCACTGAAGTCAGGAGAGTTTTCTCATTAATTTGAACAGGCTTTGGTTCAGGCCATTAAAACTGAGGCTCATCACAGTAAATCTACTGGTATCAGTGGGAGAGTTTTGGGGCAAATCTACTAGAACAAAAACTGATATCAGAGCCCTTGCATACTCTGCAGTATGAGAGGGAACAGAAGACTGCAGCTGAACTAGTGTAAGACATGTTTTATTTTGAAAATCATAACTGAGCCTAATTTAAGTGGTGTTTTCTGATGCATTTTTTGCTATTGCTGAGACTGTATTACATTTTGGGCAAGGAAGCGAGCTGGAAATCCAGAGAGAGCAGCAGGCAGAAATTAGTTCCCCTGTTCATAATCCATCAGTTGGGCATTTTCAGCTCAAGGGCACTGGTCCCATCTTTTCCTTCCTCTCTTATTTTGGAAGCTGGAGAAATAGTTGCTGCCCTGAGGAGAAAGCTACGGAGACAAAAATGGTCCCCACGAGGGTCCTCACGGTCAAACCCAGTCTACTGCAGACTGAATTATGAAATGTAATCTGAAAACTGTCTTTACCCCTGAGGCAACAAGATTTTGTTCCATAAGAAGAAATTGCATTTACACCGTGAAAGCTAGTTCTAGATGGGAGTGGATTCGGACAAATGTGTTTATTCAGAGAAATCCTTGCTCACAGTAAGGTGTATTTTCCACTTTCAGCCAGGAGCAGCAATAGGAAAGCAGAGCCAAGGCACTCCGAATTGTCTTGCAGACAGTTATGACTCTGTTGAGGAGTTTATATTAAACAAATTGTGGTAAATTTAAGAAATTTTCTGTATTTAACAGAGCTCTTCTGCTGGTTCCCTTATTATTTAATGATTTCTGGACATTACTGCTCATTCTTCAATTGTAAAATATCTATATCACGTAAATAGCTTAACTAAATACTTCTCAGGGTTTGCTGAGTGTTCATTTTGTGTTTGCTCTTCAGTGTGTCTGTTGGGACCACTGAGACCTCTCTCCGTGATGTCAAACATATTCCCATTGATTTAACTGCTCTTCCAAGTGTTTGCTCAACAAGATAACAACTATCTTGCCAAAAAATTGTCTGAGCAACATTTAAACTCAACCCACCAGGGAAACAAAAAACCTGCTCGTTACAAAGTCTTCACAGATCCCACCCTCTCACCTGTCCCCCATCCCCTTCGTCTGTGCCCTTTGCTGTCTTGGGAATGTCAGAAAGACAGAGCTGTGCGCACATTCCCACTAATGGGACAACACCTGCCTCCTAAGCTGAATTACAGGCAATTCCATAACAAACATTGCAGGGAGCTTTTGCCGTCCTTGGAGGCTGAACAAAATGAAGGAAATACTTGAATTTAGGCAGAGCATCCTGAAAAGGGGTAATCTGTATTGGCCCACAAATCAAGCTGACATTTTAGAATGCCATATGCAGTTCTCATTCTGACAAGCTGGTTTTCCCAAAAAATAAACAAGACAGAGTCTATATGGAGTTTAATGAATGCTTCAGCTGTAGGGAAACCATCTCTGTCGAGCTAAGATCACTGCATTCAAGTTCAGGTAGTAAATTTAAAAATAACCTTCCTGTCCCTCTCTGTTTAGCAGCATAGTTTTTCATCCCTTGCAAAAGAAGTCTTAAAGATGAATCATGGACAAACTACACAGGGTTTCTTAAATAAATTTCACTTTTCCTGCAAAGAGCACACTAAAATTTAATTGTTGTTTTTATGAATAGACCAACAGAGAGTTTATACCCACAAAATACTCAATATAGCACAAAAACACTGAAAAACAAGATTTTACCAATTACGATAAAATTCTATATAATCAGTGGTTGTGGTTTAAAACCAACACTGCAAAAATCAGAGTATTTTCTCTTGGTTATTTCAACAACTCACGCCCAAACACAAAGGTCTTCTGGAGTCAGTGGAAAAGGCTGTATCTTCAAAAAGATGTGGTTTATTGGAAGCCATCAAACAGACCCAGTGGCCCATTAGGTGTTCTTCCCTGACATAACTGTCCACAAGGTAAAAACAATGCATTATAGTCAATATGAAGTGCAATGGCTTGAACTGATTTCCACTTCAAACATGACAAAAGCATGGAGATAATAATGCTTACCGTCAAGCAGTGTGACATCAAGATGGTTTACCTCAGGCAGGGGGGCATCTTGAACTCATAGTCCTTGGCAAGAGCCCTCACCACTGTGGTTTCAAGGGACATTCTGTGCTTTAAAGAGAAGTGGACTGGCCCCTCTCTCTTTCTGTAAACTTTGGCTATGTTTTATTAGTATTTTGGTTTGGAACAGTTGTGCAGTTCTGAAGTAAATCCCACCACTCTCTTTACCGCAAAGTTCACAGAGTTTACTCAGTTTACAGAGCAGACTTAGTGCACCAGATGCTTTTTTGCAGGAGACAAACCAAAAACTTCTGCTGTACTAGACTTCAGATGTTCTCCTAGATGGATGTGAGGGTCCCAGACTACGTCCTCTGGACATTCATTGAATCCACATGCCTGGCAGGGCCAGTCTGTGCAGAAGACCAGACTAGATTTAAATGGAAATAACCCCCCTGAGCCACATCATGTGTGGATGTAAGAACCTCAGCAGCAACGCCTTGGAGAAATCCATCCCTTTTCTGTGAAGTTTTTTGCTATTTTAGAAACCATCTTGTAGATGTTCAATTAAGAGTTTTGTCCCTTTATAGAGGGACAGACTTATGGAGACTATTGTGAACAAGACTTAAGGTCTGCCTCTGACCTTAGCACTTTTTTTCTGTTAGAGGTTTTACTTCCATTATATTTCTGGCTCCTGTAAATTCAGTTCTTAGGTGCCTACAGGTCCATGTGCATCAATTAGGCCAGGAGTCTGTCCGCCCTGAAGCAGGTAAAAGCACCTAATGGTCATCTGCTATAATGCCATATGACTTTTCTGTGAATCTAGCCCACCATCCAGCTACATTGCTGTACATAGCTGAAGACAGTGGTGACACAGGGTGGCCAGATACTTTAATTGCATGCATCCAGGTGACAGATGCTAGAGATTAGCTGCTTATCTCCCAGGTCGCTAACGGTTTCAGTCCCAGTATCAGCATTAGAATATCTAGCTGGTGGGAGCATGGTTGGCCCAGGACAGCGCAGTGAGAAATGAACTGTAAAAGCAAATTTTCCCGAGGAGAAGGATTAGTCTAAGACTTAGGTAATGATATTTGTACTAGCTTTTCTCTTTAACAAGTAACCCTCAAAGGGAATGCTTTTGGGTTCTATACTGAACATTCAGTTGGCTTCGAACTACAAGGGATCCCATCAAATCCCAGTTTATTTGCTCTCTTTTCTGATGGTATACAGCCTTTTTGTCCTTATGTATGCTGGCCGTATAACCTATGGATTGCCTTTGAAACTTCATAACTTGTTGTTTCATAACTTCTTTTTCTTTTTATCCTGACCTAGCTTGCTTTCAGAACCATCTGTGTCTTTTCACCCGAGGTGAGGCTTTGCAGCTAGCCTACATTATGTAAACATGTATTGTAACATCCTCAAATCTGCAGTTAGTCAACAAAAGATCAAACAGACCAACACACTTTCATGGTAGCCATCAAAGTCACTCAGATTTTCTCGGTAAAAGCTGCCAGCTTGCATTTTTTTCTGTCCAATGGAAAAGATAAGACTATTTGTCTTTCTTTCACAGTTACAAATAAATAAGGAAAAGAAGGACAGTAGTTTAAAATGATATCTTAGTCAAATCTGTTCATCTTGGAGTTTATATTTCAAGCCTTTACCTGCATTCCAGACTGAAGTCAAATGTCAAACTTTCCCCCTTTATCTTCCCTCCTTGACTCAAGAGAAGATCGGTATCTTTATAGAATGAAACAACTGTTTTCCTTAGAATGTTTCAATAGGCCTTGATTTTGTAAAACAAGCCATTTCTCTGGCAGGTGCTTTGATTCCAGGGAATTAAAGTAATTGCCACAAAAGGGCTGACAAACTTCACAGCTGCTGGAGTATGAGGAGAAGGATCAAGTGAACTGCATAAATGTACATGGCGTGTCTGGGAAGAAGAAGAGATGGACAGGAAGGGGTTTTCAGTATTGACTCCTTTAATGAACTTTCTTTTCTTAATATTTAATCCATCATCGACTTCAGTGTATATCAAGATATCATCTGCTTTCTCCTCTTTCCTAAACCAGCTTTATCAACTGGACCAACTGTGGGTGTCCAGAGAAGAACAAAAAGCCCAGTCACAGCTGTAGAAAATAAGACTTCTAAAGAAACAGTGCAGAAACAAGGTTTTTTAGTTTGTTTACTTACAAAGTAGATGCAGAGAAGAAAAAAATAGTTCTTCCTGTCCACTGATGATAGGACAAGGAGTAATTGGCTTCAACAGCTACGACAGCTTCAGGTTGGCTAGGGGAGACTTTCTTCTGATGTGATTAAATTTGTGCTAGAGGATCTTGTTCAAGAATCTGCTAAACTTCCAGCACTGGGGTGTCTCATAAACAGCTGAGGCAGGAATGATTTAACTGTCCATAAGAACAATTGATCCTGCCTTAGAGGAATGGGCTGTAGGATAAAACACTTCTTTGAAATCTCTTCCAACATTATTTCCCAAGACCTCCTTTAATTTTCTCAAAAAGCCTTGGATTAAGCCAGCACTCATGGCTCAGATCTGATTCAGAGTTTGGAGCCTGGAGCTCCCTTAGCCAAGATTTTGGTCTGCACTGCTTTCTCCCTTCTCATCTACCCTTGCAGCTCATGCAGGGTGAAGTACAGTGAAAACTGGGATCCAAGCAAGGGATCATTACTGGGAGCACCCTCAGCCAGCATAGTCCTCACAGGCAGCCAATTCCTTACTCTTAATATCACGCCCTTGCAGAGTTTTTTCAGCCCCTGCCAACTCCCACCATGTTTAACCGGAATCCTACCGCTCTCTCTTTCCCGTTCAAGTTGTATCTCCCGAGGGACAGGAACTGAACACCCCAGTGTATGTGTACAACAGCTAACCTGCTTTGGATGCTAAGCTCAGAAACAGTATCATGGACAGAAATGATTAAACAGAAGTTCGTTTGTGCGCTAGTGAGGAATGATTCTCTGCATTGCAAGAACCACAGGGCCACCAAACATCTGCATTTCCCCACATGCCTGCTTTTTCCACACAGAAATTTTGTCTGCATAGATTTGGAGAACTTTAATGTCCTTCTCCAGAACTTAGAATCATAGAATGGTTAGAATGGTTAGAGTTGGAAGGGACCTTAAAGATCATTGAGTTCTGACCTCCCTGCCATGGGCAGGGACACCTCCCACTAGAGCAGGTTGCTCAAAGCCCCATCCAGCCTGGCTTTGAACACTCCCAGGGATGGGGCATCCACAACTTTGCTGGGCAGCCTGTTCCAGTGTCTCACCATCCTCACAGGAAATAATGTTTTTCTAGCATCTGATCTAAATCTCCTTTTTCAATTTAAAACTATCATCCCTCATTCTATCACTACATTCACTGGTAAAGAATCCCAGGCATCTCATAGCTTGAGCAGGGAAGGAGGCTTAATCATAACTATTGCTGTACAGAACAAGGGGAATGCTCCAGGGGAAAGGCAGACAGGCTGCTCAGGTGCTGCCTTGTACTGTTAGACCTACTCCTCTTCCCTTCTGCTCACCTACATAACCAAACCTAGAGCAGAAATGACAGGCTGTCTCTGGTCTTTCTCACATCTCCTTGCAGGGAAGGAAATTATCACTTTATTCTTACCAGCTGCTGAAAAGAGGTGATTATCCTGCTGTATTTTAGCATTGTTGTGGCCTCACCTTCAGCACTGCATTCTCCACAATTTAAGAAGGATGTTCAGGTACTCGAATTTGTCCAGAGGAGGGCAACAAACTTGGTGCAAAGGCTGGAAGGAATGTCCTATGAGGAGAGGTTGTCTATGGGTTTGTCTACTTTGGAGGAAAGGATGCTGAGGGGTAACCTTATTGCTCTTTACAGCTTCCTGAGCACAGGAAGTGGAGAGGGAGATGCTGAGTTCTTCCCCCTGGTATTCAGTGAAAGGACACATGAGAATTGTTCAAAGCTGCATCAGGAATGTTTAGACTGGTGTCCTGGCACAACTGGACATTAGGAAGCATTTCTTTACCAAGGGTAGTGAAACACTGGGACAGGCTTCCTAGAGAGATGATTAATGCCCTAAGTCTGACAGTGTTTAAGAGGCATTTGGACGGTGCCATTAATAACATGCTTTAACTTTTAGTCAGTCCTGAATTGGTCAGGCAGTTGGACTAGATGATCATTGTAGCTCCCTTCCAACCAAATATTCTATTCTATTCTATTCTATTCTATTCTATTCTATTCTATTCTATTCTATTCTATTCTATTCTATTCTATTCTATTCTATTCTATTCTATTCTATTCTATTCTATTCTATTCTATTCTATTCTATTCTATTCTATTCTATTCTATTCTATTCTATTCTATTCTATTCTATTCTATTCTATTCTATTCTATTCTATTCTATTCTATTCTATTCTATTCTATTCTATTCTATTCTATTCTATTCTATTCTATTCTATTCTATTCTATTCTATTCTATTCTATTCTATTCTATTCTATTCTATTCTATTCTATTCTATTCTATTCTATTCTATTCTATTCTATTCTATTCTATTCTATTCTATTCTATTCTATTCTATTCTATTCTATTCTATTCTATTCTATTCTATTCTATTCTATTCTATTCTATTCTATTCTATTCTATTCTATTCTATTCTATTCTATTCTATTCTATTCTATTCTATTCTATTCTATTCTATTCTATTCTATTCTATTCTATTCTATTCTATTCTATTCTATTCTATTCTATTCTATTCTATTCTATTCTATTCTATTCTATTCTATTCTATTCTATTCTATTCTATTCTATTCTATTCTATTCTATTCTATTCTATTCTATTCATCTTTTAAACTGGATCACTATTTACATGCAGACATATTCCATTTAGAAAATATACACAAATACATGGTTTTCTCCCTGTAATTGTGAGTAAAACTAACTAAACAAAGTGCTAAGCACAGAGAAATAAGTTTCCACTACTAAAATACAACCAAGAAGAAGTTAGAAAAATATTTTGATGCCAATGAAATTATCTGAAAAGAACATTTCACTAATGTAAAGGGCTTTTCTTTCTCTTCTTATTTAACATCTCTGAATATATTTTTAACTGGATTTTCTTCTGAGCTCATAATTAAATTACTTGCTTCTCTATGGAGAACTTCACTAGTGCTAAACTTGGTCCAGTCCTGTGTCGCTGGATGTGAAGGTGCTCCAAAATCACACAACAAAGCCTGGTGCTGGCCTCATGGAGAGGGAGGAGGAATTAATCATTTTGTATGCATATAATTGTGGCTTCTGGGTGTAAATCCAGAATTCTCCAGTAAATTCTACTGGAGATTATATTGGATTCCCACATTTCAGTTTCAAAATCATGCTATGGACTCCCAGTCTGAAGTCTTCTTGCCTAGCAGGGTTCCTCACAGAATCACAGAATGACATGGGGTTGGAAAGGACCTCTGGAGATGATCTAGTCTAACCCCCCTGCCAAAGCAGGTCTTCCTACAGCAGATTGCACAGGAATGTCCAGGCAGGTTTTGAGTATCTCTAGAGACAGAGACTCCACGACTTCTCTGGGCAGCCTGTTCCAGCGCCCTGCCACCTGCAAAGTAACAAAATTCCTCCTCATGTTTAGATGGACTTAAGGACTTACATTATATAACTTCTTAGATGGGTCTTTCACAGCAGGAATGCACAGAACCCTCCTTTGCAGATGCATTTTTTTCCAACAGTCCTGCAGAAAATATCCTTGCAATGCAGCATTATATGTAAAATAAATGAAGTACTCAATCTGGAAAATTTAGAAAGGCCTGGTGTAGCCAGACCATCAGACCATACAGAGATACTAGCCAGTTTGAAGCAGAAGTGTTTTCAAAGAAAAATATTTGCTTCGTGTACTTACTTAGGTGGCAAGGTCAGTTCTGAACTTGCAGGAATTATAGGGGTTGGGCCTTTGGGTGACCACTTTCCTCTAATCTTCATGATCTTAACTGTTGTTAACACAGAATCAACCAATTATTTTTCTGTTTTCTCTCCCTACCTATTTGGACAGTCCTGGTACTGTTCCCTTTCAAATTTGCCACTATTCTCTCCTTTCGCTCCTTTCATCACAGTCCAGTTTTCTGCTCCCTTCACCTCTTTGTGTTTCTCTTCTCTGTTGCCTCTGTATGTAAAGAGCCAGTGTCTCTGTTTACATCTCCAACTCGTTCAAGACCCATTTAACAAGTTATTCCTTTCGAAATGCCCACAAAGAGAAACCAACAATGGGCCGAAAGATCACCATTAAGTCACTCACCTCTTTGACACTGTATCCTGCCTCCTCTGTGCTCAGTCCTGTGCAGTGTGGACTGCCTTCCCCCTCTCTTGGCCCTGCCCAATATCAAGAAACTTCATAAATAATTAGGGGAAGCAATTAGGTTTGGAAAATGAGGCACTGACCTTGCTCTGCTTTCGCCCTGACATTAAACTGCTAAGTGACCTTGAATAGCTTTTTTAACCTCGTCTGTCCCAATTTGTCTCATCCCGTGACTTTTTTCAACAAAACCTGTAAGTTCCTGGGATCTCGTTATGTGCTGTTAAAGCCCCTTGAAAGAGAAGCCCCTGTTTTCCCATTGGCTGTCTCAGCTCGGACTTATTCCCTGTAACCACACATTTACACTGTGAATATCTACATTTAAGCTATTGGCTAAAGTTTCCTGGATAGTCAGAGGAAACTAATAGGTAATTTTAGGTTGAGATTCTCCTAAGCAACTGTAGGCTTCACATTTGAGGTTAAATTAATTGCTCCATCAGAACACCTGCATGTTGAAAATAGCCTCCCAAATATTAACTGTTTGCAATTCTTTGGTGAATTTAATTGAAATTTTATTTTAATTGAAATTATATTGGGCCAACTAGATTGTATAAATTAACTACTCCATAAAAAAAGAAATCAGCCAGATCTTTTGGGAAATAGTAAATATTTGAAAGGGGATTTTCCTAATCTTTTCAGAAGTTTCTTTGTAAATGGTTTCCTGAATATCTCTTTCACCAGGAAGTTTTATCACAGCTCTGGAAGAGCTGTAACTGTGGATAATGTGTATAGACACACAGGTACCAACAAACCAGCCCATTGGACCCTCCTCAGACAACCCATGTTGGTTTTACATAAGCAGAAAGCATGAGCAGAAAGCATCATGAGATCTACATCAGTACCCAGATGTGGATGTAAAACTACAAAAATGAGATGTGATAAAGACATTTTTCCTGCCTTAAATGAGATCCCCCATGGAATGGCATCTGCTGAAGAGCTCATGGGAAGGAATGTTCTGTTTTCCCACCTAAAGGAAGAAGTTTTGAGAACAACAGACCTTTTGCAAGGCAACTAGATGGAAAGGTCATGTCACTCACCAAGTATGCAGAAATGGAAGAGCTGAATAACTGACTAGAATGAACATTACACCTATCACTGCTGATCAACATCACCTCATACAGCTGAAATGGCAGCAGAATATTGGAGTGTCTTTGAAAAAGCTAAATAACAGAATGAAGTTTTGAAAAAAAGTCAAAGTTTTGCCAAAACCTATTACATGTGCTCTACAAAGAGGTATCTGTGAGCAACTAGGAGGGAAACAACAATAATAAACTGGACGAATAGCTTCATAGAATAATAAATGAGTTGCAAAGAGCACACATCAGACATTAATTCTAAAGAGAGAACTGTTACAAAACAGAAGTAAAGTGAGATTGTGACTGGGACAAATAGCCTTCTCATAATTCGAAAAGGAGAGATACTTTTTAATTTATTTAAAAAAAAAAAAAAAAACAAAACCTCTTTGGAGTTCAGGTGCCATTTTATGTGTCAAAATAAATAATAATAAAAAAAAATATATACACCCATTCAACCACCTCAAAATCCCAAGCACCTGGAAAAATAACTACACAGAGTATGGGGCCTGCAATGCCTAGTCAAAGAGACCTTTTAAAACCTACCTGAAACTGAATTAGGCAGAACCTAGAAGAAAACCTGCTGCAAGGAAGAAAATTCAGGGAATTCATTCAGTTGTCAGTCACAGTTATTGAAAGGGCCTGTGCCAGCTGTATGAGACTGGAAAAGTCACCATCGACAATGAAAAATGGAGATGAGCACAGATCCTGCAAAGGAGACAGAGGAGTTAGTACTTTCCTGTTAGTACTTCTTCCTCCCAGCTCTCCTCAGGAAGAACTGGTAAAATGTGGAGGCTTAATTATTTCAGCTCGTGTGAGTTTGATACTCCAGAGAAATATTGGAGTGGCTTGTAATTCTGAAAACTGGAAGTTGCTCAACCAAAGCCTTAGCTTGTTTGTAGTCAGTGTACTCAGGAATCCACCCCTGTATACAGCAGCTGGAGATGTAAAGAAAAGGAGATAGAACTACTCAACTGGAGAGAAAGCTTCATCAGTCCCCACATCCCCCCAATCCCATGCCACTCCAGTGACCTGTAGATCATTTCTGAGGAAAGAGGGGATTGTCTGGTTTTAATAATTCTGCAGAGACCAGTGCAGTACAACTATGTAATGTGAACACCTGGTAACTGAGGACACAATGGAGGCTAATCATCTCATTTTGAATGGGACAACAGCCCAAATACCATTTGAATTTATTTTCAGGCTCAGCTGGATTTTAGCAGGACTTGGAAAAGAAAATTGTGTCTTTCAACAAGCCCCATGCGCCATCCTCTTCAAGGAAGAAACAGCACTGAGACATCACAGTAAGGTAATGGAAAAACCTCATCTTCTTTCTCAATTTACACGTCTAAAGTTTAGAGCTATCTTTCTTTGGTGGTAATATTGTGCAGGCCTATAGGAAACAAAAGCTGTGTGCGGGTGCTCAGAGACAACCCAGAAGCAGCCACAGATGAATCCAGACTATGATCCTTCACTCTCCTTTGATGTAGAACAGTGACAACCTGCATCTTCAGAGACTTGCATTAACAGGTCCTCAAAGAGGAACAGCAGCAGTCTTGGAATCACTTAGGAGTCCTTTTATGGCAAAGCATTTTAGCACTGAATAGAGCTAAAAAAAATTAAATTAAAAAAAAAAAAAAAAAGAGAGAAATTAGAAATTAGTCTGCAAAACAACACAATGTTTTTGCAAAACTTTCTACAGGAAAGCTAGAATTTCTGCATTGAGGATGTAATTCTGTACTAAACTCCTCAGAAGGATTTAACTGTGGGTTAAAACATAAATTTCTTGGGTTAGTAAATAATGTTCTGCTACCATGTTAGTTCTTGTGTCTGATGTCTGTAAAATTACTGCTTATTTCTTTCCTTTTGGTGAAAGGGCAGTTCTAATGGTGGTCAGTAGAGGAAAGGGATATTTAAGAAGCAGAAGTAAGAGGGTGGCTTTGTAGCAAAGATTAATTTAGACAATTTGGTATCTATTACAAGCTGAAGCCAGACAGTGTCTGCATGTAAATGTGGGGAGGTAGTGAAAGGGAAGCTCAGGCATTGAGAGGATTCTTTTTCATCATTAGCATTTGCAAAATAAGTAAGTGACATAAATATGGGATCTGGTGATGGGAGACACACTGGACATATCCTACATGTCACGAGGCTCTCAGGGTTCTGTGTAGCACCATGTGCTACTATCATGTTCAGGTGCTATCTTCATCCAATTGACTTGGAAGATTTATTACCATTGTAGAAAGGGTCTGTAATCTCACATCAGTAGGATGTAGTTGTCTGCTTCACACAAGGGAAACCTTTGTCCTTTAATTCCTTGTCCCTTAGGCAAAAATGGCTGCTCTTAGGGGAAGGTAATAAGGACATTCTCAGAAGCCCTAAATTCTTTGCCTCACTGCCTATGGCTGGAAAGCAAGGAAAACAGAAAGATGGTATGACTCAGAAAATGATAGCTCATGCCCTAAGCCTCTCAGTGTTTAAGAGGCATTTGGACAATGCCCTTAATAGCATGTTTTAACTTCTGGTCAGCCCTGAATTGGTCAAGCAGTTAAATAAAATTATTATTGTAGGTAATTTCCAACCAAAATTATTCTATTCTATTCTATTCTATTCTATTCTATTCTATTCTATTCTATTCTATTCTATTCTATTCTATTCTATTCTATTCTATAATGATAAGGGGTAGAGTATATATTCCAAGAAGTGGCATCAGTTGTCTTTACCTTCAGGTGATGTCAGGAAAACAAATTACAAATTGTTTACAGAGGATGACAGCAACAATTACCTATATAAAAGCATTTCTGCCATTGCTGCAACCACTGTGAGTGTAAGACAGGATGAGAGCAAGGGAGGAAGCCAGTGGATGGCCTTGCACCAGGGCAGGTGATTTTGAGCAGCTTCCAGATGGCACTGGCACAGAATGTTTTATCTGCCTCATGAAGAAAGTGGATCTGTCATTCAAGTCATTCAGACAGGGTTTCTTTTCACTCCCTGGAAGTGTTTGAGTTTACCTGGTAGTTTTCTTACTGTTACTCATGAAATAAAGATTTTTATCTGTTACAGTGCAATAGCCAAAACTTCTTTATTGTCAGTTCTGTTGAAACAGGAGGCCAGTGATGACTGGAAGAGCTGGCAGCGTGTGCAGGCTGATGTGAAAAATAACTTGCTGATCCCTGTCATTCAGATAAGGACAAAGGGCCACGGCCAGCTCTGGGGGAAGAGCGGGGCTTAAATGAAGGCAAGAGCCAAGGCAGCAGAAGGATACAGGTGGGGAGATATGTCTGAAGTGGGGATTGTAGAAATATCATCTAAAAGATGAAACAGAGACGGCAGGTAGCTTAAAAAAAAAAGTTTACAAGATTTTGTGTAGCAAGGAAGAGACAGAAAATCCATGCTACAAAGTCAAGAGTGCAAAATCTTCTCACCACTCTCATCTAGCCCTGTTATTGCACAGAAAAAGAAGAGAGGTATTTTGGGTACAGCTTTAAAACAGGCAATAATTTGCTTGAAATTACACACAAAAAAGCTGGTTTTAATTTTCCTGTTGAAGTACTTTCTTTTACTTGGTGCCTGTAAGTGACTGGAACAAGATGACGTGGAAGAACAGTAGGAAGCTTTGTAATGCATAAATGCAGAAACAAGTTAACATGAACATTAATGTGAATGCCTTTAGACCTAATATTAATTCCTTTCAGTCTAGCAGTGGAATTGGAATATACCCTTAGTAAGCATTACATGCAGTACCCTAATTATAGTACTTACATACAAGAAATAATGTTATAATGCAGCAGCCCCTGCCTTGGCCTCCTCATGCACAAATACATGAGACAACACACTTCCCACGGGTCTTTCAACATGCCAGACAAATGTTTTTTCCAGAGAAAAGACGAAAAAGGAAATTTGATGAAGGCTGGGGAAGTGGAGACAAGAGGAAGGAGACGAAACCGGGAGCAATAAAATGGTGAGTGCAGAAAAGCATTGCCTGTAGAGAAGGATTAGCGGGGCTGCGGTACTCACATTTTTTTGTGGCACATGGTAGTGTTTGGTCACTTGAAGGATGGGAATAACCATCATGTCCCTGCCCATGGCAGGGAGGTTGGAACTCAATGATCTTTAAGGTCCCTTCCAACTGTAAGCATTCTATGATAATGGGAACCTTTTCCTGCATCTTCCTCCCTGCAGACACCATAACCGCTGCGTTGGACCATGACAGAGGCTAAAGAACAAGATATTACTGATATTACTGTATTGAAAAGATGGGTTCAAACTGAAGTGCCAAAAAGCATTCTAAATTATTTTTTTTTAATTTTTGAATCTCAAAATATTTCTTGGAGGCAGCTCCTCAGCAGGAGCTGAAGGAAAATAGGCTGGTTATGGTTTAATAGACTAGTCCCAGAGAGCTTTTAATAAAATAGTTACAATATTATAAATGAGATATAAGAATAGCTAAAATGGGAATTTACACAAAGTATGGTGCTTTTTATTTGCATATGACCTCAATGATTATGTGCAAGATTTGGCCCTCCTCACAATAAGTGCCACATTCTGGTGAGAGAAATATGATGCCTTTGTTTTGGCAGAAAATAAATCTCTTAAGGTAATCAAAAATTCATGTAACATATTCTAAAAATATCCCCTCCAAAACTGTCTGTGCCAGACAAAACAGGAGAAAATATTTGCCTTTGACAGGGATATTGATCTATAAAATGTTTCTTTTCTTCTCCTTCTTTTGCCTTTTGATTTTCTTCCAAGATACCCTCTTCTGGTGCTTTCAACGAAGCAAGGGCTTCTTCTGGGAAAGAACATCTTGAAACACAACTTTGCCAGCTATCCCCTGATTTTTATTTACACTGAGGCCCTTTGCAGTGTTCTGGCAATTTAGAGAGGGATTACATCCATTTTTAGCTCCTTAGACTTCCCCAGCATGTATGAGGACCTTTGTACGAACAAGGACTTAATATGCAAGCCTTTGCAAAGTTGCTTTGGATGCCCTCTCTCCTGCATAAAAATCAATGGAAGTGAACCTGGAAAAAATGTTTCACTTCCCATGAAAGTCAATATACCTAGCAAAGAATCCTCATAAAGAGAAATACTGCTTGAGGCAGGGATTTCTCTGAATAAAGTAAGTGTCTAGGTGCTCAGGAGGTGGATTTCCTATTCATTAGTTTACACTAGCAGCTTTATAATGCTACGGTGACACACAGCACCTATGCTAGCTTAAAAATACCAGATTTAGGATCTCTGGAACAGCAGTGCAAAGAAGCTGGGCTAGCCCAGTGTATCTGGCACTTGCTATACTGGTCAGGGAAGCTAATTTAGACCAGCTGTGGCTTCCTAACATTGGTCACCTCTCATCTTTTTTAAGCTGGGGTGAGGAGAAATTATGCCACTATACCCCTCCAAAATTGGGATTTTGTGTAATGCACGCTTGTCTTCAAAGGCCCAACAACGTTAAAAAAAAAATAATTCTGCAACACTCTGGCTGATATGATTACAAAACAGAGGAGGGGCGTTCGGTGGAGTAAGGTTGTTTCTTGTTTAGCAGAACCCAGCAAGTCACTGAGGGGATGGCATTTCCAAACAACCAATATCCCACCTGTCTCTTTGACCGGGAACATTGTCACACCAGAAGAGTGATGGATTAAAGCGTTTACACAGTTGACTACTGTTTCTCAGTCTCATTTTTCCTCCAAGAGCTGTTTTCCCATTAGAAAATGTTTTTATTTCGAACAGACTACAATGCTTTGTTTGTGTTTGTTTGGCAAGCCACGGTTATGCTTGGTCAAAGGAAGGTGGAGACACAACCCTTCCCTTATGCAGCTCTCTTTTAGCAGCTCTGAAATACTGCTGGTGGGCAGCTCTCCCTTCTGCTCCCACACTGTACTTCAGGCAGACCATTACTGAGACAAACCTATATAACCTATTAAGAATAAGCTGACATATGGCTTTTGAGGGACAAAATCAGATAGGAAAGAGTTTAAATATGGAACCTACTTCCACAGACTGATAAATTCTCTGTTTGTAAGGAAGAACAACACAAGGGCTTACTCTGAACTCAGTCAATCATTTCAAAATGTAGTCAATAAAACTAGTGTATAATAGCTGCTGGTAACCACAACCATGTGTCAAATGAACCATCATATTTTCTAGGAAAGAGGATGTAAGAAAATCTGGTTACTAGGCCTTTTTTTTTTTTCCTGGAATACTATACCTCTAAAACAGTAACTTAACAAAACACCACAAAGATCAAGGGACATTTACTGTCAAAGACTGAAGGAAACACAGTGTTCCTACACTGAGGGGCATTTAAGGTCTGAAGAAAAACTGAAAATAGTCGTTCAGCTTCGCTTTCTCTCCTTTCTGATCTATTTTTTCACCTATAGTTATTGGTAGTTATTTGCAGAACAAAATAGTTTTTTCTCCTAACTCTCAATTTGCATTTTCATATGACATATATATATATTTACAATTGTGAGCCTATTCAGGCTCAACATTTGTTCAAGACATATGCTATAAACTAGTGCTCAAAAATCTGCAAACATTGTGCATACATGTAAGTACACGTATGTAGCTAGCTAGTCTGATAGCCATTCAGGCTAAGGATTTCAAAGAAATCCAGTGACCTTTGAGAAATGCCACTGTGTTGCTGGTCCTTCTTTCCCTGCAGCCCTCAAAAATAACAGGTAAGCTCTCTAATTGCTAGCACTTTCATATATTGTGGACTCAAACAGTAAGGGAATCATACCCTATCTATGAATTCTTTTGCCCAGTTCTTTTAACCTCTTTACCCATTTTTAAGAAAATTCAATGAAAAAATGAGCAGATCACCTTCTCAACACAAGAGCAAACCCGGGATCCAAGACCAGGACTGTGCACAGCTCCATGAAATGACAGTTGGAGTCACATAATTCAGAGCTGTCTCTCTGCTAGATTTAGGCTTTTGGCTTTTGATGAACAAAACAAACACTTCCATCTCCTTGAAACCCAGAAGCAGCCTGTGCTGTTGACAACACATAAGCATAGTTCTTGCCATGGGCATTTTGTGGGCTGTTGTATATTGTGACAGTGTGAGCTGTCAAACAGCTTTGAAACGTAGGTCCAATCTCAGTTAATCAAACCTAGACCTGAGACCCCTGAACCATCTGATTCTGGTTGAGTTCCCACTGTTTTCTCATCAGAAATAACATACTGCAAATTCCTTGTGTCAAGATAAGGGGGAGCCAACGTGGCTGCTTGTGAAAATCAGTCTGTGAAAAAGAGTTGGGAATTCACAAGTAGTAAGACCGATTATATATTGTCTTAGAATGCATTCCTCTTTTGGGAAAAACACCCTGCATACCATCATTTTGTGCAACACAAATCCAGTAAGCTAGTTAAATTGCTTTGAGGGAGTGAAAGGAAACGATATTCCACCTGACAAGAGCATGACATTTTTCCTGAAGACACCATGTTTTTTCCTTAAACAGTTTGTCCAAATCAAATAATTTGCAACTTCCATTGCAAAAGCAGGAAGTAATCAAATGTAAGAATCACTCACTCTGTGGAAATAAGAGGTTTTGCACAGCTTGGTTGAGTTCCTTCCTCCATCACCTTCTCCTGCCAGATCCTCCTAAAAAGAGCTAAAATAATAATCTCATGAGACTATCTATTACTGACAGCTTATTACACTAATTTGAATGAGATTCTTGCTTTTGTTTTAAAACTTGAGATGGTTTGCCATTCATGAATGATTTCATATTTGTTATAAAAGCACAGTGCTGTGGGAATGTGTCATTTCAGTACCAAGCTAACTTTCACCAACGCTGTTGGTCCCCTTATAGTTAGAATCACTCCGATTTTATTTTAAAAGATTGGAAAATTTTCCAAAGTAATTAGAAGCTCCCTCATGCTGAGCTGCTCTTGACTTCTTGCTTAGACGATGGATCAAGGGTATGATGGGACAGACTTACATCTGACAGACTGGTCTTCATGTCTCCAGGACCAGGGTTAATGAACCACCAGAACAGATTGTCATTAGCTATATTCTTAGTTTCTACATTTATTATTGGGACAATATTTTTATATACATTTGCAGAAACACAGCCACGTTCAAAACTCTTCTTTCAGAGATTTGTCAATTTATAAACAGCTTGGAATATGTAATAGTAAACTAGTCCTTTTTGTCCCTGGAGATACTGGAGATATCAGTATTTTGTAGCAGAATCATGCATGTCTGTGTAAGATCTTTTACGTGTATGCACAGAAGCACATACTATTGCATGATTTGCCTCTGAATGGAAATTTCCCATAAATAGAAATTAAAATATTCCACACAAGTGAATACAGCACAATTACATCAATGTGTTTCTTACATATTTTGTCAAATTAGTAGAAGCTGGTTATCAAATTTATGATGTTCTGCTCCTGCAATAAATAATCTGTGAACCCATTAAAACTGTGTTTCTCATATGTCGTTAACTACAAGAGACCGAGCACATGTGCAAGCATAATCTCCTTCCTAAAGCCAGATACTGTATATCAAACTTCAGGGTTTTCTATGTGGCCTGTTTGTAATATTCTTGGAACCGAGGCTATATATGTTTGCTATATACTTGAGGCCTATAAAAGATTGGGTTCATTTCTCCAAATGTCAAATATGTTTTCCACTCAACAGATTTATCTGAGTTTTCATTCAGTACTTCCTACCATCAGATCCAAACCTTTATCCACTAATTAGCAGCAAACAGCAACTCCTCCATTTTGAAGTTGCTCAAAATTACAGGTAGACAAAATATTTTCTGCTGATCTAACATCTTCCAGCTCCAGCCCCAACTTACAAATGTCAGATCACTTCAGCTCTCCTCTACCCTTATATTATCCATTTTACTAGCAGGTAGTTTTATTTTCTTAGCATCCTGCAGCAATTAATCTTCAGGCAATTTTATATCCTCTAGCTCCAGAATAGCTTTGCCTACCTCATATAAAAGTAAATCCACCTTGATAATAATAAAAAAAAAGTTTAAATAATTTGCTCGTGGCTGCACTGAAGCTTTGTGCTTGAGGCTTGAGGCATCTTGCAGGAATGTCAGTGCAACGCCGGTGCAGTACTGAAATCCATCCTTCCTTTGGGAAATAAACACTAGTACTTTTGCAAATTGTCATGAATTCAACCTGAAAAGAGCCGCTCTTCCTGCCAGCAGCACCAGCTCTCACTGCAAAAGCAGCAAGTTGCAGATTGAATAAAAGCCGGTAGTTGTCATCTCTCTGCGTTACCGCACAGCAGCAAAAGTTGCATCTAGTATTCCAGATATTCATCTCTCCTTCTCTCCCACATTAGTTTGTGAATTTTCATTTGTGAGAATATTTTTATCCTGTTCTGTTTCTGTCACAGCTCAGGAAGAAGTGGCAGCAATATTACAGCCATCTTGCATACTGTTTATTAAATAATTCTTCCTTACATCCCACCAAATGTTTTCTTTGGAGGGAAACAAACGTTCTTACAAATGCAACAGGTGACATATGAAATGATAAAAGTGCCTATTGGGTAAATGAAAGATCTCCCTTATTGTCAAAAACATCCAGCTTTACAACTCAAATGTGGAGTGCTGTACAACGCCAGATACATTTGGAAACCATCCCAACTATCACTTTGAAACTCTGCCTGTTTAAAAGTTTTGGCAACTTTAATCACAGGCACAAAAGCTTCAGCAAAATTGCTGTTTTAATGAGGCCAGCTCTGCCAGGAAGTGACAAAGCAACCAATGCCATCTGTTTGCATCTACCCACATTTAATCTATTAATGTGAGCCAAACTTACAGTCAGCAGTATTGATTTACTGGTATCATTATCTGGCCTAAAAATAAGCTATGGGTCTTATTCATTGCTGAAGTAACTGAAATCAGCACTGTTACACCAGGTAGAAGCTTGATCCAATGCTTTTTTGGCCAGAAGAGGAAACAGGAAAAGTTCAGCTCCATATGCCATGAATGCAAGTGAACCTTGGCTAAGAAAGCAAATGCTTTTGTTCACATACACATTACAAGCTGAGAACTAACTACACTTGTGGGTCACAGTGACTGTATCCTGAATCTCTGTGGAGTGAAAATACATGGAATAAAAGCAAGATAAAAAGATGCTACTATGTTCCTGAGTTACTATCAAGGTTTCTATTCAATGATTCAACATGCAGTAACTGAACAAATCAATCTAGCTTCTTTTCTGTGCAAGCCCTAGGTCACCCAAGACTTTTTTCTTTTTTCTTCCTTTTTTTTTTTTTTTTTTTCCCAGTTATAAAAACTTTGGACAATTGCAATGATAAAACATGAATATGGGCATTAGTAGTTTCCTTATACTTCAGTGCAAAACTTAAAACCATGAATTGATTTGACACTCCAAAGAAAGACACTATTGAGGAATTTCAGCTTACATTTTATGATGTCTCTGTCTACACATTAAGAATGGAGTAACCAGGGTTGAACATGAACTGCAGACACCTAGAGAAATTCTTTGACTCTGAGTATGAGCTCTAGTTACGTCTCAGTTCCCATACCAGGAGTATGATCGGTATAAAACTCCACTCCCCACCTCTTTATGACACACCCTCCAGTTTGCCCTCATTTTCTAGACTCTAGGAAGCAGATCCTGGCATGTAGATTGAAAGGAAGCCAAAGCAAGATCCGCAAAGAACCCTGCTCCGGTTAGGACCAGAATGGTGGAGCAAGCACACTTGTGCTCAGGGAACAAGCACACCAGTCCTGCAGTCTAAGGTGATTTAAAGTGCTTTGAAACATCTTGAAGAACAAAAATCTGCACCAGCCTAGGTCATGCTTGTGAAGATTAGGCTAGATATTTCAACAACATGGTCCCATTCACAACACTATTTCTAAGTGTCACCTTCCAAATGAGGAGACAACTGAATCAAGAGGAAAGTTCATTTTGAGAGTGATGGTCTGTCTGAAAAAAAAAGTGAAGATTTTCAGATGGGGATGATGTGAGCTTGAACAGAGGGCATTATCTTTTGGTAGGCAAGAATCATCATTCCTGATGGAATATTTAATCCTAGAAAGCAGAATTTATGTATTTAATATTTCACAATATGAGACTGTACAAACACAAAAGGAGATTCACAATGTCTATGTCTTGTTTGAAAATTGCTAACAAAATAGAGGTAATCAAAGGAAGATAAACTGTAGTCTTTTTAACTCCTGTTGGATCTGGAATAGGACATTTCCAGTGGGTAAGGAAGGAACTTTTCCAGGTTTCTTCTTGCTTCCCACATCTAAGAATGAATGTGCGCAGAATTGCTATTCTCCAGCACTCTAAAAGAGTTCACTGCAAGAAAGATGCTCATTTCATTGACTGAATACAGACATTCTCCTGCAAATAGGGATGATTCTTGAGCCTTTCCTGACAATTTCCTAGTTGTTCAAAAAAGCACTTATGATCACCTATATCCTGTGAGTAAATGGTGCAATTATTTTTGTTGTTTTGGACAGCTTATGTTATGATCTCTAAGACTAGAATGGATTTAGGGATTTCGGTTCAGTCTTTAGTGGCTCATATATACCTAACACTTATCACAGGGTACAGACTAAAACAAAACGTGTAACTGAGGATGGCAATTCTGTAAAAGCTGAGGGTGCAGCAGTACATTGGAAGGCTAATCTGTTATGACAAAGAATTATTATATTCATAAATCTATAGCACACAAACCAAATCCTCTGATCTAAATGAAATTACTCTGGTTTCAGAGTGGTGCTACTGAGATTATATTATACTCCATTATCCATGGCCTTGTTCTGGGTATAAGTGATGACAGACTCTGGTGCCTTATCTAGTTATATTGCCTGTTTACTTTCAGTGCTAGAACAATAGGCATAAACAAATCTGTTCTGTGAAGATTTGGTACAGCTTGATTCACATATCTACCTCAGCCTCCTCTCTGGCAAGTACTGTATTCTGCTTTTTGATCAAACTTTCTGAATGTGTCAGTCTTCTCTTTTTTCATCCATGCTCCTTTTGCCTTGCATGCCTGATTCTTATTCATTAGGATTTCACTGAGCTGTGACATGAGCAAACTTTTCCAGCATTTTCTTCCTCTTTAATGCCAAAGTTCATAGCGGTTCATAGATTTTACATTACCATGTTTACATCACATTTTATTAGTGTATATATATTAGTATTATCAGTTTCTGACCTTGCAGTATGTTACAGGGTTTAATGTTGATTTCTCTTAAACACAATAAATCACAGTTCTCAAACACAGATTACCTTAAGCATCACTGGGCTGGATGACGCCAAAGGCATAAGCACTGAAGAACTCTCAGAGTACAGCGACTTCTGTGTCTTCTCCAACTCATAGCCCTTACACCAGCTGCTGTGGAAAAAAAGGTGCAAATGAGCAGGTTTAGGGCAACCTCCAAAGAAAATTTCATTCTAACCCACCAGGCTTAGGCATTAGATTAAGCTCTGAAGAAGATGCATAGCAAATAATTATGAAGAACAAGAAATGCGCTTTTTTTATGGTTTGGTTCCATGTTAGCACAAGAGGTTTCTGCTGGCCTTGGGCAGCATGGTAGTGGGATGGCAACACTGGGAACAAGGGAGTACCATGAAGTAGTTGCACTTAGAAAGGAAGATACTCATTACTGTCAACAAAAATATTTCTGAACTTTGGATGTTATGCTTTGTACGGGGATATACAAAAAATTCCCCTATACACACTGCCCCAAACTCTGCCATCTAACATGCATAAATATGGACATTAGTCTCCAAATACAAACCAGGAGTTAAACTACGATCCGCCTCATTTTAAAATAGCAATGTAACAACTGTTATAATAGCCTCTGATATTTATTTTCCAAAGCTAAATCCAGACCACCAGCCGTATTTAGCAAGCACTGGAGCATGAGCTGCCTCTCAAGCAGTGGTTCCTCTGCACAGGGCTGGAACGACGCAGCAATGAATCAGTTACACGCTGCAGACCACACTCCAGCTGTCCTACAATAAACTAAACTGCAGCAGCAGCTCCAGAAGTTCACAGTAGCGGCACTAATTTTTACCAGCTGAGGGCTTGAGCCTTTATCTCTTGTTTAGACTTCAGAGCAGACCTCAGATTTCTGCAGCGTGAGTTTCTTCTAAACAAAGGGCTGATCTCTGGGTTTCCCCTTTTGCTCAGGCGCTCTGAGCGCCAACAAGCACAGAGGACCAATTCCCAACAAGTGATGGGGTGTTTACACGGTTTGCTGGTTTGCTCGTTTGCTCGGCGGGGGAGCATGATTGCCCTCGCACTTGCAATAGCGTGGGGCCTTGGTGACAAAGTGACACCTAATACCTGGAACGATGCTGCTGTGGATGCGGGAAGGGAAGTACCTACCACATGGGTGCTACTGGAATGGAACCGGCCTCATGTGCCAGCTTTGCAAAAAAAGAACACTTTGTTTCTGCCTGGCCTTGGCAAGCTCTTAACCCTGGCTAATTTAACATTAAAGCTACACTGGCTGTCTCAGATCCATATTGTTAAAGCCAGATGGATATGCCAAAAACTACAAAGAGAGCGAGCTTTTTGCCTAAACAAATATTACTGACTGTCACTTTGTATCAGGACTTAATCCTGTTAATGAGCTACAGGTGGGGCAATTTCCCTGATTGAATGCATTTTTCAGAGACCATTTCCATTCACTGTATTGCTTGCTGATAGCCATAAGGTATGCACTGTAATCCTGACTTCCCTCTTACTCAGCAGTTCATTATTTAGAGTGCCTTTTGCTTTTAAATCGACCCAACCCTGTTATCTCTGCCACGACCACAAGGAAATGCTGTTCCCATTTCTTGCAGGGTGTGCAAGCTGTATTCAGGTTTGCACCAGGCTGCAGATTCATATTTTGTGTTGTGCAAAGGATTCTGGGGAGGTTTCAGCTGCTTTCACACTTCTTCTGTTCTGCTATACTCAATATTGGAAATTTCATGGGATTAAATTAACAGCAAAGAAAATTAGGTAATTTCCTTGGATATTCCAAGATCCTAAGATCTCCCTTCATGCTTTTAGCAATAGGCCTACGGATTGGAAAGTGTGACTTTGTCAGGAAGTGTAGTGATAGGACAAGGGGTAATGATTTTAAATTGGAAGAGGGGAGATTTAGATTGGATATTAGGAAGAAATTCTTTACTGTGAGGGTGGTGAGGCACTGGAACAGGTTGCCCAGGGAAGTTGTGGATGCCCCATCCCTGGAAGTGTTCAAAGCCAGGCTGGATGGGGCTTTGAGCAACCTGGTCTAGTGGGAGGTGTCCCTGCCCATGGCAGGGGGGCTGGAACTCGATGATCTTTAAGGTCCCTTCCAACCAGACCATTCTATGATTCTATGAAAAGTCTAACGTCTGATTAGATATGAAAATTAGCCCAGAAATGCTACTTATGTTAATTAAAAAGTGTATTTTTATTTTTCATGTATGTTGCTTGAACTTGATCCCACCATATTTTCATGGATGTAGAAGCAACAGGAAAAAGCATTTATTTGCTCCTGAAAACACGTGATTGGATTCATTTTCCTGTTTATGTTAGATGGGCATCCTTGGAAGCAAACCCCAGTGCTACCAAACGAAAAGAATCCACCTTGGAAACTGGGTGAGAACCTGCCCAGGTGCAGCAGGCGGGGTGAGTAGCTCTTTGGCCACGCGTTGCAACATGATTTCCTGGCTTCTTTAGTTCTGCTTGCTCTCTCAGGAAGAAAATGATGGGAGAGGAGGCAGCCGGGATGGTTTATTTCTCCACCTCATTCAACACTAGTATTACTGGCACTAAATCTTCTACTTTCAGCTCTAAAAAAGCTAAGACACATACATTATTAGATACCTGTTTTACTATCCTCCAAATAACATTATACTATTTCAGCTAAAACATTATGATCTTCCTTTTTTTGGTAGGCAAGTAGGAAAAATATGAAAAACTCATATATTTTTCAATAACATGATTTTTTTAAAAATCACTTATTTTGGAAAACTCACTTCTTTTCACCAAAAAACAGTTCTGTTGCTGAAAATCACAGAAAGACCAGTGCTGATTCCAGACGTAGGGCCTACACGCCTAACTTCCCTAGGCTGTTTCACAGATCAATAAGGCAAATTATTTGTTTCTTGCTTTTCAACGAAGTACTAGACAAAAAGGCCTATTTTGGGTTAAATGAACAAGCCCTTCTTTGAATACAGAAACTAATAAAAGGCTGGACTCCAGCAGACACCTATCTCATGCTTTGTTTGTTTTTACCTGAACTAGATTAGTGCTGCTGTGCGATATCACCCTTATTAGACACTAAGAAAGCTACACAATTTAGCAGTAAGCTCAAGGAAAAGTTCAGAGAGAGTTCACAGCTAATTAAACAGCCTAGGCTCCTCAAGGCAAAGCAACCTTGATGGTGGAGGAGTGGATTCTTGCTTGTCTGATATGGCTGAGTTGCACATGCCTGGATTTTTACTGTCACCAGCCCATGGGGCCTCTTTGGTGCCTGAAAACCACTGCATCCAGCTGGTGGGTTTCCCTCAGCGGTGAACAAATAAGTGCTATCTATCCCCTCCCAGTATGCATATAATGTTTAATAGAAAATCACTGAGAACTCTGTTAAAAATATTAGAGTAACATGTCGCATAAATATCTATAACAGAACAGCATAACGAAGCATAACTGCAACCTAAGAAATTATATACGTAGCTACTGCCATTTAGTATAACTTATTGTCTCACTTTTCTAAATAAATTGTAAAGTTAAAGTGAGTTTCATATTTCTGTTCTTTAAAAAAATATATTATTTTTAGGCTAAACAATCAGACATTGTAGATATATTTGGTATTGCCAAAACAATATCAGGTTTATGGAAAAGAATTCAAACATAATCCCTACTAATTGCTGTAGCTGTTACCTTCCCAGTTATAACAATCTGATTGCCAGAAGTTTGATTATTTATGAAATTACATGGCAAAACACATGCACGTATCTTGTTTTAAACCACCAAAACCCAGGATGTGGGTAAGAATGGTGAGTACGGCCGTGGTGTTCCACGCCTGCTTGAGTTTCATAGAAGGGTTTCTCTCCCTTCAGTATAAAAGAGACTTGTTGCTCTGTTTTGAAAGTAATTGTTGGCAGCAAATAGTTATATTCCAGGCTCCTCAGCCCAAAAAGCTTCACAAAGAATAAAACTTCTGTCTTGCTCAGATGTTTGGGCTCAGGCAGCACTTCTGCCCAGCTTGGTTGTATTTTGGGCGCGTGAGTGCAAGTTCACTGGCTCCCGAACAGTTTGCTGACAGTCTTTGCTGGAGTAAATTCAGGGCTGGGTGCCGGGCCCTTCGATGGCAAAATCTGGCCTGTGACCACTGACTATGTTCTAGCTGTGTTAATACACCCCTTCAGGATCTGCCTACTACTGCTTAAAAGGAAGCCGTAAGAGATTGTATTCCCTGAATAGTCACCATTTTTATTGTCTTGGGGTGTAAAGAATGTGTATTAAACACTACATAAAGTTGGGCAAAATACGTCGCTAGTTTAGCAGTATCTCATTAAACGTGATCTATGCAGTAGTATATTACTTATGGTGTATTCAAACAGTTCGATACTGTCAAATGGTAATTCAGGTAAAATAAAACATCAATTAGCATATCACAAGAAAGCTCCAAAGCGCCCTACATAAACTTCCATGCTTTTTAGTTCACTCACAAGCTAATTAATTTTTTTGGAAACAGGCTGCATTTATGAATTTTGGAAACTAAATGGAGCACAGCAGGGATTCCAGTTTATTACAGTTTATTAACAGTTCTGACAGCCACAGCTGAATCTTACAAGAGCATTCCCTTCTCTCCAATCCTTTTTTTTTTTTTGGTCCCCTTAAACACTCTGTTGCCATATTAACAATCGATGTAGAAAATTTGCAATTACCTCAACAGCACACTGTGGGGAATCAATTTTCTGATTTGTATCTTTCTCCATTGATTCTCAAGGAATAGGGTATAAATTATGCACTGCAAACAACAGGCAGGCTTTCAATGTGCATGTACTTCATGTATAGTATACACATATTTGTGACATGTATCTTTAGTGGCAATATTCCTAGCTCCATCAACAACATCTGAGGTAAGAGTTTTAAGACAATAGTAGTTTGAAACAAAGATTGTCCCAAAGAAAGAGAGCTTGAGTTGTGATGCATTAAAATGTTTGCATGCGTGAAAGACACCTAAGAAGTCACCCACTGGTCTGAGTTACAGAGCCAGGATGTGTGGAGCAGATTTCGTTGCCGAAGCATTACAATCGTTAACCATAGGCCACAGGAAAGTCGCTGTGAGTGTTATGGGAGGAGAAGCACAGGGGCATCACCATGCAGAGACTCCAAAGAGATTTCCTTAAGCCAGCAAGCAGGCGACTTTCTGCCCCAGTCACACATTCCTACAAAAGCTGCCAATTTCAGCCCACTCCCTATTCCTGAACCCCAAAAGGCTTCTGTCTCACCTGGTGTGCAAAAGTCTTCAGTGGCCTGATGTCTTAGCATCATTATATTATTATTATTATTATTATTATTATTATTATTATTATTATTATTATTATTATTATTGTTGTTGTTGTTGTTGTTGTTGTTGTTGTTGTTGTTGTTGTTGTTGTTGTTGTTATTGTTATTGTTATTATCCAGCTGTGATTTATGGTGTGAAGGAGAGGGACTGCAGCTGGGGTATGGCTTCCTTGTTTCCAGTTGAACTGGAAATATACAGCAGCTTTCCTCCAAATCTGCAGGCACAGCATTAATATTCACACGAGCAAGTGAAGATACAGATCAACCACGTCCATATGCATCCATGGCAGGGTAAATCATTCAGCCTATGCATATGCACACCTGTCCCTTCTTCATACATGTCCTGCAAAGTGTGAATGGCTTTGGGGGCTCACGTAACTTTTAGGAGGACAATATTGTACTACCCAGTATATTGTATATGGCATGGATTGTGAGAACACCAGTTAAGTTAAAGAAAAAATACTCCCTGTATGTAAAAGCTGCTTTATATTTCGTTTACACATTTTCCACAAGAACTATTGAAAACCCTGACAAAGTGATATATGAGCAAATAAAATGTGAGTTTACTGCACACAGACTCACACTTTCTGATATATTTTTTCTCGGAACTCAGTGCCAGCTGTTTCCCTTGCCATTTTTCTCAAAGCCCACCGTGCCAACCAAATGTCATTGATATGTGACTTTCCACACAGATAGATAGTATTGCAATTTTTGAAAATACTAGACTAAGGCTATTACGCATATTGCTTTAAACTTGCACCAAAATCAGAGGATATGAAGGAAGCAGACAATTGGCAGAACTAGCCTTTCTACCACATATGTCAGCAAGACCTATAGCTTGGGAAAATGATGCTTTCTGGAATACAGCACTAATGCATTTACCGTATGCTGTGCTAGAAGCTTTTTACATTCACGCTAATAATCTGCAAACTTGGTAATTTCACACACACAAACTAAAACTCTCTTTTTATGTTTCAGCAAAGATTTAATGTATGGTGCTGTTATGTTACTAGGCTGTAGTACTTTTACCCACACTATAGACTATTAGTAAGCTGCATAATTGTACTATGCTTGTGAAAAAGGGCAAGTCCTCTACATTCTGGTTATTGACCTTGATTCTTATTCCTGAATCTATTTATTCCATAGTTAGAAAATCTGCATAATTTGTAAAAGATCTGCTAGCTGTTACTAGGTGCTGCAGAGTGTAATAGAAGGGGGAATAAATACATAGAAAGCTGGAAATGCCCATTTAACTTACAATGAAACAAAGAAATAAGGCAATAGAGGTCTGCATATCTATTCCAAGAAGAATGACATGAAAGCACAAAACAGCAGAAGTCTTCACCAGAGGCATTTAGCCATCTCTCCTTTGGGTACTCTACAGCCTCTCTCTCCTTGCTTTCAACACTTTCCAGGATCAAACTGCTGCTAACATTGCATGGGCAGCAGTGGAAAGAACATGCATGAACATTTGAGTACCCACAAGGCAAAAGCTCAGCAAGACTAGAATGAGGTTATTAACATCTAAGACATTCCTTGATGCTCCTGGCTGCTTTTGTTCTTCTTCCTTTTATTCCCCCCTCTATCTCCCGGACAGACTTTCCTGCCCCTCCCTGCAGTGTTCCAAATCTACAATGCTCCCATGTTGCAGACCACTGCTAACATTGTACCTAACCCCGCAGAGACCTGTCCCCTGCCCAGGCTGGGTCTTGTTAGGAAATATAGGTCAAAAACATAGTTGAGGCTGGCCTGGGTAATCCCAAATGGCCCATCCATTCCTTACTCTCGTTGCACAAAGCTTTGCCTGTCGTCACCCGGTCCAACTCTCGGACCTCTGTCCTGCCTGTTTCAAATCAGTCAAGTTCAGAGGAACCAGAGATGGAGATGGCTGAAACATTTTTTCATCATATTCTGCACAGCCAAAAGTGTAAAGACACAGATGTACTTAAACCATCTCCAAAGTCAGCTTCTGTTTGGCTCAACACTGAGCTGGGCAAGGATGTCAAACATGGTTGAAATGTGTGCTCGGCTAAGGCAGGGGCCAGAAAAAGCCTGCAGGAATGTCTAGTGGGACTGATTTCCTCTTCTCTTTTGTGTTGTTTCTTCCAGATGCATTCACACAGGGATAGACAGCCCTTGATCTTGTTATGGAGGCTGCCCTGATAGGAAATGTCTTTACTTCTGAGGCGTTGTGTTGGTTAGGACAGACTGCCTGCGTGCAAGTGATTCTCTAGACTGCCAGTATTAAAGTGGGTTTTCAGCCTTCTTCATCTTCTGCAGAGCCTTTTTTGCCCATGAGCCTTGGCAGCACAGCTGGGGTAAGTGGCCAGGTTTCAGAGTATTGCAAGGTGGACCAGAATGTAGAAGAGTCTCTTTTCAAGATTTAGCGGCTTCTGAATAGTTCTGGGGCAGCAAGGTTGGGGGACTACTGTTTGCTACAGGCAGGGCTGTGAGGGACCTTTCCCATGTCCTATGTACAAAGGGAAAGAAACAGTTTTCATTTGCAGAATAGAAAGAGCTTTCCTCTTTTGCTGGTGGTAAATTGTGAGCAACCTGATAATGCAACTTGTTCACTGACTCCTAATACAGAAAAGCCTTTAGCACACACAATCATGTCCTTCCCCGGCTCATCACCACACAAATGTCACTTTGTCCCAAGAAAGTTCTTCCCCTATCCCCTCCAGACAGTGAACACACTAGTCCATGGTACTACTGAACTCTCATGAGTCCAGGACAAATGTTTAGTATCTTTCTAAGGGAGAAAATATCAGGGCTTTAAACATAATTGAGGGAAAAGCTGACCAGAGTTCATGTCATGAAGCACACCAGCCGAAAGAATCCTTGGGGCAGGACACCACTAACCTTCTCTATGAAGACATTGAGCATGACAGTCCTTTTGTTACAAGGGGCACTGGTGAAATTGGTAGAAATCAGACAGTTTTCCCTGCAAAGTATTGTAGCAGTCAGGGGTTCTCATGATGTAGATGATTTAGTGACTGCATAATGCTAAAGCTTGCTGAGCTTTAGCAATTCTAAAGGTGTAATACAAAAGAACCCCAAATGCTCACAGCGTGGACATGAGTGGTGTCCTGCTATCCACACAGATGTTTCTGTCTGCATAGAAGAGATTTTTAGGGAGTGTCTGGCACAGCGGCACCGTGTCTGACCATCAGAAAGAGCATGTGCTCCAGGGGCACATGAAGATGATCCACAGACTGAAGTATGTTGGCATTTCTGACACAAGAGACCTCAGAAGGAGAGAATTATCAAATTGCATTTCCTCAGGTCAAGGGAAGGTTAAATTCTAGAGGAAATTTAGAACTTTCATAGATAACTTGACAGTGCTGCATCGTGATGAGCTATGGCATTCTTTCCTGACTGCCAGAACATGAGAATTCAAAAACAAGTGGTAGCAATTTCACATTTTAATTGGCACAATTGTAGAAAATGCTACTTGGCAAGTATCAGGTATTATGTCTAACAGACTAAGCATTTGTCTGCAACAGACTTCCTTTGTATTACAAAGCAATAAATAGACATGATGCTACCTTATATGGTGTAAGAGTCACCTTGTGAATAAGATAAGTGATGACTGTGAAATGAAGCTGAAGTTGGCAATGATAACGCAAACAAGAGGATACCTTCAGCATTAGCAATGACCCAATTGCATGACTTAAATGATTCTGACTTGTAATAAAATCTATTCTATTGTTTGTACGTGCCTAAAACAGCCTTGCAGTGAAATATATACTCCTGTGTTCTCTCTCAGAAAACTGCAAAAGATAAATTAGTGCCATCTTCAGACTTTAAGCCAGAAAGCTGCAGACAGAAACACTGAAAAGAACCTGAGGCCAGCTCAGTCTCTGTGTTTCTCAAAGCTACGCAGCACAGCTTTAGCACTAGCACCATAGGTCTGAAGCCTTGACTACTCGGTGTGATGGTGCACTGACCCTCTCCCGACATCAAGCCTAGACAATTTCTTCCTTCAAAGCACCACTGCTAACCCCACCAATGCAACTAATCTCCAATTCCATTTTCACCTTTCCCATATTTGTGAAAAGACTACTGGATATGAATTAACAGTTGCAACTTCAAGTTTAGTTCATTCCATTCAACCCCTCGCCTTTCTTGTTCACCCTCAGTTGTTTCTTTGGTGGTTATTTTTAAGGCTCTATATCACTTTGCTGTCCTTCTTTTTATTATCTGTAGCTTTTCTATATGAATTCCAAACCAGAAATCCCAGAATTTTACTCTACTTTCCCAAAAGAGTGGTAGGACTAAATTTGTTTAGAGGTAAGTTAGCACCCTCTCGTGTGTCATTAGTGTACTGCAAACTTCTGTAAAGATTAAAGGACATCAATTCCTCGCAAAAGCAAAAAAAAAAAAAAAAAAAAAAAAAA
>VZRU01005591.1:54140-131181 GCA_013398155.1 Pedionomus torquatus | reverse complement strand
AAAAAAAAAAAAAAAAAGAAAAAAAGAAATCAGTGAAGATGGATGCCTAAGAGATTAAAACAGAAACTGTCGTGCTAACTGGCAGATAGAGAAAACTTTGCTTCTTGTCTTCTTCCCCTTTTCAAAAAAGAAAATACTGAATTAAATAAGGGGTTTTTTTAACAAGTGAGAAAAGCATTGAACCTCACAAATAACATTCCTCAAATGGCTTGTTTTCTTTTTAATTATTTTTTCTAGCAATTATTTTGCATTACATGAGAGCCATTTAGATGTAAGCTTTGAAAATCTTTGCATTATAGTCTGTTCATGACCTTGCCTTTTCAAAATTTTCATTTTGTCTGAAATGAGAGCAAGAATGTGTCATTCAAAGGTATTTGAATATAGAAATATAAGAAAATATAGCCCTCAGAAAATATAGCCCCTGTACCTTTTTTTTTAATTCAAATTACATTCCGTTTTCTCTTCAAAATGCGTTTCAAAACTGTAACATCTCCAAAGATGTGCATTTTTTTTCCTTCAGGATTGGACTATGTGCTCAAATAAATTAGGTAGTACCTGTTGAGTAAAAGACACTACTAGGTACTACTAAGTAGTTCAAAGCAGAAGTAAAAGCACACAAATACCCATTTTATACTATACATTTTTCTTTATTGTAGCCTGTGTTGAGCTTTTACCACAGAGAAGGTGACCTGTGAAGATTATCAGACCATTACTGAATTTGTGTGGAAATGACTGTAGTGAGCAGCAATACAAAAATCATTCAGCTCTCTGGATAAACTTATTCACATCTCTGAATGTGAGTTTTTTGTTATGGTTAGTTCTGTAAAACTAACATATATATGTCTCCTTCCTATAGGATTTCTTCCAGAGAACCTTCAGGCAAGACCCATTAATAGCCATAAATTTGCAGCTTTGTCAACCTCAAATTTTGCCATTGTACAATTGACCGGGAAGGAGGGGGGGGNGATATTTCACCTGATTGTAGAACGCAACTCTCAGCAATTATAAAAGCTAAATTATGACTTTCCAGACTTGGATGGTGACTCTGTAGTGCGATCAAAAAATCAGAGAAGGATTGGAATTAGAGAGAATATTGCCTTGTGATCCCAGCAAACAGAAAACCACAACAGCACAATTAATGTGGAAGCCAACAATCATATTTTACTAGCCTCATTTTTCAAACTATTCTATCTATCTAATCTGGAACTAAAGGAGAGTAAGCACGTTTAAAAGTTACACCACACTCCTTTGCTTGTATATGTCTGCGGTATTGTTAAACTAAGTCTTTCAAATGGAAGCTTGCTTGAAAGGTAATTTACTTAGAAATCCCATCTAAAATTGAAGTACAACAATATCGAGGATGAGAAAACAAACTTTACCATGCTAAAAAGTAAAAGCCATTTAACACTGAAATAAGGGAAATATATGAAGCTTAAAAATTGTTGAGAGATGTTCACAAAACAGGTGTTTCTCCATTTATTTTACTCTCATTCAAGGGGCAAACTTGCCAGTTAAAACTCCTCGCAGTATCTAGCTAGGGACATGATGTAGGGAGAATGAAATCAAATTCGATCCATTCAATCTTCTGTTTTCTGGGTGAATTTGCAATTTGTTTCAGATTCACAAAAAAAACCCCAAAACCTTCTTTTACCCTCCCTTTCTGTTCTAACTTTTCTTTTAGGTCAAGCAAAACATTTCAACCCAAAAGAAATTTATCATATACCCAGGGAACTTAATCTCAAAAAAACCCCTAGTTTTTAGTTTACTGTTTTTTAAACAGTACAGGGAAAGTTAGGGCCCAAACTAAACAAAGGTGCATATTTTACGACCCATTCATGCCAATATTTGCCAGACATACAGAGTAATGGTGGGAATTTCAACTTAAATCTATTCTTGAAAGAAAAAGGTTGCATTCTGGTACTCTTCATTCTGAGTCTCCCATTGCTATTCCTGTGTAATGGCAGTCTCCACTGTGTTTTGTCTCTTCCTTCCAGTTTTTTTTATTCCATTTTGGGAAGAAATCCTTGCTACCTAAATCAAAGGGTAAACTCTTTGGAGTGTGGAATAGATACTGTGTTACGAGCTTGGGAGAACCTCCTAGAATGTGATGTCCCTCAAACCTTACCCCTTTCAACAGTGTAAATATAAGGTGATTCTTGAAGGAGACCAAAAATTTGGAATTCTGGAATCAAAAATCCACACATAAAAAATTTTAGAATGGGGGCTCATCTTTAATACTGTACAGTTGTGACCATTTAAAAATACAGTTCTGCTGCAGCTCAGTGTATTCACAGCAATAAATACTCATTGAATATATAATTGTGTTTTGTCTTAACATTTAGCTAATAAGGACTGTTTATTTATACAATATATTTTAAGCCAAAAATTTCTAAAAACATCAAGAAGATTTCATACTCTTGTTTAAAACTACTGTACATATTAATCAGCAAGATCAGTGATGTTTTAAATTCATTATTCATGCTGAATAGTTAGCTGTTTTATGCCAATTTGATATTTTATACAAATTACATATACTTTTATATACAAATACTGTGTAGGGCTTCCCCAGATGCTTATTGATCGAAGCATTCACAGGTGTTCTCTTATCTTTCTGCTGAATGTCCTCCAAAATTAGTTGATCCTAGAAAAAGAATACAATTACAAATGGAAAAGAATACAGTAAGACTAAAGGAAAACTTAATTCATGTAAATTATTTTGGGAACTTGTTCAAGGAAGAAATAAAATGAAAAATATTTTATTTTTTTTTAAAAACCTGAACCTTTTGATGGGAACTTTTGTAGAGCTGTTGTTTTAGTGGATCTAAATATGCTTCATTGTATTTAGATAAAAGAATTAGGTTTCTCTTTCCATAAAAGTATTTTGCCATCTTCCGATTTCATCTACAGAAGTAAATGTCCAACGTACTGTCCTGCATCTGTGCTGCAATTAACTTATAATAATATCGCTCAAAGACAGTTAATACTTCAGTTCAATATAGGTGTTTTTTCTTTTTTCTTTTTTTTTTTTTTAACTTTGATTTCTACTACATTGTTTACAGATTCTATCAGGCTCATGCATAATTTCACATGCTATGACATAAGTTTCCACAACCTTTAAGCATTCATAACATTCATAACTTGAGTACAAATGAATTTCCTAAAACATCTTTATTTCAATTTCATGAACTCAAAACTGTTTGGGATGTGCTACTCTTGGAATAGAAAGGTCGTATTTACTAATATGGACTGAAAAATGCTTTAGAGCTGAATTATCCCTTTAATGTAAACAACAAAGATTTCACTTGTGATGTAAACTCTGCAATATGAAGAATTAGGTTTCCAAGATGTGACTGGTCAGGGTGCTAGAAAATCTCATCTAGGCTTCCTTTCCCACAAAAGGTTGTACCAAATGCTGCCTTCCAACCTGAGCTGTTCTATGATTCTGTGACTCCATGATTCTACAATTTCATGATTTTATTAATCAAAAGTGTTCCAGTTCAAGTCCTACTTACTCTTGGGCAGGTCTCTATGTAGCTACTTTTGCTAGTTTTATACTGTGCTCAACAAATAATACCCTGTACTATCTCCCTTCTTGCTGTCACTTGTGGACATTTATGTGGGTGTCTTGACAGCTGTAAGAAATTTTCTGTAAGAAATGTGAAGTTGAGACAGAAAATATGGCAAATGAGAGAACAGTACTAGGACTGAAAAAAAACATGGGATTGAAAAGATTACTATTAAGTCCGTGATGGCATAATAAGTAATTATAAAAGAATTAAAATTAATATCATAGAGAAAGTGTGAAAAATCACCAGCAATAAATAGTCATAACTATCATATTAGCTTTTCCTCCCAAACTGAGAAGATACAGAACATGTGACAGAAAAGCAAAACTAAATAATAATATTTATAAAATATAAATATAAAAGCCTAGATAATGCTTTTGCCTCCTTTAAATTTCTTCCCATCATTTCCTTATTCTTTGGTTTTGTGTTTGGTCTGTCTGTTGTAGCTATCCAGAGCATCTCTTCATGCTTCACAGGAAAAATAGCCTTTACTGTCCTCTAATCTTTGTCCTTTGGTCCATCCTCCTTCCTCTTTAACACTAATATTCTGCATTCTTATCTCCATTCTTCATAAATTCTATAATGTGCTTTCTCTATAGCCTTTGTCCTGTCCCATGCACTGTTCTGGGCTCCTTTTCTGCTCCCAATGCTCACCTTGTTTTCTGTTACTTAACACACCTTCATTTCTCTTCTCTGTCTTACCATCTGCTTATTCCTCATTTTCAAATGAGTCCACTCATATGTTAATTTCCATTAAAATTCCCCAGTTCTGAATAACCAGGTGACTGATACTTCACTTCTTACTCTCAGAATTCTGTCGTTTCCTTTTACATTTGTTTTTTCTCTGCTGGATGTAGTGACATGTCAGCTGTCACACACTTCCAACAACACATCATTCAGTCATACAGGAACTGCCTCCATTCATTGTGTTCATTATAGATATTTTTTTCCTTCTTTCTCATGTGTCAATTCAACTATTCTGCTCTATTAACAGAATCCTGTGAACTATCTCAGTCTTTTTATGATGCCCTCCAAGTTCACTGCACTTATTTCACTCGTGCTTTTCTTTTCTCTACTCTTAATTAGAGATTTGCTGCAAGATTAGTTTTTGCCAAATTATTACATGCTTTGCATTATTTAGACCTGGTATTTTTTTCTAGAAACAATTATGGACAATATGAGATTTAAATTTCACTCTGAAGTAAAGTAAAAACATGTTTTCACAGCAGATATTCTATTGCACAGAAGACTAAGGCAAAATACTGATCATAAACATCAATATTTTTCATATTTTGCTGATAGCCTGCTTTCAATTTTGTAATATCACATTTGTGTTACTTAATTTATTTCTTATTTACTGTTTTCTGGTAAAAAAAAAAACTATTAAGCATATATTAGGTTGAAAAATTTTCAGCGTTAAATGTGGTTATTTTATAAAATATACTTGCCTATATGTTGCCTTTGCAGAAGTCCAGAGATGGTAATTGGTGGTCTTGTTACAGAAGAGGGCTGTGGTGAAGGTGATGTAAATGGATACAACTGAGGGGTTCTGAAATCAGAAGTAGCCCATGACCCCCTTCTACTACTCTGTGATCCAGATGATGATGTAAGTGAACATCCACTATGTGGTAGTCTTATAGGGGTGGATCTGTTAATGAAATTAGTTCATGCATATGATTTAAGCCTACTTTCATAGCACAAGAGATTTCAAAACTAGTTAAATTCACTGTGCTATTTTAATAGAAAATGCCATAAATTATTGTGTTTACATAATCCTTAGCAAATTTTAACTTCTTTAGGATTTTCACATATTTTAAAAAGCAGAAGGACAAAAGAAGTGATAGGAGAATCAGAGATGGAAAAAAAATAATATTTTGTTATATATATTTTAAATTTGTCCTAGGAAGACACATTTGACTTAATGATTAGAGAGAACAAGAGTTTACTTTTTCTGGAGCTATTTGAAGTTTTTTCTTGACATTAATAATTCTCACAGTTTGAGACTTTTTCAATGTTTAAATGAAAAACCTGAAACACCTGCTACATGCTGCATGAAGATGTTCGGGTTATTCAGAGAATAGCTCTTATGTAGATATTGTGTTGTCATCTCTGATTTATAGAAGATTTTATAAGGCAGACACGTTGTTGTACTTTCTTACTATAAAATTACTATCCTTCCTATAAAAGTACCATGACTGTATATGTCCACAGCTACAGAAGCTCAGATTACCTCTGCACATTTTTGAAGAAAGTTAGTTCAAAATAAAACCTTCCAACAATATACAAGTGATAGCAAGCCTGCACAATAACATTTCTTCAGCTATATAGTACAACCTTTTTTAATTACCTTGTAGATCCTGCTCTACTATTTTGACTTGACATTATTCCAGATGACTGAGAATTTCTGTAGGAAATACTACCTGTAAGAATTGAATTTTTGAAAAAAATTAAAAATTAATCACCTCCTTTACTTGAGAGATAATTTTGTAAAAAAAGACTAGTACTTTAACTGCATTATTTGGGACAAATCCATGACCAGTTTATTCAGGAATTAAAAACTGTGCACAATTACAACAGATAATGAAAGATAATGAATTGGCTAATGAAATAAAGTCAACATGTCACTTGAGAAAGGATTAAAATAGCCCTAAAAATTAATAAGGTGTTTTGATAATGTAGCACAGACAAGACATTTGCTGAGGCATGAGTTGTCTTCCAGTACGTCTTGCTGAAAGAAGATCCAGTTATCAAAAGTCTTCAGCAGTATTCCAGCAGAGGGTAAATGTGAAAAATTGTCTTAATAGATTAGTCCTACATAGAGCTTAGCTGTCATGAAAACAACACATTACAACACTTCTGCAAATCTTTTTCATTTCTTTATTTCACCTTCTCTCATTTATTTGACTATAACTAAATTATCAAGATAACTCTGCTGAGGTGCTCCAGTCCTTCAGCTATTCTTTTTTGCCTTATCCATCTAAAGAAGGAAATTTTTTTTAGTGCACCATTAAATTATTGTGCCTGCTTGCCCTTACTTTTGTACACTTTGATTCATTCAGCTTTGTCCTCTGCAAAACTTTATGGGTTGATTCTGAAATGTGCTGAACACATAACTGTTCTACATATAATTTTACTATGTAATTAAAGATCTATTTATATTTCGACACAATAAAAACAGTTAACTTCAATTCTCATAACCTTGTTATCCATAAACTTATAGGCAAGCATGCGTATAGGAAGGATCTGAACACATAAATCAAGCAGAAACAAACAATTTTTGTTCCTTCTTTACAATTGAATTGCAATTCCATTTGTCTTTATTTTGGGATGTTTACACCATTTAAAAATACAAGAGATGCTTTTTATGTGGCTTGAGATGGATACTATTAACTGCCGAAGCCAGATGAAAGACTGCCTGGGCCATTACAGAAACATTCTCAATGTAAAAGCAAGAATGGGAGGGACACATGAATGGTAGACCTGCAGAGCATTAGGAATCCTGGGAAACTACTCACACGTAAACAGTACTGAAGGAGACTTCACTAATTTTGTTAGTCTGTTGTTCATGTTTTATTTATGCCAGAGTTCTAACCAAGCTACGCAACATCCCAGGAATGAAAGGAAGTACAGGCAGGTAAAATGTGTTATACCCTATTACAATGCTAAGTTGAAAAAATCAAAATCCCCTTTCTGATTCTCAATTCTTGATCTCAACTGAATTACCTAACTTTTGCTATAAATACTTTGGCAACTTCTATTCAGTTTCTCCCCATTTCCTCTGTCATTTTTAACATGACATTATGGAGAATGTTATTCTCAGTTAACTGTGAGCACATGAAGATTATGAAAGGTTAACAGAGAGTGCACAATATGTGTTGCAAGTATGACTATTCTGTTGAACTATACATATCATTACAGTATTTTCTTTGCAACTGTTGACTATGATTGTTCAGCAAAAAACATTTTGGTTACAAGTAATTATTCATAGAATAGAGTAGGTCAATACTAGGGAAACTATGTAATTTTTCATTTCCCATCTGCTGGATTGCTGTCTACATTTGAAGTTCCTTATACCTCAACACAATTCAACTTTGTTCAGTAATTCAGTAATGTATGGATTTTAATTTATTTATCCTCTTAACATAATCCAAATGTTATCTAGTTACAACCTTTATTTTTACTCACCCATACGTCCATCTTGTGGTGGAGTTATTAATGATAATCTTGTTGGACCAGTCGGTGTGTCAAGCTAAATGAATAGCAAGGTGTTAATTATAGTGTAATAAGTATGTTAATTACTAAGGTATTTTAAACAACAGTGTTACATTTTTGTGGTCTATAAAGCCTGCAGATTTCTGGTGCCCTCCACTGCCAGTTTTGTTCATAGCATTGAAATGCAAAACTTAGAAGTTACTATTTTTTTGAGACCTACAGTGGGAGGGAAGCACATATATTTAAGCTTTATTCCAAGAAGTCCTGTCTCGCATTCAGATAATAAAAATATCAGACACTTACGTCATTTTCTGTGCTGAGATTCCATTCTTAAGCTACCACCTGTTCCTGGATGTTACCTCTCCTAATCACAATACTAATACAGTGAAAATCTCCTGCCTTCATTCTCATCTTATCGATGTCATTCAAAGTTTGCAATTCCCTACTCAAATATCACGTTCTAATGCTTCTTTCTGACCATTGACGTCTAGCTTTTTCTTAACATGTGAAGTTACTATACATACATCTCTGTCCCTGAGCATAGACAAAAGCAAAACCACTTGATGAAGCAGCAAACAAAATTGTTTTTGAAAGGTTAAAGATAATGACTGGCTTAAAAATATCCTTCATCTGTCATAAATGAATTTTCAGATATGTTTTGAAAAATCAGTGTGATGAGTAGTTAAGAGTTAAGTGATTCACTTCTTATAGCTCTGCAATGACAGACAGAATTTACATATAATTTACATCCCCCAAAATTCCCTCATGGTCAGGGAAAAGATACAAGAGTGAGATCGATAAGTGTCCTTCAGAATTAGATGAATCACATATATTAATCCATAGGTCAGAGATATAAATATAGATCTATCATACATCTATGATATAACCGATCCATAGGTTATAAAGGAAACCTAAGATGCTAGCATAGATCTGTGCTGCAGAAATCTACATGAGGTCTGGTGAAGTTAGAAATCTTATATTTCCATTCCTTAACATATTAGAACTTTAATTTAATTGCAACTCAGTTTCATGCATTAGCAACATATATTTTTGAAACATTAACAATATTTTTATAACATGCTAAGATTTCAAGAATTCACCATTTAATTTAGCATCAGAATTTTGAAAGCCTGTATATGGCATATGGAGAGGATAATTCCAGAAATCAATGTTATGATTTATTTCCTCTGAGCATCTGACTTCTACTAAGCATCAAGCATAGCTGTAATAAGTATGTAGGTTAGAATTGTTTTGACTAGGGGAGAGGGATACTATCTTTTGCAATATTTATAGAGTAAGAGAAATCAGAAGCATATATATGTGTCTATACATATATATATACACATTTACTGTGAGGGTGGTGAGGCACTGGAACAGGCTGCCCAGAGAAGTTGTGGATGCCCCATCCCTGGAGGTGTTTAAGGCCAGGCTGGATGGGGCTTTGAGCAACCTGCTCTAGTGGGAGGTGTCCCTGCCCATGGCAAGAGGGTTGGAATTCGATGATCTCTGAGGTCCCTTCCAACTCTAAACTTTCTATGATTCTTAATATATAAAAAAAGAAACAAAAACAAAAACAAAAAACCCACTTACTTTCTTCATGGGTGAAGGTACAGGATCAACCTCCATTGGCTCCATTCTTACAATAAAATTTGAAATAAGTATGGCATTGTAATAAAAACAGCACATTCACTCTAATGACTAAAAGTACAATATATTCTCATGTTAAATTTGACTAATAATGGAAAGGTATAATATGTCATCTGTAACATATAAATATTGAGGACTTGTTCCAAAACCTACTGGCAGTAAGAAAAATCTAGTAATTGATTCTGAGCTTTGGTTTAGACATTTACAAAGAAAGTTATTTTATAATTAGCATTGTCAGTCTTATATTTACGTCTGAATAAATATGCATATCACATATATTTGTCACTTGCCTCCAAAACAAGGGCATTCTGAAATTTTATTTAAAAAAAAAAAAAAAAAAAAGTCACAGGTGTAGAAATCTTTTATCTTGAGCAAGCTGTATATTCAATTTATTTAAAATTTAATGAGACTTACCGGAGTTCATCCCATCTAACTTTAGGCAACTATGATGTGCATATACATGTCTATGCAAGTCATTTACTTTTATACTTATATAGTTTGCAGAAACAAAATACTCCAAAAACCCGCAAAATCAGAAAATATACTTATTTTAAACTTGGTACAAAAAAAAATGTTTTTTAAGTATAAAATACCAGTTTGTTGTCACTGTTAAGAAACAGATTTGTACCTACATTTCAGAAGTAGAAGGATGACCAGGATGAAGAGAATATGAAGAATAACCATTCTGTCTTCTTGAGGGAACTAAAACCATTCATAAATTTAATATTAGAACATAGCTATACCCAGTGATATTTATTCCATAGTTAGCATCTTAAACTAACATTTCTTACTGGAAAGCAGATTTCTACTTGTACTGGAAAGTGGTAGTTGTGTAGATTGTTCAGGCGTATTCACACTAAAGGGGAAACAGAAAAAGCAACAGATATAAATTGAAAGTTGGTTTGGTTTGTTCATTTGGCCGATAAAGCATAATATCAAAGCACTTTATCCATCAATAGCTGGTTTTAACATGATACTATTTGCCATGAAGGAAAACAATAATCTATTTGATAAGCTATTAACTTATGTATACCATGATGTCTGTATCTGTCATTACATGCCCAACAATATCAATTTAGGATAACTTTATAGTACTTTATTGAACAGCAGATGTTAAAATGCAACTAGTAATTACAGTTGAGCCAAAAATCTTAATCCTGATGTATAAATTTCCCAAACTTTAAAAAATGTAGTTATCAAAAGAAATGTTGGTATATTTAAACCATGGTAGCACAGGTATGTAAAACTGATAGCTTTAGCAATGATCATAAATAGGAGAAATATCTCTACTGGGCATGCAAGGAGAAGCCCTAGGTCACACTCTCTTGGTCGAACTCTGAAATCTGAAATTCAGTAAGAATTCTGTATTTGGTATAACCAAGATGTTATTTATTTGAAAAGAAGACAAGAAAAAGGAGGCAGTGGATAAAAATATATAAACTATGACAATCCACTGCATACCTAATTCCCTACATACTGTTTATCTTTCAGTTATATTACACCAAGAACCATAAGAGCACACAATACAGTATAGCACATCAAAAGAAAGTCTATACTGAAAAAACACAGAAGAGGAACAAAGATCAACAATATTTTACAGTTACATTGTCGGCTTTGTGAACTGTCGTATTACAGAGATTTCAGCATTCTTGATTACCGGCATTGGAAAAGTAGCATTCATGAAGAGCTTCTCTCAAGAAGATGGGTCTATAGGGAGTTATACATTGTACCTATACACTATATACTCAATACTCATATTCACTAGGAGGAAAGAGCAAACCAAACCTGTTAGTTTTTTTTTTTTTTCCCAGTAGTTTTTGAAATCATAGAAGAAGGGAAGGATAAAACAGGACATGACAACAAAGGATATATGGAAAATTTAATAATTTCACTATAGGTGGATCACAGTAGATCTATATGATATCTTTTAGTTTTCTTTTATCATATTTTATTTTATTTTATGTTCTGGTAAGCAGGTGTTTTTAAACAGTAGTAAGATAATACAATTTTCTGTGTTAATTCAATTTGAACATTAGAGTGCTGTATAGCCCATTTGGACTTTAAAGCAGAGGTAAGAGCAATTCATTCAGATAAATATACCATAAATAATATTAAAAGGAAAATAACAACAAAATAGCATGAAGAGAGTGCAGAAATATTATTAGTGATGTCCTTTTCAGTTTAGTCTTGCAACTGATCCTGTTTAATGTATTCTCTAATGACCCAGGGATAGCCCACAGTTTGCAAAATTTGAAGACAGACATTCTGAAGATAGAAAAGTTAAATCAATATAGGGGAGATCTACATAATGATTTAAAAAAATGTGATCTTTTAAGACAAATAATTGAAATCAAATTTAATGAAATTAAAAGTAATAGCACAAAGTGCATTTATGGATCAATAAGAAATCTGGCATTGTTGGAAATACATAAAATGAAGATATTAAGATGTATCAGTTAATAAGCAGAGGGATAATGGTGTGCTGCCTCTTGCCTATCTATTTAAAACGTCTGTGAAAAAAAGGCTAGTTTGAGCCAAGCTGTTTTTTACTAGATACAGAGGTGAAAATCATTTTACAAAACTCTGGTAATTTACAAATGGACTGGATTCCAGGAAAGATACCATAGTACTAATCAGGCTGATGCTGGAAAACCCATTGAAAAAAACATGTGTTCATGTAAATGCAAATACAAATTTTAAAACTAAAAATAATATGGTGTTTAATTCATCACAAAAATAAATTGCTAAAATGTTAATTTTTTGAGTAACTGAATTGAATTTAAATATATAAGGATTCCTTCATGAAAGGCTTAATTAATGTGAAGAAAATGGTCCTGATGGCAGAAATTACTGTTCACTTATTTCTTAAAATTATGCTGCTTCTACTTCTACCACACAATATATGAGAAAGACAAACAAAGCATGATTTCTTTATTGTTTTATCAATTGAACTTACTGTTATCTGATTACAAAGACTATTTCTCAGTTACTTTTGCTGCATTAAACCTCTTACCGTTGTATCTGATGAATTTGTTGTGTTACTTTCTTGAGAGATTCTTCCAGCTTTACTGTCTGTGAGATAATCAAAGATTTCAACAAAATCTATTTGTGTGATATACAACTTTGTTCTCTTTGTTCTCATACAACTGCTATTCTAAAGTGTTGAAAGACTATTTCTATTGGGTGTAATCTCAAATATCATTGCTATTCCAGATTTACTGGGCAAAGATTATAGCTGTTATATGGATCCATCTAACAGTCAGGCTGAAAAAGTTATAAGTTTTTTGGCAGCTACAGATCTACTTTGATTACATTTTGTTAAAAAGTGTGCTGGTAATATTGAATAAATTAAAATAAATACTAAGAAAAGTGTTTTAAAAAAGTTTGCTTTTATTTTTCTTCCTCTTTTCCATACCTGATATAAAAGTTATGGTGCATTTAACAAGGAATTATCTGGAAAAGATACCAATAACTTTACAAAATACCAAATACCATTTTTCCATATTTCTCATTCCTGATTCAAAATTTATTCAATTCTTTGCAGTGTTATTATATGAAGAGTATTTCCTACTATGTTATTGACACAACCAAAAATATCTCCATTGAAGAATGTTATGACATTGCAAAATTGAATACTCAGGTCAAAAACATCAGGTCAGCTCCCTAATATGTGTATTTTTTACAGTCTTTCATTACATGATCATATTTTGTGGAGGATGTAAAAACGCATGCAATAGCCTCCACACTGCATCGGTATTTCAGACTTAATTTCCATTTTGTGACCTTAGTACTTTACTACTTCTTAATATTCATATGCCCAAAACAATGCACAGTTAATATACCAACCAACTAAATCTTCAGTTGTTTCTGTACTGTCACCTCAATACTTTCTAAGGAAGGTCAAGCAGCATCCTTGAGTATTTTACAACCACTGTTAAATGAATATCTCAACAGTAAATAACTTAGAAAATTACCATCAGAAAGTATTAAGGCTTTGCACAGATTCCTTGGAGATAAGATTTTTATTTATGCAAAATTCTATTAAGAGCTTTCCTGTACTTTGTCTACAGGTTTCAGTTTTATCACCCAGGGTCAGTACAATAGTTGAGAAGAGGGCATAAAAACAGGATTCCTATATGGCCTGGCTTTGAAAGTAGAAGGACAGAACCTGGAAAGAACTGTCTACTCCACAGTACTCAAGAACTGATCCCAAAATGCAGTAATGGAAATCGGGGGAGAATGGGCCACAAAGCACTTAAGTTTCCAAGGTGTTCTATCATGAGAACTATATGAGATGCTCTCCTCACACACAAAATGGCCAATCGGCCAGCTATATGGGTTCCCCTCTGTCATTTCATACCAGGGCACCTACTGATGGGTTGGTTCACCAGTATTGCCAAGTACCTTTAAGTAATATACCTGGACATGTCCTTTGAAATGAGTGAAAGAGCCAACTATTTTATCAAAGATTTAGAAGTAGCTGAGAAATAAAAAACAAATTTCTTTTTATCAACCTACAGAGGCATCGTCACAAAGTCAGTACCTGTTCTCCACAACAATAGTTAATTCTATCCCTCTACCCACTGAACATTCCTGAATTCAGGGTACTAGCTCTTAGCCTTATTCTCCTTTGCTCAAGCTTCTCATTCAGTTTGTCAGCCCTAGTCTTCTTTTTCTCTAGGCTTATCACTAAGTACCAATCTCTCCCCACCTCTTCCACTTTCTCCTCCATACAGTGAATTGGTTTCTCCTCTTCCTGTCCTTTCATTCTCCATTTAGTCTCTGTCACTGCACAACTAGAACCCATTTTATTAAATAGCAGTAACCATAATTAAATTCCTCACAAATTTTAAACAATTTAGACATGATATTTATAATGACAGAAATGAGGCAATCCTCATAAATTATCCTAAGTATTCAATAAAAGGCGAATGTATTTCCTAGAAATAAACCAAAGTAACAGGGCAAACATAAGCAACAAAAATAAGAAAATCACAGTTAGAGTTACCTTTTGTCTGTGGTATGCTAATAAATGTTTACGATGTTTTTCTTGAAATTCTGAGACCTAAAAATAAATATAGTTTTATTAAACTGAACAAAATTATAATTTATGCAACCTCAGCAAAAAAATGATGGAGATCTACTTCACAATATTCAATTTTTTCTGTATTTTAATAAGTATCTACTATATCTTCTTTAAATCCTCTCTAAGAAAACATTTTAAGTCATTACCACTGATAGAGAAAGTCTTACAAAGTTTATTTAAACTAGTATGACCTACCCTAAAGTTGGTAGATTTATTTAACTGAATTTATATTTTAACACTCTATTCAATAACAAGGTAAAGATTTTAGAAAGCCAGTTTAGCTGCAGTGTTTCTTATTCATTACTGCTAAGCAAACACATAAAATCAATGACAACATAAAAACTAATGTGTCTTACTGGCAATTATAACTTGCCTTGTAAAAATATCCCGTTAATTAAAAAATAATTGTTAGACATGCTGTCTGGTGGTGTGTAAGCACTTCTCGTGCCCAAATGAGGATAATAAATCATGATAGGTTAAAAGTAAAAATATACAAGGTAAGCAAGACAGGAGCTTGAGGAACAAATTACAATTATCAATAACTTAGTAATAAATCTTTCTTCCTACATGTAAGAAAACTGCCAGAAGATGTTTGGGGATAGAGACACCCAAGAAGTAACAGTCAAGAGAATATAAATCTGTAGTGGAGTATCTAATTGAGATAGGTACTTTTTATTCGCTGTAGAGGAGCTTGGGAGGTTCTCATTGGATACACATCTAAGGATCAGAAGTGTCTTCAGAAACAGCCACTCAGAAAGAAATGGCAATGAGCTGTCTCCCACCAACCATAGAATCATAGAACTGTCTAGGTTGGAAGGGACCTTTGAGACAGATCATCTAGTCCAACCATCAACCTAACTGATAAAAAACAACAACCCATCACTAAACCATGTCACTGGTTTAGTGACAGAAATAAGTTACCAGAAATGAGTTCTGGGGTCTATAAAGAAGAAATCTGTGAAAATGTCAATTCAGTGCTCAGTACCAGTCAAAAAAGGCAAATCAGATTTCAGAAGTGGTTAAAAAAGGACTAGAATAGAGAACACCTTTATTCCAGTTTAAAAAATACATATTGCTATATCCTGAGTCTGCTTAACATCTCAGAAAGGATACAGTAGGTATGAAAAATTGTTCAGATTAATCAGAGGTATGTAAGAGCTTCAGTAAAATAATTACCATTCTGTGGAAAAAAAAAAATATTTAAAAAAGGGATATGTTAGTGGTCCAAAACTAACAATTAGCACAAATGAAGTCCCAAAGCCAAGATGCAGAAAATGAAGCGGCAATGGGTATCTATATGTATGCATTTCACTGGGCAGCTACTAAAGCTGGAAAGTAATAAGCCTGAAAGAAGGAATCCTGCCTGGAGTCTACAGGATGCAGAGAGGAAATTTACCTTGAAATCTCTTATTGCATCTCTCTGAAAAAAGCAGAACTGTTTTGAGGATGGGTTTTTTGCTTTTCAGGAATTATATTCTTATTATTTTTAATAAAGTGTAGCCTTTGAGATCAATAAAATTTAACTTGTTCACTTTAATTTTAGGGAAAAAAAAACAACAAACAGAGAGACAGAGAATGCACATTCAGCTCAGGGCTTTAGCTAGCTGAGGTTTTCACTGTGTAACTTTCTATTCCTACAATTAGGGCACACTGCCTTAGCAGGTTTAAGGTTCTGACAGATCTAATTTTTCATTATATGGCATTGAAAGTGATTTTACATCATTAAAATAACCACACTAGTAGTCCTGAGAGAGAGTTTGAAAACATGAACAGTGACTATGATGAATAATGTATGTGCTCTTAAAAACTTTGAAACTGTAGAATTCAGAAAGTAAATATGGTAACAGACATACATCCATTTTGAAGCATTCAGTCATATATTTTCCCATCAGTAGAACTTGCTGATTGTTTTACAGAGTTAAAAAGTTATAAGGCAGATTCACCTGTGTTATTTCTTTTGAATATTTCTTGCATAACGCATCTATTCCCATGAACAGTGATTGAATATCAGGATTTGTCTACCAAGAAAAGAAAGTATACTAATGTTAGTATTTTTATTTACAAGCTGTATTAAATATAGCATTTTTGTCAAATATTCCTTAAATTGATCGATATATACAAATAAAAACTGGACAGATCAAGAGTAGGATGATACAGAAATTGAAACAAGCCCAGTTTTATTTAACACCCTTATTAACAATCGGGAAGACTTTGTGCTTTAGTTTAAATATATTGCACACTTATATACTTACTGCAACTAAGACAATAATTTCCAGAGGACATTCAACAAAGATGTGGTCCCCTGGAAGAGGCATTAACTTCAGACTAACAGTCAGGTTTCTGGCAGTCCCTTTTTGGGATTTTTGGTTCTCAGCATCCCCAGTCACATGGATGCATCATATAAAACCGCTGTGTTCCAAAGTCTTTTTCAGAGTGGTTCTAATGCTGACCGGGATAATTTCTCTCTCCTGCCTGTTGGGCAGCAGAATGCTATCCTAGCATATGTAAAAAGCCCTAAAATGACAGCTGAATTTTTCAGGTATTTCATGAATGACATTTTTAATCAGAGATCATGACATGGCCTCAAAAATGGCCACCTCTGTTTTTAGAAAATGCTGAGTAACTACTCTGTACCTAGGGTATCACTTTAATTCAGGAATATACTTATTTTTTATAGTAAGAAAGTAATGTTACAAAACATGGAGTGAAATGTAGAATTATAATAATATTTGGACATCTATACAAATATGCAAAGCAATGTAGATAACTTTAAAGTTATCTTTTAAATCTATTAAAGTGTTACTTTAATCCAGAATGCATGTATTCCTGATTTATTCATAAGGAAGAAAAATACAATCCCAACATAGTTACATTGGCTAGAATACTAGGTTAAAATAGTCATATTATTAAGAACTAACAGAGACCACATTTCAATTTTAAGAAAAAAAAAAATCTACCTGTATACTGTAAACCAGAAGGTTCTTTCCATATATTGTGATTGTATAATAGAAGGTAGCTTTATGACTAGACAAAAGTTGAATTCAAAAGCAAAAACAATCCCAACATATTTAGTTGTTAAAAGAAGGTTGTCCCAGAAAAATGGCATCCTTCAGAAAAGAAAGCAGCTTCCAAAACCCAATTAATCCAAGAAGTACTAAAGCCTCTCAAAAAAAGTTTGAAAAACTGAAAAATTAAAGAAAGGTGAAGTATTAAAGGAAACAAGAAGTAGACCACCTATGAATGAAGCAATAGTTTTCTAGGCTACTAGGAAAATAAAAAGATATGTGCTACCATTTAATTTAAAAATATTGCATTGAAATAAAAGAAGAATTAAGCTTTACTACATTTGGAAATGCACAAACACAAACAAATAATAATTTTCCCTACTCCAAGAATAGCGTAACACTAGTATAAAGTCAAATATCCAAGCCTAAAAAACAGCTGCATTTGACAAACCTATTTTCAATGTGTGTTTACATTATGTATATTTTCATAACAAGAGGTAATTGTCTCATCTGTATGAAAATTAATTACGTGAGGAGCTAAATTAATAACCTGGATTGGCAAGAGGTTTATATCTTTTGTTCCCCATATTCTGACAGCAGCTTCTTTGATGTCCTGTGTAGCAGTTCATCTGAGCAAAGACGGCATGCACTGTTTTGTGAGAACTGCTCACGTGGCTGGCAAATGCACTTCTGGTTATTGATGAGCTGTACTTGCACTTCTCTCACCAGGGGAAATAAACTGCTTTTTCTTCCTTTCCCAGCTACTAATATGTGTAGAACTCACAGGAGGAAACTAATTACATTTGAAACATCATCTGCTCTTTTGAATTTGGTTGACATTAGCCAAAGCATTTAAAAGTTTCCACAGGATGAATTGGCAGACCAAGAAAGAGAAAAGTAGATAGTCTAACCCGTGGTATTTAAGTAAAGAAAGTACAAACAAGACAATAAAAGATCATCTAGAAAAAGGAATGTATTCATAAAAATACATTTGACATCTTTAAAATGTGTTCATTGGAGGCAAACTCTAGAACTCTATTTAGGGTCCAAACAAGGGTTTAAGTACCTATCAGACCTGAGAAAAATAAAAACCAACTAGCTTTGCTACTGATTTAAAAACTCTTTAAAATAAAGGTTTGTAGGACGCTACATTTTATCTGTTGCACAGAGGAGTAGCAGATGTTAACATGATAATCTGAAATAGTGAACAGTGAGATTCTGATTTATCATAACTTAACCTTCCTCTGGGAAAAAGCAAGTGGGGATTGTGAGACATAGAAGGAAGATACAAAGGTGACAAGCATGCATTACTGCAACGATGAGAATGTTAAATGTGTAGAAGTTGATTACCCCAATATACAATTTAATGAGGAGTTTTAACACATTTATAGGACTTCCTACTCATTGGGAATTCCTCCATAGCAGCAAGCTGATAAAGGTTGCCAGGTATATTTCCACTCAGATTCCTGAATTATAGAGCCTTGGCTTTTTTATATGCATCTTTAATTATCATTCCAATCATTTTATCTGTTCTTAATCAAGGCTAAGCAATCAACATTAATGTATTTTTTAAAGAATATGGTAATCTGCTTCCTTCCAGTCCTCCAGAGCTGTGGCAGGTTCCAATGAAACAACTAATATTTTTGCTAGTTATCCCAGTCATTCTATTACTAAAGTCCTTCCGTATTTTTGAAGCAAATTATAAAATTCTGTTGAAATGCTGCAATTGAAGATTGATCTAACTTCAAAATTAACTTTCTTTACAGCAAGGTGTTGGACAAGATGACCTCCAGAGGTCCCTGACGACCTAAATTATTCTGTGACTGAAATTAATAGCAAAACTTGTAGCCAGGGTAGGTTGATATTGAAAGCTTATTAATGTATATCCTTTAGAAGTTTTTGGACTTTGATTATTGTGTGCATTGTTCCTTTGTATTGTTTGCATTCTGTTGTTTTGTTGTAATTTTTTATTTTTGGTAGCCTTGTCTTCTTCACCCTGTTTCAGTTCTTGAAGATTCCCTGCTTACAAATATGAAATACAGTGTAACAGTTTTTTACCTTTCCTATATACAGAATGTAGAGAGAGAGATTTCTGTATTTAGAGAAACATCAGCTCAGTTTTAAAAATACCTAGAGAAATCATGCCCTCCTTCAAGGTCACAGCTTCAGACTTAGTACCAAATTGTCCTCTATTTCATATATATAATTGCCTTATAGCCTTCTATAAGAGTATGGAATGCTCTTAGTACTTTTCTTCTGTCATTGTAAGGCAGGCTTGTCTCATATGTAGGCACCAGTCTAGGAAACTGTAATTGTTTTCACAACCCGTTTATGAAATCAGCTAAGGAAAAGATGGTTCCTCAGAGAAATGGGAAAATTAAACCTTTCTGATGATTTCTCAAGAAAGAAAATTAAAAACTATTCATTCTCTAGTGAATACCAAGAATCCCCAACAATATTTCAGATCCTCTCTTAATCATATAGCCATGAGGAAAACAGTTAAGCTTAAGTGAAAATGGGGAAATACACCAATACACTTGAAAACATTGATGCACCACTGTGTAGATTTTAGATTCAGTTCATTACATAAAATAATTCATTACAGTCCAGTTTTTCTGATGTACAAATGCCAAAGTCAATGAACATTTTTCTACATTTTGAAGGTAGTCACTGATGTTAAACCGTAGCCAGTCATGTTTCTTAAAAAGGTTGGAGTGATTTACAGTACAGCAGAACATGAAAAACTAAAATCTCTAGGCTTTTATTTGAAGAAATCCATAAAACTAAGAGCTGCATACTGCATAAGTATCTAGCTCTATCAACCTTTCATGTCACAAACAAAAGGGAAGTATTCTGCAATGTAAATAATTTAGCTGTTAAACAAACTACAGATTAATGCAATAAAGCAATACTAAAGCTTCATTTACCTGCTTTGAAAGGAATAGTGTACGACAAGGAGTTCTACAGATCAGACATTCATCTTTTTTGCCTGTAAGGTAAAGACACATTTAAAATATACATCAAATGCAACAGCTATCGAATGTATTTTTCATAGAACTTGATGCCTACACTTATGTTGGGAGCTTGTGGAAGGAATCTGAAGGTTATACAAGAAGTGCAAATAAACACGAATAAAGAATTTGATTCTATAATCATTACACATGGTTGTATAGGGGAAAATGTGTGTGACTGTCATCAAGTTTAACTCTTGCAAATAAGCCCTCATGTAAATGATTTTATGAATATCATTAGTGTCACTGAATGCAGGTGACTTTTAGTTCCTTTGATTTAAATAGGACTACTTGCCTGGTTTAATTAAATGTATGCTTAAGTGCACTAATGAGTTAGAGTCAAGTAGATATATGACGGTTCTGATTGGGGACCAGCCTGGCTCTTGATAAAACATATGAAACTAACTTAAAAGAATTAATAATTTTACCTTGTGTATTTTTCCAGTGAAAAATTCATCACATCACTTTTTAAAACCACCATTTTTAAAAATGTATCTTCACTTATTGGCAACCATATTAGTGAATATTTCTAGTAAATGCACTTTACAAAAATTTATCATTTTACTACCTGCTTCCTTTCTAAGGATTCTAAGGATCAATGTTTATAAATAGCTTTAAAGAGTAAATATATTTTAAACCTGATATTATCATTATTATTGAATCCATGGCCAAAAAAAATAATGTCTTGGGTTTTTTTCTGACAAAGAATATTAAGAGCAGAAAGGAAAAGTGTTGTTCAGGTTCTAGGAGCCTGTAAGTTGCATTTATAGGCTGCATTTTATGATCCTCTTTCCTCAACAACAATTCTGTGAAAACTTTTAGTCAAAAGTCTTAAATTCTGATACACAGATTGATCATTTATTCTGTGCAGCCTTACAAAAAAGAAGTCGTTTATCATGATCTCAAATGGAAAACCGTTGATATTTGTTTCCTGTTTTTTAGTCTTGAAAATCAACTTCCTTATTGTACTATCTTTTCCACAGATCTTCAGCTAAGCACATGACAGAAGCCCTAGCATATGACTCTGGAACTGCATACAACATACAAGAGCTTTAAAACATCGACTGCAATGCTCTTAATGCTGTTGGAAATGTTCTAGTTTTTTAGTAATATTGAGATTTAAAATGTCTTAAGACTGTTAGCAAAACCCGCTCTAAACAAATGCTGTGTTTTCCAAATTGCCCTGATACTAGAGAAAAAGCATGCCATCTTAGTTTTGTTTGCAATGCAATCATGGATCATAAGCATCCAGACTCAACTTTTATTAAAGCCTCCCGTTTCCTGTGTCCAGGGCTTGTTCTCATGTCACATTGTCCCAGCCAGACTCATCTGGAGGCAAACACAAGTGGTTTTACTATTTAAAGGAAATCTATAGCAAGAATTGAAACGGTTTATCGATAACATTAGGCCGGCTCAAAGAAATGCTCAGGCCTTTCTTTTTTCCGCAGTGAGACAGACATGCTAGCAGTTAGGGTAAAGGTGCGCACACTGGCAGTGCCTGTCCCGCTGAAGCAGAGGGCCGGGCCGCCCGGGCCTGCAGCAGCCATTACCTTTCTGGAGGCAGATCTCACAGACAACATGGCCACAGCTCGTGAGGCTGAACCGTGGGGTGGGCTTGTGGGGCTCACAGAAGCAAACGTTGCAAAAGACCGGGACGGCCATTGAGTGGAAGAGCAGGAGGGCCTGGCAGGGAGCAGGAGGCTGATGCGGATGCCAACCTTCCTTGATGCCCGCAGGGTGAGGCCTACCAGCCTCGCCCCGCCGTGCTCCTGGGCTCTGAGGAAGCACCAGGCCCTGAGCTGAGGGGCGGCAGCTCCCCCTCCCCCATCCAGGGGGCTGGAGGGCANGCCCAAAAAGTGGGGTTTTCTGGTCTCTCACTACCAAACTGGAGAGGGCACACACACAGAGGATCCTCCTTGGGAGATTTCCCCCTCCTTTCCCCACAGGTGGGCAACTGAACTGGAGAAGCCACCGGGGCTGCAGGAGGCGCTTCACCAGGAGCCCAGTTCTCCTGACAGAAGTGGCCATGCAGCAGGGGCTGCCACTGGGACAGCAGGTGTGTGGGAAATGGTAGTGGCTTTTCACTCTTCTAAATGCAGGAATCTGGGAAGGCTATTAATTTACTGCCACGGGCTTATTGTTGCCTCTTTCGGTGGGGAAAAAGGTGTAAAATAAGGGGTTCTGACTTTCATTCTTTATATTAAAAAAACCAACCTAGGGCTTGCTAATTTCCCTTGATGAAAATTTTAGGGGAAAATTCCCTTATAGACCTACTTGCTGTGCAGAGCCACGGGCTGTATAGGAGGAACGTCTGGCTTCTCAATTCATAAAGACTACTGCCCCCAAAGCGCTTCTCAAAAGAGCTATGATTCATATTCTGCTTTATAGAGTTAATTAAAAATCTTGAAGGAGACTGAAAACATTTCATCAAAGCAAAGATATTTAATTATTATTATTACAGATAAAGAATGAAGCACTCTCAAGCTATAGTGAAGACTCCGAGTCTCACTGCTGGTTTGAGTATAGACCTAATTAATACTGAGGAGTATAATCTGCTCCTTTATAAATTCTGACATGGTGGCTGCCCTTTTGGTTGAAAAGCTTAAGTGTATTGTAAGCAACATGAGCTAAGTTTGTCAGTGGGATGTATTCAGGAGCTTTACACTAAATATCAGGTGAAGTCCGAATCACAGCCTTGTAGCAACCCGTTATTAAACTTTCTTTTTAGACTTCATGTATCTATCATATGTTCATAACATATATTTCCTTCTTTTCCACCACCAAAGATGTTATTGCAGGATGTGTTGTGAGTGCTGTATAAAAGTGAATTTAGTAACGCTTATTTACTGTGCATTTCAAGTGGCAATTCTAAAGTCTCAGAATTTCAAAATACAAGACACACCTCAGTGAGTAGTTTTATGAGATTTTATTTTGATTTATTTGGTGTGTACAGCATTGTCTTTTGTCTCTACTTTGTATCAACTTTATGGATTCTCACAACTGTATTTTAATTCCCATACTGTAATTTCAAAGTGAACTTAAAGGGCAATGTCATTTCCTTGCTAATGAAAACAAAAGGTGAGAAGACAGAAAAAAGAAAGCAGTGCTTTTAAAACAATAATTACTCTACAGTTATTTCAACTTTCATTAGCTTTTATACTAGCAAAAGGTCTGGAAAGACAAGTAGGAAGCCAAACCAAAATATTCTGCTATTACAGTGCTCCTTATAAACTTTTTCAAGTTTCAGACATCTACATGTAACCAAGTGTAGAGGTGGCAGCTCCTTCTTACACTACTGCTGCTTTGTCGAGCTAATTATCTGAATTTTTAACAGCTGCTTTTGACTAGTAATTGCATGATACTATGGCTACTCTGCTAGTTGTACATAAACTAGATAAATGAAGGCATAAAGGTATATGTAGCCAAGCTACAATAAGTGAAATAGAAATACACGATTAAGTAAAAAAAAAATCGGTACATTCCTTAGACAGTCATGTTACAGTTGCTGAATAATTAAAATTAAAATAATTATCCAACACGGAAATGGACTGAGGAATTTAGTGTAGGAATAAATTAAAATATGTATCTATCTACAGTTTGGTTTACTTTGGCATACTTGGTAAAGACTGTCATTTATATAAACAACTGTGGCAGAGGTTTGATGTCAACTCTATTGCCTAACATTTAAGGCTTATCTGGAAGTAAAAAGTAAGTACAATTCCAAATTGTTTTTCTGGGTCTCTCTCTTCCATGGTAATTGCCACAACCACTGATCATAATCTTAAGGGTGGGCTACTCTGTCACTTAAAACTTTGAATATTTTAAAAAGCAAACAATCACAATTATGTTTGAGGGAAAACTAAGTATTATTACATACACATACATTGAGTTCAAGACACTTTCACCAAATTAAGCACCGCAGAGACTATAGATGTTTATCTGCCTACTATCTGAATCCTAGTCAGTCTGAAATGCTGAACTGTTCATAGTAGTACTGAATACAATCACTAAGCAAGTATAGAAATTTAAAATATTAGGAAACTTTTTTTAGGTTTCTATTTTAAATTCAACAATCCTGAGTTGAACTTAAATGTTGCCTTAGTCACCAACTCTTTCTTCTAAATTTAGCTTTACATCTGTAGAGGGAAAAAACATAATAAAAGATGGGATTCAAGGAGTAAAATGTGAGAGGATACCAGAGGTTGTGATATAGATGTAGAAACCAGAATTACAGTAAAAATCATACTAGAAGATGAGAAAGCCCTGATAGTTATATACAACCAATATTCTCATAGATGCAAGGTTTGTTTGGATGTTAGATGTTACATGGTGTGCGATTTCTGAATCTGTGCATTTACTTTGTAAGACTTAAACAAGCTTCTTTGATATAAAGAAATCTCTGAGAGATTTGATTTGCCAGATTCCAATAGAGATGAGGATTAGTGTTTGTACAATAGCCCACCACAAAATATTGCTGTTGGTTTCTTCACTTGTCTTCCGAAATTTTTCTTCGCGCTCCTAAAGAAAAAACGAAAAATATAATTATTACTTTGCACCATCTGTATATTTCATGCTGCTGCCCAGGCAGCTGGACAGGTATCCCACTTCTGCATAACAGTGAACAAACACTTTTTTCATGTCAATAAAAATTAAAGTTTGTTCTTATCCTTAAAGTGGGTATCTTCACAAATCAAAACTGAGAAGCAGATACACTGTACTCTGGAATGGAAAGGCAAACAGAGTTTCCTTTGTTCACGATATGTACATTGTACTAAGTATTAGTACAGTCTTAAGCCTTTTTAATGTCTCTTCCACATTTCAGTCAAGAATCTTTTTGCAGCCAAATTTATTTTTTTAAGAAACTGGTTGATATATAAATGCAGTTTGACTGCCTGCATGTGTATAGAAAAATGAAGACAATGGCTGTACACGTGTCAAGAAAGGCTTTATTTCTAACTGCATGGAGATATATAAATATACATTCAGTCATTTCCTTACCCACTTCAGTAAAGTTTATGCAGGCAGACCCGCATGGAAACAACAGCTGGCAACATTACTGGTAATGGTACCTGCCGCCTGCTCAGCTGCTGTCACTGACTCTGACCAAGAAAACTATATTTGGAAATTCCTGTTTTAAAATAACACCTGTAGTTGCAAGCATGAGTTCATGGTGATTAAATAGGGGTTTTTTATGTTACAGTTTAAAAATATTTTGAAAGGTAATGTAGGCTATATTTGTTAAAGATCCATAGATTTTTATGAGTTAGCTAAAAATAACACTGCAATTGAAAAATGAACCTCATTATACTTTGTAAATCAATAACTCTATGTACAATATTTTTGACAGTTCTATTAGGGAACATACATACTCTTTCATAGTTTTGTTCTTTGGATATGTGATGAACTTGCTCAATTAGATGTTCTAGTCTAAAATTAACTGCATTCACTTTGTCTTTGGCTTGAACAACAGATTCATCCAAAAAATGTTCTCCAACTCTAATGTCCAAATGGATACGCTGCAAACAGAAAAAAATATTAACATTACTGTGTCTTCTGCATTTTCAAAGTTCCTTAGAGAAAAAGAAACAACAGATAATTTCCCATTAAGCTCAGTACAGGAAAAAAGTTTTAATTGCTTATAGAAATCCTTCCTAAAATGAGAATCACGTGAGATACAAATTTAAAATCTTCACTACTTTTAGGACATCATTTTATGCTAGTATTGATTCAACCACCATGCAAATATTTCCCTGGTTTTGTCCAAACTAGTTAGAAAAATGAGCACCATTAGGACTGCTCATTTTATCTCACATTCCATCCTAATATTGCAGAAATTACATTCTTCAGTAGTACTGCAGGCAACTTTTTCTGGATGCACATCTATGTTTCCTCCACTAACAGTTAGGAATATAAGGCTAGAAGGAGACCAGCTACATCATTAATTGCAGTCCATCATAGTTATTAAAGAAGAACCACCCATAAGGTATCTGTTTTGTTTCCCACACACAGTTTAACTTGTATGAAATACCTGCCAATATCCTACAAACTGTTGTATGATCTGTAGCAAAACTGCCCTAAACCTGCCAAGCAGTAGACCCATAGAAAGAAAAGGGAAGAAAGCAACTTGGCAATATTATGCGACTTATTTTGGTATGAATGAAATATTTTACTAGTAGAAGAAAGTTCTAGAAGCCAACTTGTACTTGAGAAAATAATAAAAAAAAAGGTTTTGGCCAAACATTATCTGTAAAAATCCTAGAGCTTGTTATAACCACAATAGAAATCTGGCCTACTCAGACATCAGCCACGAATGAAGAGCATGTCTCCTTTCAGCTCTATTGGAATCAGCTGACTGAACATCCAGAATTCCAGCTCCCAGACTTATGGTAGCTTTTGTCCTTTAATTTATTAAACTTTGGTTTGAAGCAATTCAAATAACCCCTACTGCATCTGGTTCTTATAGAATACTTCTTAAAGATTTAACTTACCTAAAGAATGTTTTTCCTTTTGTGATCTTTATTTCTGTAGAAACAATTATAAAGAGCAGTATTTCCTTCTTTTTACTTCTCTGTTCTTAAGCTAAACAAACCACCTTATTTAATGTGTTCTATTAATCTTGTCTTTCCCTGCATCTGTTCACTTTTAAATAGGATGACCAGAACTGTACATCATGCATGCAGCATGTAAAATGGTATTAATGTACTTCCATCTACACTACATAAAATCTCCTGGTGTAACCTCAGAATTACATTCAAGGTGTGTAGGTAACTATGAGGAACCAGTACTTTATCCCCCTTACTCTCTCCAGTTGATGAGCTTCACAAAATTTTTTATCATTAGAACCTAAGTGCTTTTGCAATATGTATAATTATTTTTCCACTCATTTCCATTAAGCAATCCATAGGAATGGCTACTTATTCCAGTGTCATAATCTCACTTCTTACTGTCAAGTCTCCTCGGTTCTGGGTCACCTACATCTTTCCAAAATTTCATCTAGGATGAAATTTGGTCTACCTCACTTAACACATTTACAAGATGTTTAGGTCTGGCTGGTTATATAACTCCTTTGCGGCCAACTGGGGAAAAAAACAGCTCTAGAGAGTAATTCTTCCCATTCCAACTGTGTTTTGAGAAGAGGCATATAGATAAAATTCTCAAAACTGTGTTTATGAAATTGTTTGATTGTTTGTTGATATAGATTAGAACCATGATATCAGCTCTGATAGCTGCTTTTTTTTTTTTCAAAATCTGTATTCATTGCTAGTACACTATATCAAGTATGCTAATATATTCTTAAACTGAATATCTTTCAAAAAGTAAAATCTCAAATTTTCTTCAGGAATTCATTCTAAGTTCATGAGGACATGGAATGTGTTTATGACAAATGCTTGTGTTAATCAATTTTAGGTATTTTTTTATGAACCAAATACTTGTTCTGATTGATAAGAATCTTTCATATTCAAACATTACAGTGTCCTTTCACATTCAAACATGAAATCACTCTATGGTTATTAATTTTGAGTCTTTAATCTTGACTTCTTAAATATCAGAACAGACTCTTTATCTCTTCATCATCATAACTGTAGACTTGTTTAATCAATAGGAAATTTTGAATTATCTACTTAAAGTTAGACCAACTTCTAATCTAATTTGTATTCTCTGCATTTTGTAAATTAATACTATTACAACAAAGAATGTTTAAGAAATACACCTACCAGTTTACTTCCTGCAAATGCTATAAATCTTGTGGAGTTAGACTGTAAACAGATAATATGCTCCCCAGACAGATGGGATGTAAAAGAAAATGTTCCTTGTGGCCCATACAGTTTTGATAATAGTACCTGTAATTTAGATATTATATATGTTGGATAAGTACATTATAAATATCAATAAAACAATCAGAAAACAGTGCTATGAATTGGATGTAAAAAGTAATCAATTAACTTCCTGGTACCATTAAACTTATCTCAATTTCAGAGTAGATTTAAAGAAAAATAAACAGTTTTAGCTCACAGTAAATATTGAAATGCTATAGATTTCTGCAATGTACAAAAATCAATGCTCTCTAAAGCATTTAAAGTATGAAAGCTAAAACTTTGTCTAGGCACAGAGATAAGTTGTCCGTTGCTAAAAAAGTTCAGGACCTCATGGCAATGCAGGCATTTGCTATGCATGATGTAATCTTGCCTCATAGTAATCTTGACTTTTGCAATTTAGTTCAGCATCAGTCTTCCTTTCTGCTGCTCAAGTACATTCTGTACCTTCATAAACAGGAGAAGAACCTGAGGACTGGAGGAAGGTAAATATAACTCCAGTCTACAAAAGGCGCAAGAAGGAGGACCTGGGAACTACAGGCCAATTAGTCTCACCTCCGTCCCTGGGAAGGTAATGGAGCAACTTGTTTTAGATGTCATCTCCAAACATCTTAAATCATTGGAAGTGGTCAACACAGACTTGCCAAAGGTAAATCATGCTTGACCAATCTGATAGCCTTCTATGAGGTTATGACTGGATGGCTGGATGAGAGGAGAGCAGCAGATGTCATCTATCTTGACTTCAGCAAAGCTTTTGACACTGTCTCCCATAATATCCTCAACAGGAAATGGAGGAAGTGTGGGCTAGATCAGGGGGCAGTGAGGTGGATTGAGAACTGACTGTGTGACAGGATTCACAGGGCTGTAATTAATGGAGCTGGGTCAAGTTGGAAGCCTGTAACTAGTGGTGTCCCTCAATGGTCAATGCTCGGTCCAGTCGTGTTCAACATATCCATCAATAACCTGGATGAGGGGACCAAATGTATCCTCAGCAAGTTCACTGATGATACTAAACTAGAAGGGCTGGCTGACAATCCAGAGGTCTGTGCCACCATCCAGTGTGACCTCGACAGGCTGGAGAGCTACGCAGAGAAGAGCCTAATGAGGTTCAAAAAGGGCAATTGAAGAGACCTGCACCCAGGAAGGAAGAATTTCAGGCAGGGGCAGATCTGTTGGGAAGCACTTCTGAGGAGAAGAATCTGTGAGTCATGGTAGATAGTAAACTATCCACAAGCCAGAAATGTGCCCATGTTGCCAAGAGGGCCAGTGAAATTCTGGGATGCACAGGGTAGAGTCTGGCCAGAAGATCAAAGGAGGTCATTCTCCCCATCTACTCTGCACTGGTGAGGCCACAACTGGAATGCTACCTCCAGTTCTGGGCTCCCCAGTTCAGGAGACACAGAGAACTACCAGAGAGAGTTCAGCATAGGGCAACAAAGATAATGAAGGGATTGGAGCATCTCCCTTATGGGGAAAGGCTGAGAGAGCTGGGACTCTTTAGCCTGGAGAAGAGAAGGCTGAGGGGAGACCTTATTAACGCTTACAAGTATCTGAAGGGTGGGCTGAAGGAGGATGGAGACGGGCTCTTTTCAGTTGTTCCCAGTGACCGGATGAAGGGCAAAGGGCACAAGATGGAACAAAGGAAGTTCCATTCAAATTTGAGGAAAAACTTCTTTCTGGTGAGGGTGACAGAGCAGTGGAACAGGCTGCCCAGGGAGGTTGTGGAGTCCCCTTCTCTGGACACCTTCAAGCAGTCCTGAGTGCCTGGATGCAGTCCTGAGTGATATGAACTAGGCAACCCTGCTTTGGCAGGGGAGTTGGACTAGGTGATCTCTAGAGGTCCCTTCCAATTCTGACAACTCCATGATTTTACTTGATTAATGGACTGAGATTTTTTTAAAATCTATCCTACTTTCTCAGTTATCACCATTCTTAATTACTCAGTTTCCCAAATCCAGTAGTAATGCACACACATCATTATCAAATATTGTCATTTAATTTAGTTTGATAGAAATCAAAAGGTGCTTATACCTTGTGACATGAAAACACTGATCTAGCCAGTAGGCTGTAGATTTTCTTTTTCCCCAAAAGTGTTTATTATTTTTCAGGTAGTGCTGCCTATCAGTGCTAAAAGTCAACTCATGAATCCTACAGAAATATTTGTAAAGCATATTCACCTCTGCAGAAGGAGTTGTGACAGTTACAAACATTCCCAAACCAGGAGCAGATTCAAGAAATTCTTGTTTATGTATATCCCAACGTTGTACTTTGTAATTCCCTGAATAAAAACATAGATAAAAATTTGCTAAATAAAACATATCTTAATATTAAACATCCTTATTGCTTTTCCAACAAAAAATATAGAGATAAATGATTAACAATAAAACAATATATGTATTTCATGCTTATGATTAAAATTGCTCAGGGGGCACTTTATAACAGCATGAAATACAATAAATTTCTACTATACTAGATAATGTTCTAGAATACTACAAAAATAATGATTAACAAGTAATACTTTCTGATTACTCCTAATGCTCTGGCAACATTAGGATTGGCATTGTACTTCCTGTCTTTCACATTTATCACATTATTCATAAAAATATTATTATATATTAATTTTAGTATTCTATTTTGATCTTACATTTACAGTCTTGTAGGTGATTTTAATGTGCTTGTGATATCCCAGGTGAAATGGAACTTCACGTACATCTCAAATTGATTCTTTTCAGACCAGAGATAATCAAAAAAGCAACTCTCCCATTCATACAGGGAAAATCATGTTATTGAAATGTTGCTATGAATGAGGAAATCAGTCAGAATGTATAGAAGCACACATTGAGGCAGCAATTCCACTGCTGTAGAATTGGGAAACATACTTTCTCTGCCTAGCCAGTTAAGTACACTGGAAACACACGTTTCTTTGTGTGATGGATACACACAATGTGTGAGGACATTTTTTAATTGATTTTCAGTGTGCCCTCTTTCTTATCACCAAGTCTTGCCATATTTATCAATCACAGATTTTTCTGTTACATTGCAAGCGATCTTAATTATTGCATAGGTTAGATCATCCTATAGCATTGATAAGTACCTACCAATTACCAACGTGTCTGTGGGAATATCTTCGATTATACATTTTTCTTCCCTTTCTCCACTGTGAAAATATAAAGCAAGTGAAAAAGAAATCCAAAAGTTCATAAGAAATCCTATTAATTGGCTGTTCATGGTTTATACATATCCCAGTCACACTGCTTTTGAAAATAACTATTTACAAATGTATGTAGTCCTGTGGTCCTTGTTTGCTGATTATTTGTGTATTTTTGAGGGAGAAAAAAAAAAAAAAACCTGTGAGAAAAGGCAGCTGGTGGTTACACATTTATAAATAACTGCAGTATGTTCTGTAGAATGAGATAACATGAAAAAGATAACTTGTAAAAAGCTTTCTTCATTCCCAGCATCTATATTAAAATTTTATTTTATACACATAGAAGAATATGAAACTGGAAAAGACCTCTCAGGTAATTGAAATCAGTTCCCTAGATTACTCTAAGCAACTACATTGGCCATCTCTTTCCATAAACTGCTCAATTACCAAATTTAATGAACTTGTTATCTTATATTTCCCATTTCTTCTGGCTGATTATTCCAGAACTTCATTCCTCTTTTATTAAGAAATCCTGTCATTTCCAACCTAAATTTTTGGATTGAAAATTCCCTTGCTAGAATTTTACCAGCATTTAATTTGCTTGAAAAGGTAATAGTTGGATTTTACCTTGTATTGTGTTTTTATATAGTTGTCAAATGTTCAGCTGCAAAAGTTATATCCTGAACCCTAGGCACACAGGAAAGCATCAGGACTAGCCCTTTTCCTTTATTTTTCAACACCTTCTCTGAAGTCTTCTTTCAGTTTCCTCATAGAATGTCCCATTTGCATTTTCCCTTTTGCATTTACTGTTATTTGGTGACACCCATTTATCAGTAAATGAAACTATGTTGGTTTCCTAGTTATCAAGGAAGGATGGACAGCAACTCATTCTCCATATTTGTAGTGTAAATACCTAAAATTTCATGATGGTAACTCTTAATGGATTATTTCCCATCTGCTGGTTTACTGTCCTTCACTGCACCTGCTATTTTTATCGTCTCAATAAAAATATCTTTATCTAACACTGACACAGTGACTCACAACCATCATAAATTCATTACATTCCACAGCATGAAGTATCTTCACAGAGTGTTTATTCACCTCCAACAAAATGCAACATCCCTATACTGACAAAGAAATTGTCAAAAACGAGGAGCCTCGACTTCTTAAACGCTAATTGTTTTTCTTTTACTACTTATGGTAAAAGACAAAGGGATACAAATGGCATCTCATGGCCATTGAACCCTTCGGAGTCTCAAGGGTGATATTAGGAGTGCATTACTACTTCAGTATTTATCCATCAGAAATAATTTTAGATTATACAGAGTTTGCTCATATAAATGGACTCTTGCCCCTCCACCACAGGGAAATCTTGACTGACATGCACCTGCATAAATTCTCATGCCATACTCTACCTGCAAGAGTCACAGATTTGTCTGCAGATTGTGAGCTCCTTAAGCAAGCACCCTTTCACCTTTTCATTAACTACTTGAGGTTTCAAAAATTCCATGTTCCAGCACCCAAGGTGTATAAGAGGATGCCACTTTATCCTTCATTCTGCCCAGACCTCTTGAGACGGACACCTTGCTTCTGTACTTTTGGCTAGCAAATGCTAACATAGTAGGGCTGCTAGATTTCAAACAAACAACAAAAAAGTCATCCTCCAGGTGATTAGGTCATTGTGCAACATATTGAGAGCTTTTTGTCTGAGGCATTCACAGTACCTGTAAGTTACCATGGACGCATGGTATATACATATATACACATCTTCAGCTGGCATTCCTACCTACTAGGAGATAATAGGAAGAGCTTTCAAGCTTTCATGTGTTTACAGCTAACTGTCCTCAAATTCCTTAAGGTACTGGACAAGTTGTTCTCAGTAATGAGGTACCTTATTCCACTATGGGAATTGAATTTTGTGTTCACAGGTTTTTTAGGACCACAGTTCAAGACTATGGTTATTTTTTTTTTCTTTTGCACTTACCTTTAATAGTGTCTTCCATTCTGCAAGTATCAAGGCATCAAAGATGATTCTTCATACAAAACATTCTTGTTTAAAATTTTTGTTTTACAAATCCATTTCAAGTTTCCTCCAAAAGTGTTTTCTAAGATTAGTTAACCTGGAAATTAACTTACCTGTTTCCTTCCATAAATCTCATGTATTTAGGACCGTAGCATGGTGACTGCCGGCCACTGAATGCAAGGGAAAGGGAAAGAAGAGCTTCTCCATGTTTCTTTGCTGTCCCAATTTTTTTAAGGCAAATCCAAGACTGTGCTGAAAGGAGAAGCTAAAAGGCTTCCACAGAGGGATCACCTACCTCACTAATCAGTTTAATAAAGATGCATTATGAGAAATGTGTTCTATCATTAAATTGCACTTCACTAGAACTCACTATATCCACAGCCTTGTCAAAAAATGTCTCCATCCCCGGTGTAATTGCAAAATGAATACCTGGAACTATATTTATGGCAAAACATTATACTCCCACAAGGGCATCCTTAAAGCATATTTCCTATATTTACCAAGCTCTCCTGAAGTCACTTCTTACAAAAAAACCCATACCTAAGTAACTGACTAGATAGGAAGCTTCTGCCTGAAGCAACTTGCAGTGACTATTCATGTATGTGAACACTCAAACAGAGAAATTATTTATCAATAACCGGAGTTTCCTTTTACATATGCACTTCCCATTCTCCTCCACCTCTCCTTCTCACCCCTTGACTGACAGTGTCCTTTGGAAAACTTTCAGCTTCAGTTATTTGTCTAAACACTGGGACTGCTCTACTATCAAATCATCTTATAGGATTGAAATCCTAGTTTTGGGTCATGTATACAATTACAGATGCAGATGCTCTTTTACTGGATCTAGCCCTTTAGTTCTTCTGGACATTTTAAGAAGCAAAACTCTAGTGTTCAGAGAACTTCCAGGAAGGTTCCTCTGAAGATACCTTGTGGTTTGTGGGTTTGTTTTCCCTAAGTTTTAATTTTGACTTGCATCTGTTTTCTGCCCAAGACCTGTATTGAATTTGAACATATATCAATATATGTCTAGCTTGCTATGATGGTGATAACTGTGAAAATACATAGTGTATATATACTTGGGTCCAGAGCAGGGCCATGAAGATGATTAGAGGGCTGGAGCACCTGTCCTATGTGGATGCCTGAGAGAGCTGGGGTTGTTCAGACTGCAGAAGAGAAAGCTCTGGGGAGACCTTACTGCAGCCTTTTACTTAAAGGGAGCATACAGGAAAGATGGGGACAAACATTTTAACAGGACCTGTTGTGATAGGACAAGGGGTAATGGCTTTAAACTAAAAGAGGGTAGATTTAGACAAGATATAAGGAAGACATTTTTGACAATGAGATTGGTGAACAGGTTGCCCAAAGAGGTTGTAGATGCCCCATCCCTGGAAACATTAAAGGGCAGGTTGGATGGGACTCTGAGCAACCTGATCTAGTTGAAGATGTCCCTGCTTGTTTCAGGGGAAGTTTGACTAGATGACCTTTAAAGGTCTCTTCCAACCCAAACTATTCTATGATTCTAAATAAATGTAACACAAAAGAAAACATAGAGTGACTAAACATTAATATAAAATGAAGAAAGAAAAAAGTGAGAAGGTGGAGAAATTAACTAAATGCAAAATATGAAAATTGTGATGTAATAACAGTATTTTCATTATAAAATAGAAACAGTGAAACTTTAAAAAAATAGATATGAAAAAAAGAGTAAGTGAAACAATTTTAAAAATGGTCAGCATTGTGAATCTGAAGAGTGCAAGATTTAGAAATTCATATATTTAGTTCTCACTACTGTGCATTTATCAGCATTTGCAGGACCAACTCAGTCTAGCCTGATAGTTTCAAATATCTTTGGGCCTTTGCAAGATTTATCTCCAGAAAAAAAAATAAAAAGAAGCATTTTAAATATTTCAACTCTACAGAGAATACAGTGTGCTCCTTAAAGTACATAACACATTTTCTGATATTTGGCATATTCCAAAAAGAAACTACTCAAGTCAACGTCTCCTGTTCAATGTCTATACTGTATATTTGTATAATTGCAGTGTGCTGTAAAAGTTCTGCGGGCTGACTGTTAACATATTCTATTGAATAGTGTGATTCCAAAATCCTTCTCCTTGTTGGTAGCCGCAAGTCATTGAAAGTCACGTTACCTTCATTTTATAGTGGTTATTTGAGTATTAAAATGCAGTTGGGAACAATTTCTGACATACTGTGTTTTGTTATATCTGTGTATACCTCAATTTTGTATAATATTAAAACATTGGTGAGTTTTGTCTGTAAAAAGGTTACAATGACACAAATAGCAACAAATACATTTAAAGAAACATGGACACATTTACTGCCTAAATAAAGACAACAATATCATTTATTTCATGGTCAACAGTGTTAACTTTGAGAGAGGGACACATGCCAAGAATCAGTCAGTTTTTAAATCTCAGCTAATATTTCTACTAGTATCCACACCTCTGATTTTTTCTAATAATTTTGTTGGCCGAGTGTCCTCATGACAGATATTCTTCTCACTTTTGAGGAAAAAAAAAAAAAAAAGACTTTTTCATGTATTCTTAAATCTCAAGACAAGTTTACTCAGTTATATTTTTTTCTTAACCACACTGCAAACTCTGATTTATTTAAGTAGTTTCTGAAGAAATGCATGTTAAACATCTTTAGAAAGACAACAAAACTGCCAATAAATTATAAAAACATAATTTAGAGAAAAAATTAATTGGTAGGTATAAATAGCTGTGGATCAACAAATAACAGTATTTAAGAATGTTACTAGTTTAGGTTTTGTAATTAGGTTTTTACATATGTGAAGTATAATCTCTCCAAATATCATATTTTCTACCACTAGAGGGTACTCCAAGAACTTACAGTGTATTTATAGCAAGGATTAATTTGGGGTTTTTTGGTCTGTAAATAATCGTGTACTGTTGTCATACTAAACAATAGGAATTTAATTGCCCCAAAATCTTGACATTAAACAACAGTTTTCAAAACCAGTCTAATATACCTTTTCAGCACAATAATGCAGCATATCTGAATTATAAGGAACATTGACTGATATGTAGTTTAGATTTCGTTAAACTAATCCTACTTTTAAATTATCTAAATTATTATCTTTTCTTTATTTCAGACACAATTTTCTGGTTCACATCCTGTTTCTTCATCCAAATTTGGACAAGGCATTCCATTATTGGCAGGATGAAGAAGTACAAAACGAGTTCTGATCTTGGTCCCTGTTTTTCTGCAAGGACCTCTACAGAGACCCCAGGAAGACCATTGTGAAACCTCACAGTCCAGTGGCGTTTCTGCAATATACAACAAAAAGAAAGGTAACTTCACATAAATTGGTGTTTCAGGCAAATACATAGTTGGCAACGCATTAAGGAATGATGATAATATAATGTCTTTTCTTATACAAAAATACATGTGATATTAATAAAATCCATATGTTGTCTCATAAATAAAAATGTCTGTTTTCATCTCCTAAGCTCATTGACACTGATATTATTATCATTATTATTATTATTGCAGTCTGGAGACTGTTTGTGGTACTATATCAATACTGCAGCATGTTTTTTATTGAATTGAAAATATAGAATTCCTATCAAAGAGAACTACACCTTAAAAAATGCATTCAAAAGATTGCAGTAAAAATATTTACTGTCAATTATGTAACTTGTTTGCTTTTTCATTGCTTACTAAAATACTGGAATTAAAGCTATTCTCTGTTTTATTTAGGTCCATTTATATTTCTTTGCAGGTAGATATTGTTCCTGTAGCTGTGCATATCAAATTCCATTTAATTTTTGTTCCAATTTGCTTCAGAAATAAAGAAAAGTTCCATTTTTTTTAATCACTACATTATTTTGCTATTGTTTGGTAATGTACATTGCAGTTCCCTTTGCCAATGAAGATACTCTGCTCCTAGAAACTTTTAAATACTAAAAGGGCTTTCAATATAGTTTTCATTTATTGCAAGAAAAGCAGTCAGCAACTCTAAAGTACTTTTCATAATGTATGCTTCCATTGAAAATATCTTTCATTAAAATACAGATGACTATTCCTTAGCAGGTTAAACAAAAATATTGCTTGTCACAGAAAACTGCATCACAGCATTTGAGAGTAAAAAGTGTGCAGAAAACCAGCTTTATATGCTGTACTAAATTTGTGGCCTCTGGTACAAATTTCTGGTATTACAGTGGAACTCACCACTTCCATTAAGATCACTCATTCCCAGGTTTCTAGTGGGAATGAAGGACACAGACTGGTAATTAAATCTGTCCTTTTGATTATGGAATATGTTTTGAACAGACTTATTTACTGGTTAATATACAATAAAGTGGGGATATAGGATAACAAAAAAAATATTTTATAAATGCCATACTTTAAATGCATCATTTTAAATCTATATCCTAGAGAGGGCCAAATATTCCTTTCAAATATTGTGGGAAAGGCATAAGACTGAAAAGTAGCATTCACTATGTATGTGTCATGTTTACTAAGAGAAATACTATAAAACACTAGTAATTGATAGAGAAATGCATTTATTAAAGTATAAATCATGCATAGTGAGGTGACCTTAGCACAGAGTTAGAGGCATACAATCTTCAGACTTTGGAGAAACTCTTCTTGGAACATGGCAGCTATCCAGGAATATGTTGGGGATTTAGCCTATTGCTGTCTCTAAAATAGTATTTAGGATGCCAGTCTCGTTATTCTTAACCTTCCTCTTACAATTTCTGAGATACTGGATAAGTGTAAAGATAAAATCTCAGTGGGCACTGTCCTACTGCTATCTTTTTCACTTAGAGAAAATAAAGGATTTGTCAATTTGTAGATTTGAAAATTACCCTTCAGATTGACTTGAGTCAGTAGTTTGTATGTCTTCCTACCTAAACAAGGTTATTAACTAACATTTTTAACAAAAGAAAAACGAGAGAGAACATTATTTTTGTTCTTGTCAGTATGTATGTTTCTGTCCAAATATGTCCAAATGAATTTAATTATATCAGTTCTTATTGCAAATAAATATCAAGCCCTCTGACACAGAAAGAGACAGCAACAATAGTTCCTTTGCTCCATTGAAACGTAAAAGCTTAAGGATGACTATTTACTTCAAAGCTGCCAAGATATTGTGAACTCTGGCAAAATGTTGATTATTTCTTATAAATTTCACTGATCTATGCTACGCTAATCCTTGGGTGACCCTCACTGTGGATGTAACAGAAACCTCTGAACCACAGTTCAAACATGAAATCTCTTCCTTATTCTTTCAGCAATTCTCTTTTATGTCAACTGGCTTGTTTTATTTACCATGTGTGAGTCTGGAAACTATTCCTAAGCAGATAGAATATTCTACCTAATCACCTGTTTCATCTACACCATCTGCCAGATTTCCACATATTTTCTGTATGAATGGAAATAACAGTACTGATCAAATGAAACTACTAATCTCTTACCTGAGACAGAATCTATTATTTCATTGCTTTTAGCTGGAAGATTAAAATAAGGTGCAGGAAGACCCAGCTGGTTTTTCCTTAATTTTACCATTGTTACTTGAGCGATAGGTGGCAAAATTTTGAGTTTGGGATAATAAAATGAGTTTGCTGGGTGACTTGGAGAGGAACAAGTGATCTGTGAAATAAAAATGGGAACCTTAAGAAACTACGTCGTATTAGTAAGATGATAACTGTAAAGTTACATTTACACATCATGATAATGTTTTTTGGCAAGTGAAATGCCTATAACCAGTTTCTATGAACCTCAGTTCACAGAACTACTGCTGGCAATCCCAGAATTTTTATTCAGAATCGTGCCAACCTTTGCATAGAGGCCTGTGGTGGGAGGTACCAAAAACAGAGTCATTTATGGAATGGTTTGATGGGATGAAGTGGATGTTACTACAAGGAAGAATACAAGAATATTAAATAGGTATGCTATAGCAGCTGTCATATGGATATAGGAGGCCAAATATATTGTTCTCCAGCTTCTCTGGAGAACAATACATTTGTTCTTTCCTTTTCTCATTACTCATTACACAGCAATTGGCTCTAGAAAAACTGACTTAAAGAAAGGACTTATAGCATTCAAAATATTTGAACCAAAATACTCTGTTCCCCATCAATCTTAAATGAAAAAAGCAAAGTCTGAGGCACATAGAGTACTGAACAAGCATAAGACATTGAAGATGGGATCACTGCAGTACTGATGGAGAAATTCTCTGCTTTTCCTTGTAACTAAAACTCCTCCCCACGTCAATATTCACTGCTAAAATTGTCTGTTTAGGTACATATTTAGTAATGCTAGGACATTTTTGAATAGCTTTCTCTTCCTGGTGTTTTAAGAATTGTTAAAAATAATCTAAAAATAGTCAGCTTTTTACAGAAAAGACTTAAATATAGAGCCAAATTTTCACGAACCATGTTCATTTACCTAATAAATTTGAAAGATACAGAAAATAAGCAAAAATAGTAATGTTATCAGCTATGCAATAAATCCATATGGAGAAAGCACCAGCAATCTCAAATACTGAAATGAGCTTCACAAACGTCTCTTGTGTAGTTATAGGATAGTTCTCTTTCAAAGGGCGGACTCAAAACCTGCAGGTATGAAGTGCTAAACTAGGAATATACACCTACCTCTGTAACTGTGTCTTGTGGAATAGTGGCAAAGTTTGGGGAGGAAAACGTGAAACCACTATCAGTTCCAGCATCATATGGAAATAAATCTACTGATACTTCTTCCATCCAGTGGTCTCCTTCACAGAGATTTAGGCTGTCAATACCCACAAACCAATCAGGGCTCGGAACAATTCGTACAACAAATGAAACCTAATGAAACAAAATGATCCATAAGGATTGAATCACTTACTTTGAAATATTCCGGGTCTGCTCATAGTACTTTTAATTTAAAGTTTTTGAAATACATATTATTATGTTCTTCTACTTTATAGAACCTGCACAGTGCTTCCTGAAATGTGACATGCTTTTTAGTAACTACATAATGCTGTTCCTACAAGTGAGAACTCAAATCTTTAATTTTGGGTGCTAGTGACATAAAATAAACTTTTAAAATTAATATGTACATTTACTTACTAAGGGATGTCTTGAATGCACTTCTAATTCAGTGGAGGTTTGTCCTGTACCACTGGAAATGGCAGGAGCAGAGAAGATTCCATGTACACTCTGAATTTTCTCTCCAGCTTCTTCTATTTCTTTCATTAATACCCATGCTTCACCCTTTTCAGCAAAATCACGTACACCATTGCTGGCATATTCATTTTTTTTCCACATGCTGTAGTCAGAACTATGAGTAACACCTATTTGAGTGAATACATGGCATGACATAAAAGTCTGGTTTAGATTCTCCCTATTTCTTTAATTTCTCTGTTTTATTTCTGAGGTTAAGAAAAATGTGTATAAAAATGAGTGAACACTAAAACATTTGGCTTATCACTGTTTATTTCAGCTGCAGCCAATTGAAACAGAAGTCAATTGAAAACAGTTGTAGGTTTTTGAAAGCACTGTGGAAACCTCAGTTTCTGCATTTCAATTTTAGTAACTTTGGCTATTTTTTCATTTGTACGAGTTATCTTAAAATTGACTATTAAGAAGAAAAGATCTTAGCCACCGAGAGGTTTATCTGTTCTTCAAACGGCACATACTTGACTTACCTAGCATTGATGACCACTGTGCTGGGGGCCTATAAAGTGGATACTGCTTAGGGAAAGCAGTCTGACTCCATTTCCCTGTGAAGATTATGCTGTATTTAGCAAGTTCCTCTGCTGTGCAAATAGAATCATCACCCACAGGCAAGGTGCTGGCATAGCCTAGTATTGTTACAAATAATGTCCAGATAACTTTACAGGAGCGGTAGACAGCCTTCAGATTTTCCATTCCCTTCCACACAAAAAGAAAAAATTATGTTAACCATATTAGTCACTCTAAACTCCAAATTGAATAACAGTTACATAATAAGATGTAATGTACCATAAGTTATAACCAAAAAGAAAGCGTATATCTGAAACACTAAAAATTGTTATGCTTCTAAAAACATTATTATAATGCTTTCAGATTTGATATTTCCGTGCTATATACTGCAAATCTGTAACTCTACCTGGGACAAGTGTTTCTAATGAAAATGAAAATATCTTAACCTTGTCCATAGTACTACCTCTGAGAAAAATCTGTTTCTGATTTTCTTTTGAAATCTTATTAGAGTCACATCTTGAATTAATTAGAGTAGCAACTGTTTCTGTGGAAAACATTAGTGGCATATTTATTCTTCTAAAGATTAAATTGCAGGTTACTTTGCCAAAAGAAATGATTTATTTTAAATTTGCGTTCTACAAAGGCTGCTTTATGGCATAACATTTAAAGCCAAATACATTTCACATTATATACATTAATTTTCTGTCATAACTTGTGCATTAGAAATACATGGTAATTGCTTCAGATTGTTTAAGCTACACAGATGTTAAAAAACAATATTTTTAAAAGTTACTGTCATAGGTTGTGCAAATTTTGGTTTTAAATTAATATGGTAATTGCATCAGACTGTTGAACTCCAGCAATTATTTAAAATAACAGCCTTACAAACTTATTTTAAAATGCTTTTGTCTTTTTATAAAACTATACAAGTATAACTAAAATGCTATTAATATATTAATTTGTAAAAAGAGCTGTGCATACTCACTAAATATTTCCTCTGGAGTACTGGTAGGGGGAGAGCACCTGCTTTTGCTGGCAGCTGGGTTGGTCTGCAAGAGAAGACAGTAGGAGTCTTGCTATTTATGCCTGAAGAGGGTCCCTTTGGTCCAACAATTATTGAAATCTTTAGACTTTCCAGGTTTGCAAAAAGCATGCCATCTTCTTGTTTGCAGTCTTTTTGGATGGAATATCAGAGGTTTCCTATCTGTCAACTGATTCAGTTTCCTATCAGAAGACTGTGATGCCGAATAGACGAAATGCTTTAAAAAAATACCTTGGACTCTTAGTTCCAGTTTTCTGCTGCCTTTACAGTTCCTTGCTCTTATTAATGCCTCCAAGCTATACAAATGAACTGACTCCAACACTGAAATAGTTCTAGTGAATACACTTTAAATGAGAAGCATGTTTTCTTGTAAGTTTTATTGTCTGACAGATGCTCCTTCCAAACATTTACAGAAAGCTTGCTGACTCTCACACACCATATGTATGTGTTCAAATAAAAGGGGTGAGGCAGCTAAAAAAGTCAAGAGGAAAAAAAAGTTACATTTCATAATTGCACATACTCACACAGACTGTCTCCTGCAAATATGAACTAATTTAAAGTAGTACAGTGTATATTTTTGTGTTCTACAGTACCATATGCTGGATGATGAAAGGGCTCTGTAACATTGTGGTTTCTTTGGAAAGAGTGGTTTTGGGAAGCTCTGAGACTTTTCTTAGCTGTCTTCAGAGTAAAAACCCCAAATAAAAATCTTATTATTAAAGTTAAATCACACATACTCTGTAGCACAGTACATATACTTCCATCACTAAAATTATTTAAATTATCTATGAAAAATTGTGCATAATACAGTGAGCCCATTAAGAAATAATGTTTAATATGTGTTTTAAATTATTCTCTTTACCATCTTTCAAAGAGGGGAAAACAAGGACTTTGTGCCATGTGTTAACAAATGCTACTGTGGTTGATCAGTAAAGGAAGTTAAGTTCAAAAGTTTACAGTGAGCTATGAAGCAAGTGCTTCATTGAGTGTTCTTTTGAAATTGTGAGGAATGCCACTTAAGTACTTCCACAGATCTATAGTATGGTGGTACAACATATGGGGGGAAAAAAAAAACACTCAAACCAGTGATTTTCCAGATGAAGCTCCCAGGCCATCATAGGTAAGTGACACACTATTGTCCTCCAGGAGGGAGTTACCAAATAATCAGTTTGAGCTTTGTGTCACTTTAACTGAAAACTTACTCTGCCTGGCTGCCTGGCACCCCATGGTAAATCAACAAGAAAAGCGAAGAGATGAATAAACTGGGATGTCTGAATGGAATTTCCATTGATTTTTCTCCTGGCAAAATGAAATCTACCACAAATTTCAACATTCAGCTTAATCAGGAGTGGATGATGTTTCCAACCCATGCAGCCCTCTAGAAGAACTACACAAAAGTCCCATAAGTTTTAAAGTATATTGTGCAGAGCATCATTAAAATTACTTAAGGCTTACTTATTTAATACTAAGTAGCTTTAAACTTCAGTAGATTTTGTTATTTATCATCACAATTACTGAACCAGCTAACTTCACACATTGAAACATACTGTGACACTTCCAGAACATTTAAAATGAGAACAAAGCAATTTGCTCTGGATCTAGCACAGAATTATTTAATTTATCAGTCTAGCCTTTTCCTTTCGAAGAAAAATTAGTGCCAAAAGGCACATAACCAGACTAGATCATTCTGGTTCCATGACTGCATGGAATGAACGTATCCAGGAACAGGACAATGCTTTCAGGCTGCATAATTTGGCTCAGCTATTATAAGAAAAACTCACTAAATGATAAAAGAAACTGAATCATTGAAAGTCATTAATTTGGGAAGTCATTTGAGGTTTCTAAGTACATAGTAGACAAACAATCATCAAAAATCACAAAAGTTGTAACTGATTCTCCCTTTGAATAAGAGTGAAGCTTTGCAATGAGCATCCAAGAGGCTTTCCAGTTCTGCAATTCTGTATAATCAGCTTATCCTTTTTCTAGTTCTCCATTATTCCAATTTCTTGAGATTATCATGCTCTTTAATATCGGATATGCATTTAATGGCATGCAACTGAGACTAGATCTTTACTTTCCTACCTTACCAGTATGGGAATGAGAGACTTTGAAGCATTTTCATTTGGAAGAAAAAAAAAAGGAAAATGGATTATTTCCTTAATGGCTGCAGATACTTACAGGGAAACTGGATTCTAGTCCTTATTCTTGTTCTCTGATCCTGGTCCAGAATGGACATTTTCTTCATTATGATTCCTACTCTGGACCTTTCCCTTTTTTCAATGAGGGCTCTGCTGTGATAGATTTCTCAAGAAGAATTAAAATCTTCAGGACCCACAACCTCATTCTTATCTTTGCTGGATTCATAATTAAAATATTGGCAAAATGCCACAACTGTAAATTTTATTTAATTATCTTCTTTCCTCTCCCCACCCCCAACTCCCACTCCTATAGCTGAAGATGGGGGAAAACAGAGAAAAACATACCTAGTAGTATTGACAGAAAATACTAATTGAGAACTCCCAGTCTTATTTCTTAAAATAGAAACTGTGTTAAGCATAATCAGCCTCTGACATTGTGAAGGACATCAGAAAATTTAGTATCTCATAGATGGGAATAAAAAAATTTTAAAAAGATTTAAAAACAATCCAAACAGAAAAAAATAACAGATTTCCACTCAATGGTTTACTTTCATGGCTGAAAAGCCAGAAATGCCAAATTTCTGTGGACCAGCAGCTGGAGAAAAAAAATTGCTGTGGGATCAGAACCTCTGCTTGCATTCCTTCTTTAGTTTGTATGTCCCATTAGAAAGCAGCTGAAAACTCATGGAAAACTGGAAACAAACTCTTCTATTTAGAAACCATTTTACCTGTGTACACAATTGGACATTTTTTTCTCTTTTTTTTACAGTAAAATAGTTTTTGTTTTTCAAGCTTATGCCTCTTCAGGAACACTTATTTAGAAGCAGGCATACAAAGATTTTTTCACTTAAGCATCAGTACCAAAGTGTGCAGAACTGTGCAAATTCTTGCTCTTTCTTGTCAATTAGACAAGAATGTTACAGTTTTTGTAAGCTTTACCAAGATTCACAGGATGAAAGCTGGAAAGCAGAAAACAGAAATGGTGTCCACATATTAGCAATCATAACTGTCTAAAATACTCTCTATTTTAGCTAACCTAAAATAATTAATAAAACAAGAAAAAGAGGAAAAAAGCCCTACTTAAACAATTTACACCATACAAAAATGGTTATATGGACATGTTTCTGCTATCACACAGGAATATAGCACATAAAAGGGTGTAAATTCCATTTTGATTAGTCAGAGAATAATTTAACTTTCCTCAGGTAAGCAACAATACTGGCATTATTAGTTATGACTTTCCTATTAAACTGTAAGACTAAGAGAAAGGAGATTTAATTAACAAGTTTGATCTGAAGTTAGTGTGCCCACCTTCATTCAAAACAGAAGCTCCAGAATTTTAGTATCTGTATTTCTGAACAATTACCACACATTAAATTTTTCCTAAAACAATTTCCATTTTTCTGGTAAGGAGTATATGTGCAACTTTGATATTAACAGGTTGTTTAATATGCTTATAATTGGCTAGCATCCTTTGTCTACTAAGAAAAACATAACATTGTATTACTTAAGAAGGATTATGCACCCATACTTTCTCTCCCATAGTTACCATGGATACACATGCGATTATGGACACTCAGCAATGCCAAAAGGTTTGCATTCAGTCAAAACCCTCTGAGCTCTAAGTTGTAAAATCTCAGTACCAGAGAGGCAAGCAGCAGAATATGTTATCTTGAAGAAAAGATGGTGTTAATTTGGAAGCTTTTGTAAAATAAAGTATTTGCATAGGAGAATAAAGCATTCCCAATATTGGATGGTACAACTGTAGTGAAGGCATCTTTAATTTCTCTTTATCTTTTGAGATAAAAATTTAGTTTGCAGGTTAACGTACCTGAAATGAATATATACCTATGAACTAGATATGTAAACTGCCACTATATATGATGGAGGTCTAGGCATTGTAGTTGATAGAATCTAGTGAACTTTTCAGCTCACCCTTTATTCCATACCTATATTTGACCAAACTAATAACTGATGAGTGGCTCTCTGGTCTCCACTAACTGTATTGATAAGCTCTCCATTGACCAGACACCTAGCTCATATGTAAGCATCATCTACACATAAGTAACTGATTTGAGAATCTCTCTCTTTTTCAGAATCTGAAGCCAAGTGGACTTCATTAGATGTTTTCACTGATGACTATAATCAATATATATACCTCTGCTAGTAAGAAATTGCAAATTCACTCTACATTTTGAGTTTAGAATTCCATCTCTAAGGGTGTTGGCTTTGGGGTCAGGGAGGGGGAGTGATTTGTGTTTTTTTTTAATTCAGAACTCACTGACAATTCAAGTCAATGTAAGGAAAAGGATAAGGAAAAGTCCCATCTTTATTGATGACAATGACACTGATCAGCAACAAAAAGCTCTTCTGTTATCTGTATTTAAGTCACTTCTAGTACTGAAAAATCCAGTATGCAGGCCAGTACTGGATAACCAAATCAAGGTCCCCTATGACGGTGACCAGAGACTATACTTCTCTTTGTGCTTCTTCCCTTGTCCATAGCTTAGGTTCCCCCAAACTAGGCAGCAATAGTAATCGTATCATCTTTTCTGTTTTCAAAAAGTATTTGCAAGAAGATACTAGAATCCTACCCTTTTCTGCATCCCACCTTTTCATCTCCTTTATAGAAGTAAAAGATGGCTTCATAGTAAGGCAAACTGAAGAATTGACCCAGTTAATAGCAAATCTTTCTAAGCTAGCTTTCAGTAAAATTAGTTCCTTCATTTGACTCACTGTTTGACAGAAGAAACAAGAATTTCCACTGGAGAAACATTTAAATGCTAATAATTCTGCTCATACCACTACAAAGGCTACTTTTCAAAGTGTTGACATTCTAGGACCAATTTGATGCTTTCTTTGCCTTGTTGAAATGTCAGTTCTTTATCTCTCTGGCAACAGTGTAGAAGACCACCAAATTAAATTTCTAAAGTAGTGACTATCAAGGCCAGTCTTTGGTTGGATGATTTCCTGCTTAATAGTCAGTTTTGTTGATTTCTCTTGTATTTTTTCAAAGGTCTTAAATATAGTAAAAGATAGCTATGGAGTTATTAGAGCTACATTTTTAATTCATATGAATTATGAAGTACTGTAAAAAATGAATTTATCTTTTTCTGGGAAGTCATCTATATATCATAGTGTGCACGTAGCTCTAATTCAGTAAAAGATCCACTATTTACCATCATAGCACAGTATCTTCTTCCCACCCCAGCACTGGAAAGGAGACAATGCAGTTTTAAGGGTAACATTGGAATGAGGAGTTGTGGTCCACTGGCAGAGTGGGACCACATATTGCGGACCAAGACATATTTTTTTGTCTTCCCCAATGGAAATTATATGGGAAAATCAGTGCAACTTTCCTGTTTACATACATAATTCTGTCATCATTCCTTGTTTTGGTTTTAAATATGATCCATTCACATTAAAAGAAACTAGGAAATTCCAGTTTAATGACAGCTGATAAAAAAAGGTTATGTCATTTGAGAGCATAAGAAGAACTTAGATATAGCATTGCTTTCAGCATTTGTTAGACCTCTTCTAGAATGCTGTATCCAGTATTGTGTGTGCCCCCCCACCAACCTCCACACAAGAAAGACATTGATAAACTTGAGTCAGTTCAGCGGATAACTACCAAGTTTTGTTCAGCTCGGAGAAGCGAAAGCTTTCAAGAGAACCCGATCGTTTCCTTCCAGTGCCTATAAGCAGATCATCAAGAAGACGGAGTAAGGCTCTTCACAGTGCTGAATGTTGGGAGGACAAGTGACAATGTGTATAAACTGAAGCAAGAGAGGTTCAAGCTGGATATAAGGAAAAACATTTTCACCTTTGTAACAGTCAAGCAGTGAAGGAACTGGCCTGAAGATGCAGTGCATTCTCCATCCTTGGAGGATTTAAGAGGAACTGCATAAAGACCTAAGCAACCTGATCTATCTCAAAGCTGACCCAGCTTTGAGTATGAGATTGGACTAGAGACCTCCTCATGTCTGTTTTAACATGAGCTATCCTATGATCTTATGATGCTATGAAGAAAATTGGTTTCTGATCTTATTCCAATGCTTCAGGAAACATCAAAAACCTTTCACATCTAATAATCTCACATTTGAGATGTCTCTTTTGTAAATAATACCTAGAATGTAAATGCAAAATTAAGGAAGTGGGTGCAGGGCTGATTTCTGTGGTTGACATGAAGACATGTCTATGTCATACAATGGGATTCAGTGCAGAAACCCTCAGTTTAGCACCAACTATTATCTCTCCAGAACTAGAGACACTAAAGGTAAGTGAACGTGGTAAACATGGAGTTAATTACTTGACTGAGAGATGGCATCAATCATCAGAAACTGTCATGCAAATACAGTTGCTTTTGATCTGTGAGAAAGAAGTCCTAGCAGTTACATCTGTACATTGATCAATGACAGCAGTTTCCACAGTGTTCATGCGCTTGTGGAGCATCTCCAGATGAAACACAAATACTACAGCAGAGAACTAAGAGCATGCCTGTAGAGTTTATTATGGGAAACATCAAGACTTTTGTGACCCTCCTCACAATAAATAATATCATAAGGTACATTTTAAAGCATTTTATAAATGTTGTGAAGCCAACCACTATCAAGTGAATACTCTTAATTAACAATACTCCTGTCATTATGCTGAAGGAATCAAATAGTCAGTCATGATCACTTAAGACATTTGGAATTAGGAGTTTATCACAGAGACATTGTGCTGCACATAAATAATTGTTTTATAACTTGGCTATAAATATGACTCAGCGCATAGAAAGAAACTTTCAACGGAATTACCAACTGACAGCAGAAAAAGAAGTAGCTTTGGGGCCAAGAGTACAAAAGGTCTTAAAAGAAGAAACAAGACTATTATATATAAGACATCATTGTTTCTGACCACAGGCCAGTGTCTCTTGTCTGCAACAAAAAACTTACTCTTCCCTCAAAATAATAGGTTTTATCATTTCTTGAAATTGTTACTGCTCTTTCAGATCCCTGTATTATTAATAATCAGAAGTTCCTGAGTGTTAATTTTTTTATTAATTATTACAGTGAAAAAGTGAATTCAACTAAGAAATGACAAATTTAAGTTTTTTCCATAATATTCTGCATTTACTACAAATTAAGTATAAATTGATATCAATTTACATTTCAGGAAGCTGTACTGTTCATTTACTTTTTTTACTTCTGAAACTAAATCTATGTCAAGTATCATGCTAAGAGGCACAGCACTGCTAGAGATGCTTGAATGGATTTTTAATTCTGAAACACTGGTATAAATATAAATTAGCATCAATAGAAACACTCTCCAATTATGCCAATGAGAACATAATAAGAATCTGACCTGTTCTTTTAAAAGATGTAAAGCTCATATTGTAATTTCTTTTGTCAATAGAAAAGTCATTACCCAGACCACATTTTAATTAACAACCCGGAATTCTGTTTGCAGATTCAATTAATAGAAGATATTATTCTTCACTTCTTGTCCTAACCTGTTCTTCAAAGTTACAATGCAGTTTACTGAATACATTATCAGTTATGGGTTCTGAGAAAATGTTCTAGCAGTTGTTTGGACAACGTTTCATAATTATGAATAAAATGCATTATTAAAAGGGAAAAAATTGCATTGAAGTATTACAGTTATCCTTAAAACTAAAGGTAAATAAGCTCAGAACTGGGGAGAGATTTCAGTGATCGTTTAAATTCTTCTCCTTCTCAGTACCACTCCATTTATATGTGGTATATGGTCATCATGACATGACATATTTCTAACGGTCTGTAAAATCACTATAAGAGAAAAAGACAGAACAGTCATTTAAAAGTATTGATTTACTCATCCAAATGATGGGCCAAATATTCTGTAATGAAATACTAAAAACAACAAAAAAAAATCAATGGAAACTAAACACTAATACTGGATGTATACAGAATGTAAAATCATGTTCTTTAGTGATAATTTTGACTCAGTAAATCAACATGCTAAGCACAAATATTCATTTCTAAATGTTTTGTGAATAATATTTATTTTTTAAAATCATAGAAACACCAGTTGGGAGGGACCTCTGGACATTTCTTGTCCATCCTCTTATTTAAACCAGGGCTGTCACCCAGCTAGGTCAGGCTGTCTCTGCCTTTGTCTGCCTGACTCATGCAAAGCATCAAGCATGGAGATTGCCACCACCTCCAACCAGTTGTAGTGCTGCACCACACTCCTAGAAAATTTTTTCCTCCTCCAGTTGAATCTCCCAAGGTGTAATCTGTGGCTGTTGTCTTTTACCACCTCATCTGCCATTACCAGGCATAGTTTTGACTTTGCTGTCTTTGACAGGAAGGATGTCAGGAAGGTGATCACAAGCTGCTATGAGGATTGCCCTTGACCTCTTCTTCACTAGAAGAAAAAACCTCAGATCCCTCCACCTCTCTTCATATGTCATGTGTTTTAGTCTCGAAAGCCCTCCACTGGATCCTCTCCAATCTCTCTTCTTGATTTAAGAATCTCAGAACTTAATACAGAACACAGTGTGGGCTCGCCATTGGTGGGTATGGGGCATAACAACTTCTGCCAGTGCTGTCCTTGAAACTCCTGATGTAGTAGTTTTCACTACGCATTTTGTTTTTTCACGAGAGCTCACTGCTTGCTCTAATTCAGCTTGGCATCCACAGTAATCCCCAGGTTCTTTTCACTGCTGCCACTATTCAGCCAGTCAGTTCCTGTCCTGAAGTGATGTATGGAGCTATTTTGCCCCAGGGGGAGAACATGGACTCCTTGTTGAAGTTTTTGATGTTGGCTGCCTCCTCAAGATTGTGAAGTTCTCCCTGGAGAGAAGATTCATTGTTTGTCTTGTTGACTGCTTTGCTGATTTAGTATTTTTTTAATAATTATATTTATACACCTAACATATTATATATATATATATTTAGTAATTTGTCAAGGGTATCCTGTTTCATCAAATGTCATATGTTTATAGCACACTGTAGTATGAGGCTTTTACCTTTTTTTCAAGTGGGGATACTCTGCCTTTTTCTCTGGGACTTCTCCTATTAAAAAGCCTTTGATAGTTAGCAATACTCTTTACTTCTTTTCTGCTGCATCTCCTAGTTTTCATGTTCACTATTTTGAAAATTACATCAGCATTTGGTTTCCTAGCTTTTCTAATGCAAAAGCAGATGTCTTTATCTTAATAGTGATTTTGACACTTCCCTTGGCTAAGTAACTTTTGGCAAATTAGATACTGTGATGCCAACAATGAAAGAATTCTCAGAAGCATCAATCTGCCAAACTTTGGATCATTCCCAGCAACAACATCAATATTTTTCCTTTAATAATTATCCCTGTGTTGTAAAAACTGATATAAATAATCATGTCTCTGCAGCTGCAGGTAAGTAGATCTTTCCGGATTCTTAGCATGAGAAGCTACCTTTACAGATTCTTGATGGTAGTGTCTGACCTGTCTTTTTCCACCCATTAGAAAATAAAATAACATATTTCTGAAAGCAACTGTTTGTAAAATGTACTGTGAACTGCACAGTATTTTTTTAAGGTAAGTCTGGACATGCTGTATCACAAGAACCAAAACATTATCATAGGAATCCCATAATTTCACAGCATCAAAATATTTATACACCTCAACAAAGTCCCATCAAATATGGCAAATGAGACAATCAGAATTGTACTTATTGCCAGCCATTACTCTCTTACACCAATCCTTTGGCATCTCAGCTACCTGGTGTAATACAACAGATACTAACAAAGCAAAGCGTGGTGCAGCTTTGCTCAGTGGGTCCTGCAGGCTGGATGTACATTACAATGTTCTGCGAAGCACGTGGCATCGGGATCGCTGTTCTTGTTCAGTAACACTGTCAATTATTCCAAAACAGGAAGGGAAGGAGGTTCAAAAATGCACTACACTTTATGCTCAGTTTGCAGAGGGATCAATATCTTTTGTTGATCATTCAGTGCTATAGCATATGCATTTATTTTCCTGGATTGTATTAGGATTGCTTGAGGCTATAGGACAGCAGAGAACTTGGCTCACTGTACAGGGGCCCACATGGCTATGAATTTGTAATGTTGAACCATGGATTTTATACATAAATGATATCTTAAATAGAATAGCAAGGATACTTTCTTTGCAGTGCCTATTATATGATAGGTGCTTTCCTGGAAAACTTAAATGGTTGATTTTATCATCTAGAAATAGAAAAGCAGGCAAAAATTGAGGGAAACAAACTAGTATTAGAGCATGCTAGAGACTAGTTGTCACCCCTAATTAGATCAGCCTCAGGAGTTTAAACAGCAAGCTTATTTTTCCATGGTTTCTAGTCCATTATAGTAGCTACTTATCTCCTCCTCCTCTTTGGCCAAATAAATTACACCAGGGACAATCTACTAATATTTCTGTAGTCATTTCCAAATAATGAAGAGAGGCCCTCCATCCCAGAAAGCTTATATGTAAACATTTGCCTTTATGAGGTTTTGATGTGACTCTGAGGAGGTCTGAGCCTTGAGGTAGTACTAACCAAACTTATCTGTAGAATGAGCATACCCGAAAACACTAAAGTAATTCTAATCTCTGTGTTTTCTTTGAGCACTGACAACCCCATAAAATAGAGAAAATGCAGATCTTCTGCAAGATGCAGATGAATAAAAGTTTTGAAAACAATCTTCCCCCTGTTTTCTATTTCCTTTCAGAATGAGCCTCTCCTTCCAGATGCTCTGGAGTCCAATAATTTGCACTGCCTTCCTGGGTTGCTGCAACCTTCACACACTCTCCCTCTGGGTCTCTAGGAATGTAGCCTCTCCTTGACCTCTGAGACTTGGCTGCAGATTTTGTCCTTTGCAACATGCAAGACATGTGCTTTGTCAGGAGTCTTTCAGTCTGCCTGCAGACCTTGTAATCTCCTCCTTTCCCTCCCCTTGCCCACCTGACACAGACTGATGCAGCCTGGAAAAGCAGAGGCAGCCTCTCTCACTGCTGTTCTGTCCTACCCTTTTAAAACAAATGAGAAGGAAAAAGAAAATCCAAGATGAAATGCTGAAATAATAAAATACAAGATTCATTTCAATCGGTGCAGTTGAAAAGCGAAGCATAACATTAGAAAGTTACTACATCAGGAAAACCCAGTGAAAGAGGTGACTATTACTGAATGTAGGTTTTTGTAGGAAGGTGACATTATCATGAGTTGAAGTTCTCACCTGAAGCAGGGACAATCTCTGTGATATGCTACTGTTGTATCCTAGTAGAGAAAAAAAAACAAGAAATAGGAAGTGAACCCCTTTAATAACACAATGGCTCTCCCGTAACCAGACTTCACCTTTTTTGTAAGCTCTTCTTTTCAGCAGCATTCATCAACTCCTGCAGGTTTCTGACAGGTAGTGTAATCTACACAAAACTGAGGAATTCTAAACCTTCTTTTTTTTTTTGCAGTTTAACAGCTTCATTTTTGATTAATGATGAAAGGCATTGCCATTGCTGGGATTCACAGTGGCCTGTCTATATGTCAGGCCATACCCTACTGCTTACTGCTTCATCTTGCCATGTGTTTCTTCTTGTTTCTAAACTCAACAGGTAAATTAGGTTCTTCATGCCTTCACAGCATTTTCTCATAGAAAGACTTTCGTTTCTGAAGTTTCTCAGATACATTGCAAATTCTTTCTGAAGTTCTCTTGAAAATCCATTCCACTCTACTGTATTTTATCCATCATAGCAAATACCTTGGCAGACACCAAGTCATTCATGTTCATGCCCAAAATGTCAATGACTGTATTTTCCTATAGAGACTTTCCAAATGTTATTGATAGTAATTTTTCACTAAAGCCCACTTTAGTACTGCCATTATGAAGCTATTGATAGCATTTAGGATATATGTCAGATTAGGTCAGCCTTTAATGAAACACATTTCCAACTCCAAGTTTTGCATCATAACAGCCCTTCATAAGCTGTGTACATTTCTGAAGAGATCAAGAGTAGTTATCAAGAAGTAAAAAAAAAATCTCTATAAGTAAATGTTTGCGTGGTTTGTAGACATCTTCATTTCGCTTCCCAGTCTTCCTATTCCTGAAGTGACATCCAAGACAGAAGTTTCAGAGATCAGAAGGGAGAACATAGAAAATGTCCCACCTTTTGAGCTACCTGTTCAGTATTCAGAAAAGGGAGACAACATTTCTCTAGATAAACTAAAACAGATGTCTCTGCTAGAAGAACACAAAATTTATATGTGTTCTTTTAAATTTCAAATTTTTTGAAATTTAATTTTTTGAGGTTTATAGATGAGCAGTCTAGAAAGTCATGCTGTTGCTAAGTAGCCTTCTATTTCCCAAGTGTTGAGAGAACTACATTTCTGAATAGCAGAAGAGTCAATATGACTAATAAATAGAAGTAGAGTGATTAAAAAAAAAATAATAATAACCTTGCCCCCAAATCTGGAAGCCTTCACAAATTTAAAGCTGGAGGAAAAGAGACACAATGAGAATAATTTCTAGGAAATGTTGGAAAATTAATAAAAGTAAACTGTATTTTCACCAATTATAAATGAAAAGTATATATATATATTCGATTAAAAATGTTTTCTTGTACAGAGTAATGTGGAGCATTAGTTTTGGTCCTTGTAAATTACCTGCCAACCTATACTAATAATGTAAATGAAAATATGTTATAAGTGTGGTAGTAATTTTACTAAAAGGACAGCTGAGGTTTTATTGTGTATACAGTATTGAGAGAAAAGAGTAGTATGCTTTTATAAGCCCACATTGTTTGATTTATCCATCAGACTAGCAGACTCTGAAGGGACGTATTTGGGTATCCCAAATCCTTTGGCAGTAACATCTGAAAAGCCTCTAGAAGTATCTTAATTTTCTAGAGTTCAAAGGGGCTTTCTAGGGTTATCCACAGTATTTGGTACAAGTCATCAAGGCTCTAAGTTTTCAGTCAGAGACAAAGATAGGGAAAGGATGTGGATTAACACATCTCTTCACACTGGAACACGGCAAGAAAGTGCTCAAGACTTACTATAGTTATCTAATAACTGGGGTCCTAAAAAATATGGAAATAAATGCATAGAATCTAGATATAATAAACTATTTTTTTTATTCAAAATCTGTATAGATTTTTCACATTGCATTACTAACCTCTAATCCTATTCAATTCACTTGGGTGTTTTCAATAGCTGTTGTTTATATCCTGCATTTTTAATTCTGATGTAATATTTCAGGGCACGAAAAGGCTATTAGGCTAACAACAAACTTTCTCTTTTTTTCCAGCATTCTTTTGCTGACCTCTCTTGAGTAATGCTCATGTGTATTTATTATTTAAATATGTCAGCATTACCAAAGCACAAGAAAATAAGGGAAATCTAGATAGCTTAGGAAATCTTATACATCTGCAATTGTCACATGGGTTGTTTTGCATTGTGATTTTTTTTTCATACGTACAGTGATAAAAGTTAATTTCAGAGTTTGGAAAAAATGAAATATTTAGGTTAGAAATACCCGTTCATAGAACACCTTTTGTCTGTCCATGACATTTCTCTGAAAAATATAAGAGTGACAAAATTAATTCATTCAAAAGAATGACACATCAGTTAGTGGATTTAGTAATAGCTTAAAATATTTACCCATCTGAAACTCTTGATTATATTTTTTATTTGAAATTTTAATCTGAAAGAGATTAATTGTATGGAAATGCATTTTATTTCATAAATGTTTTTTATTTTACTCATATACTTAGTAACACTGAAATGAGACATTTCTTCCTTCATTCTTTCATCATATGGAAAATTCATGAAAATGTGAGAGCAATGCAGTCGATGGAAAATTATTGCTTTCTCTCATAGACTTGGCCAAGGGAGATTCGGAATATTTATTAAAATAATCCCAAAATACAGCAATATTTTCAAAGTTGGACAGGTGCTAAGTGTTTTGTTTTGTTAGGTTGGCTAACCTTCCATAAATCAAGTATAACCCTTCCAAAGTTAGTTTTAACTGTTTCTATCCAGCTTTTCAGTCAGCTACTACAAAACAATCTTACCATATTTTTCAGATGACCAAATCTGTTTATTAATATTAAGTTTTCAAACAAGGACATCAGTATTCTCCACATTTGAAGACAGGTATCTAATTCCTTATTCACTTACTGGTTTCAGTCTAAGATTCACAGAGTAAATCTACAACAATTTTTTAGCTCTGTTGTGATCTTTTTTTAAAAATTTCCTGATCATTTCCCTGTGCCATGCTTTGATCCATATTATGGACTCATCTTGGAGCCCCATGCAAACTGGATTTTTGAATGAAATCGAGTAGGAGGTGAACTTTGACAAGCATTCAGTCCCCAACATGTCTAGATCTAACCTAGCATCAAAGCCCCCAGAAATGTGCAAATACCAGATCCTTAGTACAGACTGTTTCATTTCATTAATCTGCTTGTATTGATCTGAGCTACTTGTTAATGTGGACAGAATTTCTATTTGGAGTTAGAGTTCATAGACCCCTACAAGATGTAGAAACAAATTCTAAAGTGATTTAGGCACTTAAAATGTCATTTAAATGTATATAGGACTTATGGATATGATATTCTTTGGGACTTATGAAAATTTCATTATTTGCTTATCTGCATTTTTAAATGACTAAATATCTTTGAAAATCAGAACCTTATATTTCTGAGCTGCAGTTCCACTCTAAAAATGAAGATAAATAATAATACCCAGTTTGACACAATCTGATGAGGATAAATACATTAAACATTATGAGCTGCTCAAATCATGGAATAAGAAATCCGCTTTCATATCACAGATCAAGGTTAAACAAAGGCTAAAGCTCTGCATGCATGATTTGCAAATGCAGTTATGCTAATAGCATGATGATCTTAATTAGATGATCAGCTGCATATCTGACTTTTGATAATAAGTCCTAATGTGACTTGCTAATCAACGTCAGATATGGGAATAGAATATAGAATTTCTGACTAGTGAATCCATGCACTAATTGCTAAACCAGGCTGCCTCCTTAATGTCATCCTTCATTTAAAAATGTTTTATCTTCTTCTTCTTCTCATATCATGTATTATTTGAACAGCTTTTTGTAGATCCACAGACTGTTAAGACCAGAGGAATCCACTATAATCTTATTATCCAGCTTCTAAATACCATGCACCAAATAATTTCTTGCTATTTCATTTTGGGAAAAAAAGTTGTTTTTTCTTTTTGCCATAAATTAACATTATCAGTCTTCATTTTTGACTAGGCTACAGAATAATTTTTTCAAAGGCATCTAATTTTGATTTCAAGATTCCAAATTATGATGAATATGTCACTTTCCATGGGAAGGAATGTCAATTATTAATTGCCCTCAATGTAGTGAGATGCTCAAAAATAAGGTCATATTTGTCCTGTTTTTAAAAGATACATTTAATTGCCAGTTCAGATGTTTCCGACTTCTGCTTTTAGTCATAGTTATATCTTGTTATGCCTTTAACTGCTAGATTAAGGATTCCTACATCTCAGATCATAGATTGCTGTATAAAGGAGACTATGAAAGAAACTTAATCATTTTAATCACATTGTTTAATTCACTGTGGGAAGTAGCTCAGAAAATAATAGAATTATTTTAGCTTCAACTGTTTGTGGGGATTTTTTCATTTAGCCATATTATAGACAAATCTTAAAAAGAGACTATTATAAAAATGGATTTTAAAGTGAAATGGAAAGATTTGCCTGGAAACATTCTTCTTTCCAATGGACAGTCCCTGCATTCTATACCTGAAGAGCAGGGGCAGAAAAGGAAAGAAACCATTTTTTCTTCCTGAAACTAAAGTGTGTAGCTGTCAGCTATTTCTTTGGGTTTTGTCGACACATCAGAAAATCACCTTAACAACCGGGATTCCCATTAATTAACTCACTGGAATAAATACAGCTGTCAAAGCAAAATAGGGTATTGTGGAATTTCCATACGCAATAAATCATTACCCCCTCAACAGATGAATGTTAGAATTAATAAAACCAAAGAAGTACATGAAGCTGATATGACAGCACGCTGAATCTAAGCTTTCTTTATATAAAAGTATTATATGAAATAGCACCAAGGTTTTACATCAGGATGATGCTTGTGTATAGAATTACGATCAAATGAATATATTTATATAAAACTGGAGAATAAGAACTTAACTTACAGAAAAGACAGAAGAAGGTAATTTTCCTTCTAAATGCATAGTACTGCATGTAATGGCACCCACGTGGTAAAATGTGCAAAAAACAGCATCCGTGAAAAAAAATCTGTTATACCTGTATTTAATTTTATCATACAAAATTAAATGTTAATAGATTGTGGCCTACTCATAGCACGATGTTTTATTTTTCATCTTATGCAAAATTTTACTATGGGGAAGGGGAAAACCGCAAGATGTTTCTCGTTAAAAAAAAAAAAAAAATGCACATTTGCTGCTGCAGCTGCAGCTTTGGCTTCATTTCATAGTTTGAGCTCTCAAAGGGCACAGAAAGAAACAGTAATAGCCACTATGGCCTCAAACTTATCACCTCCTAAATACAAATGGAAACTTTAGACAGAAAGAAAATAATACTTGATTTCTCCTCTGGTAAAAAACTTTCTCTAAAGAAAAAGTATATATTAAGTCACATAGTTAAACCATTGCTAATGAACCAAATTCTAGAAAGGAAAAGAATAACTTTTCAGTAACTTTGAAAATATCCAATTTCCTTTTTCACCCTTTGCAATGCGCTTTTCCAATCAGTCTTCTTTTCACCAGGAAAACCTGTATGATAAAGAACTGTTCGAGCACACGTTCAGCTCACAGAGAGGAAAAAATCTGCCATGTAATTATTTTGAGTATGTACACAAGTATACCAAACAATTTAATCTAAATAGCAGTAATATTCACAGTATACATTATGGAATACTATAAGAATTTAATGTAATTTAAAATATATTTAATATTAATTTATCATAAACATTCAACTCCTCACCTTTGCTGTGCTCATGAAGCCATTCCTCCTGGGATGAGTGGGACAGTACCAGACAGTCAGAAATCCACCAAAAGTGGGAGTTCTATGACACTGAACAAAAAGTTGATTTGTAAAGTGAAAAAAAAAAAAATCTATAGGGAAATTCTGAGAAGTGAGGGGAGTGAAAGTTTCTGCCTTTCTTTTCCCAAATGCAAGATTAATTTCGTAGCATTTTTTCCTAATTAAATCACATGAAATAAAATAATTTTTAAATATCTGGCAAAAGTGCTACAAACACTGGGGTGGAAAATGGAAAAGAATGAACCACAGATAAACAGCTTTAATCACAGCTCTTAGCTCTATACCGGAAAGTACTCAGTGTTACAAGGTTAGTTTATAAATTTGAATGGAATGGAATTAAAGCATATATTAAATAATAAATAAGCAACTTGAAAATAATAAATTCAGAAAACTCTGAAAACAAAAGTTGTAATAATTTAAATGACAAAAGGTCAATAATTATTTTTTTTTATTAGATAGAGGAAAATCACTTTTGCCCTGTATTAATATATCTTGTGATTCAAATCATTAATATTCTAGAGAAGGAGCATCTTTGTTAAAGTTTCATTATGCTACAGTGCGAAAACCATCCAGATACATCCTATTATTATCTTTCCAGTACACCCTCAGCCAAACCAGTGATTTGAATTGTGTTCCTAATATTTATGGGATTAAAATAAAATGTACTTGAAATGTATATCTGCTTACACATGAAAAAAAGGCGGCCAATTTTAAAATTCTACCTTCTAGAAAATCCCCAAAAAGCAGACACATTTTTGCAGGAATTATTTTGTGTACAGCTAAAACTCTGAAACTATTGCCTACTTCCAGATTTGACCTTGGAGTTTAGTGATAACAAAAGATGTAATATCTCCTTTGTCCATCCATTATAAATACACATCAAATATTGCAAAGGGAGCATCTGGTTTTAAGAGGCACTTACTTCGGAATTACAGACTCAGACATGTAATATACTAAAGTGATACGGTTTGATTTCTATTACTGGCCTTCACAATTATCATCAGTATCTCTATAGTGTGTTTTTCCTATTCTGCCAAACAAACCATATTTCTGTTAATTATATGACTAAATTAGTCATTCCAAACTTAATACCTCCTAAAGCCATCAGCAGATGTTCCCTTTATAATCATTGATGTCATTCTATAAATGATTGAAAAGGAGATGTTAAATGGAGTGCTATGAGTAAATGCTAACTTTGGCATTCTTCTTGTCTAACTTCAGCTAACAGCATAGCATCTGGCCTGCCTCAGTCAAACAGACTGTCTCCACAGACAGTGACACTTCCAAAAGGAAATGCATCCTGTTAAAAAACACACAGAAGAAACAACCCCGTCTCACCGTCTGTAGGAACAGCCTGATAATTTAACCTGAAATTACACTGAAAACAGGTGACAGTGATGCCGTCTCCTAGATGAATATGGTGGCAGGCTGCAGGTCAGATTCAGTTCTTAGTTTCAGCTGATCTTGGTTTCAGAAAGATCAGAAATCTGCCCAATCTTGGAGGAGAAACAGTGTCTCTGTATGGCAAGGAATACTTGTCTCAGCCCCTACCACAGGTGATTTACCAATCAAATGCAACAGTCATTGCACCACACAGCAGTCTTTGACATGAAGTCAAAGATTAATATTCTTAGATTGCTGATACTTACTTTGAAGTCAAATTCAAAAATAATGAAGTTGCCTCACTTAAGAAATCAATATAAATATTGAACGCAATACTTTTAAAGCACATAAGACACAGAAAGAACAGAGAGATGGATTTACTTGGACTTTCAGTTGCATCCTTTAAGAATAACATGTTTTGTCTGTTCTCTTCCTTGCTGCTCTATCAATTTGTACCACAATTTACTACTGAATGAGTCTGCAGGAGAAAAAAAAAATTACTGTTTTTCCTCTAAATAGCTATCAGCATGTTCTTTCTCTATAAATCCTAGTGAGATCCCTGGTGGTGGCATAACTGTTAACAAATACAGAAAGTGATATGGAATAGCTCCATTTCCCCAGCATATTAAAACTACTGCAGTTGTCAGCATTTAATGTCTCTGATATCCTTAACCCCCTACAAGTTGTAGAATTAGCTAAAGCTTTGCCTCCAGGTATCCCATCAGGATGCTCCAATACAGAGATTTACATTCAGTGTAACTCTCTAGGAGTAAAATATCTTTTTTGACATACTTAATGCGTCATAATAACTGCAAATTTATTGTATCAAGCATTAACCACTTTCTCCTTCATACATGCCTGGAGCAAGGAAGAAACATCACTATTACCATAAGTATGCTACACTGAATGAACAAATATAGAAGCCTTACTGCAGACTTCAATCATTTACATTATTTTTAAATGATATAATTTTAAAATATGTTCTTTTTAGAGTCATAAATGAAAATGGAACAGATGGTTAGAGCTTAATTTAGAGTAATTTGTCTATTAAAATACACGGTATTGCCAGTGAGTCTTCATTACAACACTAACTCATTACAAGGGAGTTGTAATTTATGGATTAGACAGAAAGGTATTGGACCTTTAGGAAAAGTTTACGATCTTAGAGGATTCACTATAAGCAGATGAGCATTTCAGTATAAGATTTTTGAGGAAAAAATGGAAAAAGCAAGAAAGACTTGAATTAAGATTTATTTGAATTCAGACTTCCCAGTGTTCCTTGACAGAAAGGATATTCTCATACACAAACAAAAAAACCTTCTTTATATAATTTTACCCATAGATTTCTTAGTGTGCGCTGACTTTTAAATATTTATCAATATAGAAGATATATTGATATATTCACATTGCAACAATAAAGATATTCTTATACATAATATCTTAGAAGTATTTAGAATAAGCAACTGATGCATATTGCAATTCATTATTGTTTTGTTCTCTGTTAAAAACTTACTTAAAGTTTTTTCTTTTTAATGTACAAGTTCAATAAGGCTGTTAATGTTTTCAGTCTATGTTAAAATTAATTTTATGTTAATTGTCCATCTTTAGGGAAAAGGAATTAGAGTTGGGGATGCAAAAAGCATACATGGGATATAATAATTTGGGTTAAAGCTAAAGGTGATGTGAGAGACTTTAAAGAGACATAGAATATAGAAAGTGGAAGTTTCTTTCAGGGAAAATTAATCACTGATATAATCAAACTGACATCAAGTGAAATAAATCTTTTGGGTTTTCATATACCTTTCCCATACCTTTCCCATATCAAAGTGGGTTTTTTATTCCAGGAAGAAGATCCTTGTGTTATTATGAACAGAGAGAGTACCAACAATTCTTTTTTAATACTTAGCAGTCAGTCAAAAATGGCAAGTGAACACGTTCTTTCAAACACAATGATGTAGAAAATAATAAAAAATTTATTATGATGTTCATATTGTATAACTCTATACTCACATACACATATCCATATAGATATGGAGTCATATATATCTGTGTGTATGTATGTATATAACTTCTTATGTGGAACTGTAGTGTTCAGGTCTGGTTGTGGACTAGCAGCAATAAGGCAACACTGACAATGATTAAAAATATTAAAAACTGCAGTATTGTGTAAACCCTATAAATATTGAATTGTCATAAAATGTTACAATAATTGATTAAGGATGGTGCTGAGACCACAAGTTCACGTCTCCCTGCAAGCCTGAGGAAAAGCACAACCATAACTCACACCTCCTAAATGAGGGCCATACTCACAAACTCCTGACTAGTTTAGTATTCTCCACCTTTCCTCTTGAAAGATATTCAATCAAACAGTGCAAGATTCACTGGGACTAAGACAAGTATAATTCTCTATCTAGTGGCTAGAGAATTATTTTAATGTATCACTTAAATTTAATGTGTCATGCAAATTTATTATATCAATCATTAACCATTGCCTCTGTCATACATGCCTGGAGCAAGGAGAAAACTGAAGTTTAGGACAGAAAAATCCTGAACTGGGATCTGCTCCCCGCACTAGTTAAGTATTTTTTCCACGACTATATAATGCTAGAGAAATATCCACATATCCAAAAGCAATTTCTGATAGAGATATTTTTAAAGTAGGTTATGGACAAAGACCTGCTGTGCAATGTCTAATTTTCTAGTCTTACATTAATGTGTTTTATTTGATTTAAACAAGGTATTCTGCTTTCCAAAATGACTGTATAAATTAAAGCTCTGCTCAGCTTAGAAATTCACACACAATTACTACCATGAAATGGGAAAAAAAGTTAAATAAAAATCTGTACTACAAAACCACAAGTTTGTTTAAAAACAAAACACTAACTAAATTTCAAATAATGTTAGTTTCAATTGATAAAAAGAGCCTCATCTACTGGATTGTATAAAAGCAGAAAAGGGAAGACACAAGATAAAAGTGTATGATTTCCTCTTCTCAGATTACTCTGAAGCTTGCCAAATATGTATCTTCTCAAGCCTGCTCCAAAAACATGACCAAGTGTCTACTATTCCCCATAGCTTCTATCTAATTTATGAAGTATATGTTATAAATATTTGTAGATATGTTTTATCTTTTTTTCAAATATTCAGCCAGTTACTGAAGTGTAAGGTGTGGGTGATGACTTTTGGTACTACATAAGAGAAACCATTTACAAAATTTTATATATAATACAGAGTTTTAATCTTTATGTAGAAATGAGCAAATAAAAAACCCTCAAACTCCAGAATTTGGTAAATGAAGAAAAAGACAGTTTAAGATTGTTATGAATAAAATGTCAAGTCATTTCTTGGTATGCATAAGCTATTTTAATAAGATAATTATAAGAACTAATTATTGTATGTGTATAAATAGCAAAAGAGTCAGAAGTGTGGTCAGCCTAATGTAATAATTTTAGAGTTAACATCATAACTTCTGGCTGGTCACCAAAAACACCCCTTCCACCATGATTTTTCAGAGAAGCAGAAGATTAATTTTATTTTAAGTTGGGCATGTAAAAGCAAGTCAATCTCATAGTCCTGTTCTCTTTTTCCTGGTTGACTGCAAAGGGGGCTTAAGGTAACTAGGTGAAACTTAAACACCTAACTGTTGGGTTCTGAAGTTTGATGAAAATAATTCCACCCTAGCTGTCTTAAAAATGTGATTCCATTATATGTCTTCTTTGCAGCATATTTAAATACTAGCTTTAAATGAGCCATTTTCTTATGGCATGAATACAAACTATTCCCCTCTACCAGGAAACTGTCATCTCCATCTGGTCCTCTCACTTGTACACATAGGGCTCTGACTTTCTGCATGGTGACGCCTATGTGTGTTCCAGGCTTACCTGGAAAACAGTATCTTTCACCCTAAATTTGAACTCCATTGACATTGGCTGCCACTTATTGGATATTGTTAATGCAGTCTTCCTTTAGATTAAATGTATATGTACATATATATATTTTGGTATCACGTGCTTCTGCAGGTACTTAAATTCAAGTAACATCTTCAAGGAGTAATCATGCAATAAACTGAACAATAAGCTGTATTGTAACTATTCTAACATTCACCGAGATTTTAACACCTATAAAGAGTCTTTGTATGCTATCAATACCAAACTGAGACGTAGTGTTCCTTTAATAGTCTCAGGAAGTATAATTCCTTCCTTCTTAAGAAAATCCTTCTAGATCAAAGATCATATTGGATGTTAGTCAAATATCACTCACTTGCTCAGTTTCAGTTGAGCAGATTCAATGATCTTTTTGACACTTGTGCTTTCCCATGTTAGAGTTCATTTTCTAGAATGTTCTATATATAGGAAGAAATATATCTATATGTAGAAGTTCTATAGAGAAAGAGAAAAAAATAGCATGAAGGGTATTAGACTGCTTCCAGAAAGAATGAAAATATTATCAATAATGGTCAATACACTTCATAACAAACATATTCTGTGAAACAAACTTCATAGCATTCTAAAGCAAGACTAAGTCTAATAAAAAATATAACTGTGTTAAGTTTAAATGCATTTAGGCTTTTTTCAGATGTATACCTGTCTTCAATTAATATCTTGGAACCTCACTGAGATCCTCAGATGAGAAAGACTATATTCCATAAGTGGAAAAATACTTTGACAGTATCTCAAACTTTCCATAACTCCCAAAAGAAAACTATAATACTCTGGCAGCCAACAATATTTTATGGGTTTTATTACATTGCCTACAATACAAGTCTTGATAGTGTGGCTTCAGGGAGGGTTGCAGCCTTTGGTTGTCCTGATACTGAACCCAGCCATTGAAAGTCTACAGATACACACTGAATGCCAGGATGCCTACTCTCTGAGGATTTCCTCTGGACAGGGTGGACTTAGAATCAAAAAATAGCTTCAGAATGAACAATGAAAGGACTAGTACCAGTTCTTAATGCTAAAGGAAGTGATGCTTTGCATGGACCTAAAACCAAAGCTATTTGTTTACCTATTAAATATTCCTCCCTCAAAAGCATAACATCCTATGTATTTCTGCTTTCCAAAGTTATCTAGAAATCCAAACACAGACAGGTTCTGCAGGATGGAAATGGAAATTCCCTCTTCTTATGTTTGGCATCCCTAGAGGATTCATTGTGCTGGGGCTATTACTTGGCTGGTGCTCAGCATCCTTTCAATGGATCTTGAAAAGGCATGGCTTCATTTATGTCCAGGCATGCAAGTACCTGTAAATAGAATGCTCTGCTGCTGCTTTCTCTAAAGAGTATAACTCTAAAGAGTGACAGTAATACAGAAACGTACCACAATTAGTTTCTGAAGAAATAATAGACCTTTATAAGTTTAAGAGAAATTTAGTTTTCTGTATCTTACTAGTAAAAACAATGGCTCCATATGATTAAATGAAATATATGTAAATATTCAGAAAAGGTTTATAAACTTGAAACTTTTCACACAGTAGATATTTTTGTTTGTTTGAATAGCAAATACACATTAGGATTTACTAGCAAAATCTCTTAGAAAATGTTCAAACTAATGTCTCGTAGAAAACATTTGAATGTAAGACCAGTAAAGCACTTATTTACTCAAGTATTACTTTCCAACTGTTAAGCAATTTCAAAGCTACATTTTTCTTATCAATCTGCTCCATAGTTTATATGTTAAAACATTCAGTTTACAGAAGTCTTCCTTTACAGAGATAGACAAGCTTACAAAAGTCTTCCTTTACAGAGAGAGACATTAAGATTCATAGCAGCACATGACTGTGTAACGGATGGGTGAATATTTGTTCGGTCTACAGCTAATATTAACATTTCTGCCTCAGATTTTAGTTATGAAATGATGTTCGGCGGGGTGCAGAGGAGACAGCAGATCCCTTGGGCTGAGCACCAAGAGCAGCAGAGGGTCACCACAGTGGCCCACAGGCCAAGGGTCATCCCAATGTCAGGGAGCAAGGCAGGCTGAGGGGCAGCTGGGGACATCCCCAAGGCCAGTACATCAAACATCTCCCTGGGTACAGGGACAGGCTTAAAGCCAGGCTGGGACATCAGGTAACAGGTCCAGCCCAGGTCCATAGGACCCAGGGTGGTGAGGGCAGGGCTTTGGCAGTGTTTGGAACTGGCATCTTATAGCATCACTGGGGCAGGGACTGATGGCCCTGGCTTGAGCTGAATTGGGATCCTAGGCCCATGGAGGGGGCTTGGTGGCCTGAAGGTCCTGACCATGTAGATCAATTAAAAAAATGAATAATGTCATAGAAGAATGAAAAAAGCAAAATGCTTTTAGCAAAAGAAAGGTAAGTGTTGCAAGTCACCTGAATAGAAACTTTTCTTTGTCCCTGAAACCACTTCCTGGTCTTTTTCCTAAAATTTATGTTCTAAACAGAAGACTACAAGCCAAAACTTTGAGCTGAGCAGCAAAAGTATCATTAGCTGCACAAATTTCTCCAGATAAACCTTCTGTTCTCTGTGTACTCAAAAATTGGTATAGTTCATTAATGAACTTATTTACATAGAACAGATTAATAGGTGCTGTTACAGGAATTTTAAGTAACATCTTGGCCACCTGAAATCAGACTAAGTGCCACTGACTGCATCCAGTGACCTGAAAATTCATTTTTCCTCACAGCTTTTGCTGAAGCCTTCAAGCATCAATCTACATAGTTATTATGACAATTGATGTTTCTCTGTAATGTCCATCACTCTAAAATGTTTTCCAGTGTTCTGTATCAGCCCTGAAGAACAAAGATAATTGAGAAAGCTGACATAAAATGTACATATATACTAAAAATACTTCATGTCTTCAATGACTGCGCCCAGTACACAACCCATGCATATTACTCTGAGGGATGAAATCAGTGTTAAAGTTTTATGTTACAAGCGGTCTCAAATACATCAGAAAACTTTGATTTATGCACTCAATATTCCAGATATAATTTTAAAAGATTAAGGCTTTTACTTATATTTATAGGAAATTCATTTAAATTACAACATAATTTGAAGGTCTTAACTCATTCCCCAGGAGAAGAGCTGCAGTCACACTTCATTCACCTCAGTACAAAATTTGTGCATAGGTAATGAACTCTTAAAAGCTCCTAGAGAAAAAAAGAGAAAATACAGCCATGTTTCTTCCTCTGCATGGGCTAGAAGAACATCACTGAGATCCTATCAACACAACAATATGAAAATGTGGGGTTTAAGTGTCAGATAATCAATTTAAACACTTAGCAACTTTTGCACATGCAGTTTAGTACTTTCATAACTGTGCTAGCTGGCCAAGTCATAACTGGAAGGAAAAACCTAATAAAGGGAATCATTTAGGTTTGGAAACTTGCAAATCCCATCACTTTAAGACAGGTGGTATGTGGTCTGACTCATGTACCCTCTTCAAGCTATAGCAGAATGTAGACAAGGTTGATGTGGGCACCAAGCAACTTCTTTTTTTGTTAAGTCTTTTCTTTTTATTTCCCCCTAAGAGCTATGGCATTCCCTAGACATCTCTGGCTTTCAATCAAATGCCAGTTGCCAGGCTTTTTCTGAAACCTTTTTTCTGAGGTGAGATGTCTCTACACCTGCCTTATATCTGCAGTGTCGTAGGACTGATAACCTAAACATTTGCTGATTCTTCTTCACTGTCAGGCAACCCTGACAACATACAAATGGCAAGCCTCTGGAAAGCAGAGTATTTCCTTCAGGTATACTTCATCTGGAATCAGATAGAGCATCTACCTTCTTTCTACCAGTGCTCTCTAAGCCAAATTTATTGATTGGATGAGAAATAATCCACCAACTTCTGAGACACCAAAATATCACGGTAAAGACATGTAGCCTTTGAGTGATAAATGCTGCTGAATGGATTCTTTCACGGTAGTTTTCTGTGTGCACAGTACACAGTATTAAGGAGGATGCAGCTAAGCAGGGAAACCACCTGTTCGTCATATCCTGCCTGTACATACTGAAGAGCTCCTGGGAAGGAGAAGCAGGTTTCTATTTCCCTGAAGACAAATGACCACACTGAGCCTAGAGAATATTTTAGAATGAAGGTAGGGAGAGATTCACAGAGATTGTGGGAGGAAACACAGAGATTGTAGCCTTGAAAACTAAGCAGAAGAGGAGGGTTTTCCTGCAACTGCCAGAAGACCCAGATTTCTCAGAGTTAATATAAAGAATATTTTGATAGAAACACACAACTGTCTGAAGTATATGGTATTTAACACAAAATATTCTCATTTTTGGACAGCATGTGTTCTCCTAAACCAGACACTTATCAATTTCCCTAAGTATGGTGGGCAGGTAAAGTAGTACTTGCTACCAGAAGCTTCATGAGTCGTCTGATGCATAACTGAATGCATCCTTAGCACAGCAAAAAGAGTGGAAACATTCCAGGTCTCATTCTACTTCAGATTGTTTCTCAGAAACATCAATACACAAGAAAGAAAAAATATTACAACCTGCTTCATTTCATAGCAAAAGTAAAAGGATCCAAAACCTCTGAATATCTTGAGCTGCAAGGTACATTGTTCTGCACGCCACCATGTAAGAGTGACTGAGTGCTCAACACTCCTCAAGACAGTTTTTCAGTTGTGGAAAAAATTGCCTTAATACATAGACAAAGTTGTAAGAGAGAAACTTCTGCATGGGGAATAGAGGAAACTTTTGCTTGCCAAAAGTAATAAGCATATGAGCAAAGTACTCTGTTTAGCAGAAAAAAAACCCTAATCTGTGGTAATGTATGAGGGAGAAGAACTGGTTAAGTAGCAGCTTTTCAGAAATAAACTTAGGAGTTATCGCAGACTACAAATCATTCAGGAGTCTATAATATACAGTTGTAAAATAATAGTAAACAATGTTAGAACACATTGAGAGACACAAAATGTTATTTAACCTATGCCTCACCATTCTCTGAAAAGGCCTCAGCTGGGGTATCACATCCCATTTTAGATGTATTGGTTCAAGAAAGCAAGATTGGCAAGACTGTATGGTTAGGTGCATCTGATTCCACACTACTTCTCAATGATCTCAGAGATCCCTTCTGAAGATGAAGATTCTGTGATTCTGTGATAGCTGTTTGGCCTTAGTTTGACTGGACACAGTGCTACATTGATATGCTTCTAGAGACTCAGTGCCCAAAACCAAAGAAATACATTACATTACCTGTGTGAATTGCCTTCTGACCCCAGTTATCTATAACAGACTACATGGAACTACATTCAACATAATGTTTTCCTTAATAGCTGCCTTCAGTTCTTCACTTTCAAGACTGTGCAGCTTATCAAAATATTTGTCAAGCAGATGAGAGCCTCCCCTGGACAGCACATTGCCATTTACTGTTCTCACAGAATCAGTGTTTTTTCCTCTGTACCTTGCAGTACTAATACTTCATGAATAGCATCCAGATTTACAGTAACCTTGCCAAAAAAAATATTCATGACAAGATCATCACAACAACAGATCCAATTCAAGAGTCTCTAAACCTCTTTGCTTTGCTAGGGCTCAAGGTCAAGGAACTAAAAGTCTGGGCAGAAGAGCACTGAGGACTGAAGGTCAGCAAATGTCTATCTCCTGTGAGACATAATCCAAGGAGCCACAAGTCTCTCTATTCAAATTCAATTCCACGTTTCTTGAATTCTTATAATCAAGCTCAACCCTATCTTTTTTACATCCCTAGATACAGTATTCTTGCCCATTGGCAAATTTCAGACATTATCTCAGCTCTTCAGATGACATTTCCACAGATTACTACGCTGCAAAGCCTTCAACTTCTAGTGTTCATCGTCTCTCATGTGAATATCATCCAACAGTTAATCCCTTCTTACAACCTCTAAGGAATTGGAAATATCAATAGAATAGCCTGAAGCATGTTCTGGAAAATTTCTAAAGACTCTGAAAATATGACTTACAAAAAATAAACCCCCCAAAAAAACCAAAAAACCGAACAAACCTCCCTGTCCCCATCAGCTGTTCATCTTGTTAGAATACTGATAGATACTTATTTCTACAAAGAGAAATGAAGAAAAAAAAAATCCAACCTTGTTCATGGACCACAGTTCATGGTGACTATCACATAAAGAATAACAACTGAAAAGCTAAACAAATGCTTTAATTACAATAGTTGTACAAGTTTAGGTATTAATCCAGGCACATAAATATTGAATTCCAGCTGCCTCCTGCAGCCTAAGAATTCTTGATGTATATTCAGGCTCCTTACAGTTTCTTTTATTGTCTTTTAAATACCACTTTTTCTGTGTTGTTTTTCAAGTGTCTGGTAAGTTGTTGTGGCTGCAGGTTACTGAAATGTAGATGATGTGAATCATATTGACACTGCATATACCTAACCATCACAGTCCTCCCAAAGTGAAAGTCCTCAAAGCGTTTCATGTTATTGGCGGGACTCACACAATTGTTTATGTCTTCAGAGTGGTGGTATCCTAGTAATTCTTCATATACATTACCATTTATATTTCTCCTGCACAAAGCCAAGTGATATCCAAGATTCTTCCTGATCCTTTTGTGGGCCCTCTGGCTGGCTGCCATTGATCTACTGTGGCTTTCAGTCTTGCAGAGATATTATAGAGTATTGATAACATTATCTAATATTCTATTGTACTCTACATATCCTGGCAAGTTTGTCCTACAACTGTATTTCCACCATAAGTGGCTTTTTTTGAGTAACTTTCATTCTAACCTCACAGCAAAGAAGTCTTAAAAGCATGTATTTCAATCATGCTTTCAACCAGTGCTTTTTCATAATAATTTGTTAATTACTCTGATACAAGACTCAAATTACACAGTTATTCCAGGTGCATATTTTGAGCATAATAGTTATCTACAATTAACAGCTTTGGCCTGCTAGTTTTAGATTAGTATTTTTCCAAATTTGCTATTGAAAATCACACATGCACTCTAATCACTGTGCAGGATAGAAGCATTTTAGGGTTGTGGTCATTATAAGGATTTCTTTTTTTTCTTTAAAATATCTGGGGTTTGACTGCTTGATCATTTACTTGAAGTATTTCTCACTATTTCTAGATAGCTGTGCTGAAAATGTCAAGGGTTGAAATGATAACTTTTTTATAAGAAGATGCATCCATCTTCATTAGCTACAGCAACATTAAAACCATTCTGTGTTCTTGTAGTTTTACAGACTATGCGAGGAACTATTTCTAGCTTCATCTTGCTTCTAGGCGTACCATTTCCTTGGTTTCCTTGGTCTGTTGATTCACGGGCTTCTTACCAAGAGTCTGTATTTGTCCACTGGTTTCTGAATAAGTTTATTGTAGGTGAACAGTTGGTCTCACTTCTCCAGTCTAATGTTGCTGTTTACTGGTGGTTTTGGCATTAAATTGCACCTGACTCCATAAATCGGTGGCAATTGAATTTAGTAATTGGTATAACAGCATAGTTGCAAACATAGAAATGGAATCATTGGCATTCTTCTGGAAAACTTCATCGTTAGCATCTAACAGGCTTTACAAGTCTTTACAGCCTTGGTGATTGTTGCTAATTTTTCCTTCTTAAGATAGCATGACTTTAGAGGATAAATGGGTTCTCTTTCCCACACTTTATTGCCTAAAGATAGGTAAGGCATTTTTCTTTCTGCCTTTTTGCACACTGTTTTCCACATAATGTGCACCATGACAAATATGACAAATATTTCAGGTCACCTGTTTCTCTTCTTGATTCTCATGGTTTGAACTCTTGTATTTTGAATTTATTATCCATGTAATTATGTTGGTATTAATATTTATTTTGCATTAATTTATGGCCTTGACCCTTTTACTGGGGCTTATATTTAATGTCATGTAGTCTGGAATGACATCTCTTCTGTACAATCCTACCTCTAGTTAAGTATTTTTAATATGTTCAAAGTTACATGTGGGTATTGGATTTTTCAGCAATGAGAAATCCTTTATAGCTTCTTGGTTGTGGGTGTGAAGCCAGCATTCTTCTAAACTCTCTATGTGCATGCTGTTAAAATAGTGCAATCCTAGATCCACTTCCAGTAAAGATGAGGGACCTTAGTACCTCTTTGGAGCACTGCTTGCAAAGATACCAGAGCAACAGGGAATTCTATGTCTGGGCCTGTAGGCTCCCCGGTGCTGCATCCGTACTGAGAGTCACATTTGAAATGTCATTGATTTGGACTTGTAGCCTAGACTTGAGAGCAGCTTGGGAAAATCCCTTTAACTGCAGTATAAATCTATATAGATAGAGATGTACCTATAGGTATAGATGGCTGAAATGAAAGCCCTAGTTAAATATCTTTCCCAGCATTTTAGGTATTTTTTTCCAGATAATGACATGTTGCTGACTGATCCTTTTTCTATTTTCCTTCGTTTTCTTGCCTTAATCCCTCACTGTTTTCGTATGGACACCAGTCCTTCCCCATTGCTTTCATGCCTGTAGAAGTAGTGTTTTATGCAGAACTTCATAATTCCCTATGATCTGTTATTTTTCCTGATACCTCTTAGTGCTTAGTTTTTCTAGTGCTGATTTGTTTCTGTTTACTATATTTTACTTTCTGCTGATGCTTTTTGCTAGACTAAGCACTGTTACAGTATTTCATTTACTGTTAGCTGATACTGTTGGCTGATAACATGAGCATACTAAAATCCTTGTAAAACTAAAAATAAGCCTGATATATATAGGTAGCTAAAGATGAAGGAGATTGATTGCGTCTAACCTACCAACTCCACTGTAACCTACAGCAAATGCTATCATAACTATTTTTGCACAAGTCTTGAATATTTTTTCTATTTCTTACAATATATTGTTCCCAGAGATTTGGGGGTTCTTCCTATTGTAAGTGTACGGACTGAAGTCTTATAAAATTCCTGTTTACCATAACCTTCTACGTCAAAGCTTCTCATAGACTGAGCTGCATAAAGTGAAGCTTGGCCAGAAGATCATGGGAGAGAAGTGATTCTCCCCTTCTACTCTGGTCTCATGGCACCCCAGCTGGAGGTCTGTCTCCAGTTCTGGGGATCCCAGAAGGGTAAAGACATAGATCTGTTAGAATGGGTCCAGAGAAGGGTCACAAAAATGATTGGAACATCTCCTATGAAGGAAGGCTGAGAGAGATGGGGTTGTTCAGACTGAAGAAGAGTCCAGGAAGACATTATTTCAGACTTTCAGTATATAAAGGGGGCTATAAGAAAGGAGAAAAACTTTTTATCAGGACCTGTAGTGATAGTAAAATGGACAATGGTTTTAAACTGAAAGAGGGTAGATCTACATTCGATGTAAGGAAGAATTGGTTTTTTTACAATGAAGGTGGTGAGACACTGGAATGGTAGGATATTGTGGATGCTCCATCACTGGAAATGTTCAAAATCAGATTGGATAGGGCTTTGAGCAGCCTGATCTAGTGAAATAAATCCTTGCCCAAGGCAGGCAGGGGTAGATTAGATGGTCTTTGAAAGTGCCTTCCAACCCAACCCATTCTATGATTCTGATTCTTTGTCACATTTTGAAGAGGTTAGCAACTTTTCAGATCCTCTAAGTGCTTACCATGATTTTTTACATGTCCATTCAATCCAAATTGTTCATCGGGAATACTTTTGTCATTTTGGAGGGTTTCTTTACTAGAAAGTGTAGGTTTGTTGGAAATGAAATATAATGGTGGTAATGTATAAGTTTAATTAAATAAGTTTTTATTAGAAGCTATTTCTGGGCTACAGGATGAAATTCATAATAGACAGGAGATTTGTTATCAAATGATCCATTTCACCTGTGGAACCTCCAATTAAATCTTACCTGATTTCAGTTAGGGACTTGAATCAGGAGCTATTTGATGTGGACATTCTACCACTCGGACTGTAGTTGTTGTAAAGTAAAATTCTCGTTTCCCCTGGCTGCAGTTCTTCTATATTGCATAAATTAATGTTTATTGGAGCGTTAAATTAGACAAGTGCCTGTCATACTCAGTGCAAGTTTCTTAACCATACCTCTTTTAAATCAAGAAAGGCAAATGTATGTTTCTTGGTCTTAGAACTTTCTGAATTGCATTTCTCTATTTCCATAATGTTTTCAGTATGTTTTTTCCAATTACCTCTTTTTCAGGGTATTAAAATGTCATTTCAAATTCAAAAAAGAAGAAAATTGGAGACTCCAAAAATTCAGGAAGTGCTGAGACAACTGTAGAGAACACAATATTAAGCCTAGTAGAAACACACTAAATCCCACTGATTTCTGAATCAAAGTTGCATACATGATAAATGTTTTATACAACATTGGTTAGATATAATATGGACAGATCAGTAGTTTATTCATCGGTGCCCTAGTCTTAGGGAAACAGAGGAAAACTTCACTGTTTTTTGGCTGCCACAGATGAAGACGGCTGAAGCGGAGTTAGAGATTATCTAGAGGACAGTAACAATAATAATTAGAAATATGGCATAACTGTTAGTTTTATTCTTGTTCTGGTTTACATTTAACCATTCAAAAAGTAGAAATGTCCGGGTTCAAGACAAAACAAATTTTCCTTTTCAGTATCTTCATATTTCAGTGAAGTCTCTTCTTACTGAATCCATTCTCTGAAATTAGCAGTATGTTTTCAGACAGTGCCTGCTTCTAGCAGATAATGTCTGATGTTCATAGATAATTCTAAGGAATGGTATGCAGAGGTGCTCTTGCTTATACTTATTGCTATAACAACCAAGTTCAGCTAATTTTGTCATGTACCAAGTTGGAGAGTCAGAAACAGAAGAGTGTAAAGGGGTCACACCCGTGGGGAAGAGTGGACAGGATAGGTGACCGGGAACTGATCATTGGATATTCCATACCATCTGCATCATGCTCACTTTAAAAGCTGAGGGATCAAAGGGCTGACCCTCTTTATTCAGTGTCTGGCATCTCTACATCTCTGTCTGTTCTTCTGCCTTTGACCCTGATCTCTATGTTCTTGAATCCAGTTCCCATCTGCTGCTGAGTCCAGTCCCAGTATTGGCCAGTGACATGATCATCATCCTGGGAATTCAATACTGGATTTGTATATTCTTTATATACAAATTATTATTTTTATATTTATATTATTATATATAATAATATATTATTATATTTATATTTATTATTTATTATAAAAATATACTTTTTATACTATTATTTTCTTAATAATATTATTACATTATCTTTTTATTGTTAATATTTAATTAAAGCTGGTTTTAGTTTTTTCCAACCCATAACACTCCTTCTTTCCCTCCCTTATTTTCTCTCCTTTCCCCTTCTCAGAAGAGAGAGGGGTTAATAGAAAACGTGTCATTTATTTAGTGGCCAGGCCAGCCTAAACTGTGTCAGGAAGCAGTAGCTAAAGATTTCCAAACACCTAAATATTAATTGTATACATCACTAAAATTCATTTGCAAATCTTGCACAGTATTTGTGNTGCATACATGATAAATGTTTTATACAACATTGGTTAGATATAATATGGACAGATCAGTAGTTTATTCATCGGTGCCCTAGTCTTAGGGAAACAGAGGAAAACTTCACTGTTTTTTGGCTGCCACAGATGAAGACGGCTGAAGCGGAGTTAGAGATTATCTAGAGGACAGTAACAATAATAATTAGAAATATGGCATAACTGTTAGTTTTATTCTTGTTCTGGTTTACATTTAACCATTCAAAAAGTAGAAATGTCCGGGTTCAAGACAAAACAAATTTTCCTTTTCAGTATCTTCATATTTCAGTGAAGTCTCTTCTTACCGAATCCATTCTCTGAAATTAGCAGTATGTTTTCAGACAGTGCCTGCTTCTAGCAGATAATGTCTGATGTTCATAGATAATTCTAAGGAATGGTATGCAGAGGTGCTCTTGCTTATACTTATTGCTATAACAACCAAGTTCAGCTAATTTTGTCATGTACCAAGTTGGAGAGTCAGAAACAGAAGAGTGTAAAGGGGTCACACCCGTGGGGAAGAGTGGACAGGATAGGTGACCGGGAACTGATCATTGGATATTCCATACCATCTGCATCATGCTCACTTTAAAAGCTGAGGGATCAAAGGGCTGACCTTCTTTATTCAGTGTCTGGCATCTCTACATCTCTGTCTGTTCTTCTGCCTTTGACCCTGATCTCTATGTTCTTGAATCCAGTTCCCATCTGCTGCTGAGTCCAGTCCCAGTATTGGCCAGTGACATGATCATCATCCTGGGAATTCAATACTGGATTTGTATATACTTTATATACAAATTATTATTTTTATA